>SKCR01021825.1:0-184135 GCA_019454045.1 Zanthoxylum bungeanum
ATAAGTTTATATTGTTTTAATTTTATTTATAAAATGCTATAAGGATAAAATAGTAAATTAGTTTTAAAATCTCTCCCATCTCTTCTTGAACCAAACATATATTAAATTAAAATCCCTCCCCTCCCTCCCCTCCCCTCCCCTCCTTTGAACCAAACATATATTTAATTAAAATCTCTTCCCTCCCCTCCCCTCACCTCCCCTCCCCTCCATTAAAATCCCTCCCCTCCCCTCCCTCCCCTCCCCTCCCTTCCCCTCCGTTCGAACCAAACAGACCCTAAGGGAAGAGGAGGGGAGAGGAGGGGATGAGAGAAGAGTAAAATCCCTCATAAACCAATTTTAGATCCCCTCCAAAAGTGGGGGGTTTTGGAGGGGGAGAGAAAGTGAGCAATTAAAATTTTAAATACATTTACTAAATTATCCATACTTATGCATTAAAATCCAAAATTGTCCTAATTACAAATCTCTCTTAATTTGCTTCACCATTCAATTCTTCTTATCTATTCTCTATATTTGTTTTAATTTTATTTTTAATAACACGTATTATGTAGAGCTTTTAATTTTAATTTTATTCTTTTTTTAATTCCAAAGATAATATAAGCTTATATTATTTTAATTTTATTTATAAAATGCTACAATGATAAAATAGTAAATTAGTTTTAAAATCTCTCTCTTCTCTTCTTGAACCAAATATATATTTGTTTGTATAATTTTCCGTCAAAAGAGCGTGTAAGGTTCAAACCTCCTGAGACACAGTCCCAGCAAGAGGTGTTTGATTAAGTGAATAAGACTCCAAGGGGTACAAGTTCACAGATTACAGTCGTAAGATTACAAAGCTACAAAATTAAAATAAAATGCTCGTTTTGAGTTTTCGTTTGTTCAGAGGTTTTCTTCTTTGTATGAGAAACTGGTCGTTACTCTGTTTACTACTCACATCCGGTTTCTCCATTGTATAAGCACTACGACCTGTGGTGACTTTCATTTCACCTTGTTGGCGCATCATAGGGCCATAATTTCTATGGTGTCGTCTCAGTTGTGTCCTTGTCATTTCGTCCACATGAGGGTAATTCCTTCCCGAACGTTGCTCCGAATATGGCCTAAGGTACGAATGCCATATGTTGGGCCGATGAATTTTCGGCCTAAATATTCTTACGTTTTGGACGAAGTTTTAATTCTCACTGTAGAACCTTGGTGCGAAGGTCCTCGGTTGCCATGCTACTAGCTCTTTCTTTACAGGCCTTTCACATGTATCTTCCAACTCTCTCATCCACTTTATATTGTTCTTGCACCATACACACAGATTTCGCCGATCCTTCATTTCTGAGGGTGTTTTAATCCTTTCCAGAGCGCTCGGACGATGACAGTCCTGATCTTCATCTAGGACCAATTTGAACTATGGCAAGTTCATTTTGGTTAGGTCCGAGTTGATCATGTTTAATTCCATCAGCTTTGGAAAAGGGTTGTCATTCACCGTCATCTTTTTTTTCGAATGTTATTCGTCCAGATTCTATAACATCCTGCAAAATATTCCAAAAAACAAGATAATTATTATTGAATGGGACCATGCATTATGCCACTTATATATATTTTTTACCACCGATTGGCTCGGCGGTTGGCAATGTGTGGAGATCGCTCAAACTAATTTACTTGTCTTTATATAATTGATCGAATATGGCATCGAATTTTATGATATCGAAAGAAAAGTTCCTACTCTTTTTATCATTCTCTTCTTTGGCTTAGAGTTCAGTCCATGCCTTGCAAATGTACGGCTTCCCTTTAACCAATTCGGTCAAACATAAGTCGGCCGATTCGATGTTCATTTCGCCTATTTCATAATTGATGTTCCTGTAATAAGTTCATTTGCTGGAATTTTTTTCGTTTTCTCCTCCTCTCTTATACCGTTCATACGCACCACACTAGTGTGAGTTGAGGGAGATCCTAAAATTCGCGATCTTGAAATTTCTTTTTCAGATCAAAATTGAGACAGCTTTGGACGATTGTCACAAATTTTTTTTTGGCAAAGGCACGTAACATCAGCCTCGAGCCACTTTAAACCTTTGTAAAAATGTTTCGGCCTATTCTCCTAGAAACTGTCTCAAGTTTACCAAATCGGCCAAAGCCACTTCAGATTCGGCCTTGTAGAATTGCGCATGAAACAGCTGTTCCATTTGTTGCCAATTTTCCACCGAGTTGGGCGGCAGGCTGACATACCAGGAGAAAACTACTCTTGACAGTGAGCCGTGGAATAACCTCAACTTACGGAAATCAGTTGTTTCTCCACACTGAAGGGTAAATCGCCCTATGTGTTCCATGGTAGAAACTTCCCAGACCCTGTAAACAGAGAAAAATCTGATACTTTGTAATTCATAGGCCGCAGATATGCTTCATCGATCCAATCTGGATATGGCTTTCGATATCTTGGCCGAATTGGCCTTACCCTTAGACCGAATTGATTTTGAAGAATCTCGGTCATCTGTTCTCTCAACATGTCATTGTCATTGAATGTCATTGCTATGAGTGGCGTTTGTGGTCTTCTCACAAGTGGGACACAGTCGTGACTTTGCCATTGTGAAACCTGGGGACCTTGGGGCAACACCACTTCATGTTGTGCCATATTTGGCCCTTGGTGTAGGTTTGGCCCAAGATGTGCGCCATTGCCCCCAGGACCCATTCCCCTTGGAAGTTGTAGGGGCAGTGACCTCGTATGGAGGAATATTGCTCGGACCAGCCTCCTGACTGCTTGGTGCAGGAGGAAGTGTAGTCCACGGTAGAGTTGTCCCCCCGTTTACACCATTGGCTATTAACTCATTTAATGAGCTTAGGTGTTTGACCATATTTTCATAATGCGAGTTATTAGTCGAAGTAAACTTATCTATGATGTGAACGTTTTGAAGCCTAACCTGTTCGATAACATCCTGTGTGAACTCGTTAACTGCTCGTACGGCTTTCTTCTTCGCATGAGTGTGCCTTTTATAGTGGAACTCGTTAACTGCTCAGACGGTTTCAGTCCGTAACTTCTCCGCAACCGCTGGATCACGTCTCCAACCGTTAAGTTGTGTGCTATAACTGCCTAATCATAGGGGGGAACTGCTAGATTGTGGATGATGAACTGCCAAGTCGTGGGTGATATTGTCTAACCGTTTAAATCGTGGGATCAACTGCAGCATGTACTCAGTCGACCTAACTCTCTTGTCGTCCTAGTTGTGTCATATGGCGATCTTTCTGATTGTTTTTCTCGTCGTCACCTTGGTTCCAAATCGTCCTGTGGCGTGATACCTATTCGCCCTGCTTGCTTTTGTCCTTTACTGACTTATTCGTTCTAGGGCGACTTTCTTTTGTCAAAAATATCTAATTAAAAACTCTCATCTCCCTTCTCTCCTCTCCCCTCATTTGAACCAAACATATATTTAATTAAAATCCCTCTCCTTCCCTCTCCTCCCCTCCATTAAAATCCCTCTCCTCCCATTCGTTGAACCAATAGACCCTACATCAAATATCTCAATTAATCTCCACACTACAGTATTCATTGAATTATAAGAGTGTGTTTGGTTGTGGGGTTTTGGAGGGGAAGGGAGGGGTTTTGGAGGGGAGGGGAGCAAAATCCCTCCTAAGCCAATTTTAGCTCCTCTCCAAAAGTGAGGGGTTTTAGAGGGGAGAGAAAGTGAGCAATTAAAATTTTAAATACATTGACTAAATTATCTCAACTTATACATTAAAATCTAAAATTGTCCTAATTACAAATCTCTCTTATATTTGTTTCACCATTCAATTCTTCTTATTCTTTTCTCTTATATTTGTTTTAATTTTATTTTTAATAACACATATTATGTAGAACTTTTAATTTTAATTTTTTTATTTGTTTAATTAAAAAATAATATAAGCCTATATTGTTTTAATTTTATTTATAAAATGCTACAAGAATAAAATAGTAAATTAATTTTAAAATCTCTACTCTCCCTTTTTGAACCAAACATATATCTAATTAAAAACTCTCTCCTCCCCTCCCTTGAACCAAACATATATTTAATTAAAATCTCTCTCATCCGTTGGGTCTGTTTGGTTGGGAGGTTTTGGAGGGGAGGGGAGGGATTATTTTAAATTATGATTGTTTGGTTCAATTTTTGGAGGGGAGGGGAGGGGAGCAAAATCCCTCATAAGCCAATTTTTGCTCCCCTCCAAAAATGGGGGGTTTTGGAGGGGAGAGAAAGTGAGCAATTAAATATTAAATGCATTGACTAAATTATCACTACTTATACATTAAAATCCAAAATTATCTTAATTACAAATCTCTCTTATATTTGCTTCACCATTCAATTCTTTATATTCTCTTATCTTATATTTATTTTAATTTTATTTTTAATAACACGTATTATGTAGAGCTTTTAATTTTAATTTTATTATTTGTTTAATTCAAAGATAATATAAGCCTATATTGTTTTAATTTTATTTATAAAATGCTATAAGGATAAAATAGTAAATTAGTTTTAAAATCTCCCTCATCTCTTCTTTAACCAAACATATATTAATTAAAAACCCTCCCCTCCCCTCCCCTCCCCTCCCCTGAACCAAACATATATTTAATTAAAATCCCTCCCCTCCCCTCCGTTTAAGAAACCCCAGCATTCATGATTCATGAATTAAAACGGAAGCCTTCTCGTGCTTCAATGGAAATCCAACTGAAATGGCGGCAATTGGATCCTCCGAGAACGATTAAGGGATTGCTTAAGGTTCTCCTCGGTGTGCACATCATATTATTATTTGCCAATTAATTAAAAATTAATCCTTCCAAATTATTGCTGAGTAAATGTTAATTACTAGGATGCATACATTTAAACCTAGACCTATTCTTCATTTAACAATCTTAGGCAAGTCTCATCCTCTTCTTTCTCTCGATCGAAGGTGAGTCAGCTCCAATTTCATTCGTGTTTTTGGATTTATTTTTCCGGCTATTTCGCCTTTGTTATAATACTTTTGCACATTTTTATAATCTCTCTTTTACAACTCGATAACAAGATGCAAAAACCATTAAATCTCTGCTTTCAAACTAATTCCCCAAAGTGGGGCACCCATATCATAGGTAAATTCGTCAGGAAATGGGTTTACCTAGCGATTTCAGGATATGTGGATTGTTTCTTAAGCCCGAGTCCGTCCATTAGTTTAGCGGCGGGATTAGCAACGTTTCCAAAAAATAATACTTACTTCCCTGGTAGCTACTCTGGCAAACTTTTGTTTCATTCCTGTAATATACCTTTTAAAACTAAAATCCAGATTCAATAACCATCTAATTGAGTCATATGCAGTGATGCCATTGTTGGAGTCACTCTTGGGGGTGATTTTGCACAACACCTGGATGAGGAACGTTTTGTTGGCGAGCTCGAATCTACTATTGTTGTCTTGACATTAATAACCGTTTCCAAGTACAAGGGTAAGTTTGCCTTTAATATAACAAAAGCTTTGTTCCCCTAAAGAACCGAACTTTATACACTGACTAAAGTCAAATTATCATTGCTACATGTTTTGCTTCAAAGATTCTAATTAATCCTTAAGTTCCACATGTACAGGAATTCAAAGAAAGGCAAGTGCCATAGCTCATAAACTAAATAAGAATACTTACAGGACAAGTTACTTTCTGCAATTAACATAGACAAATAAATCAGATAATTTATGCATATATTTTTAAGTTTAACGTTAGTTGTTTTCGCCCATTTACCCATTACATAGTTTTCATGGCAGCAATACCAAGATTGCACTTTTGAATGGATTCCAAGCTCAGCTCTCACAAGAGGCGGCAAAGACAATGAACAATTTGAATATTCAGCATTTGCTAGGACTTAGATCCATCTAAATCAGTTGTATGTTTCAGTTTTCCAATTATGGTTGCTTGATTATGTTCTGAATCATCCATATTTAGAATTAAGAATAATCATTGCAGGATAAGAGATTCACAGATGAAGAAAGAATTGTTGAGATTGATGCATTTCAGGAATGGTATTACAATTCAATTTCAGAATGTAATAAAATAATCTTACCATGTGATGACAAGTTTTGGTGTCCAAAGCATAACGAAAGAGTTCCAATTCCCAATTATGTAGATTTAATAGTCGAACATATTCTGAAACATATCATGCTTATAGTATTCTATGTCCTTGATTATATTTTGTCCAGAGTCTTCGTAGACATTGCATTTTTATGCATAATCCGATGATGAGTCTCATATGAGATGTGGTGATATTTTATATCGTACCGTAAGTATACAGTGTCAAGTTTTAGTATAAATATGAGTGAAGAGTGTCGAACTAAATACTACAATTGATCATCCCAATTTTATTTAGACGATAATTAATAAAGATTTAATTAAATAAATAAAATATAAAAATCTTTAGAAAGGAGAGACTAATACGATAGAGATACTAAATCCTGATCTCACATAGTTGTCGCCTATGTATTTGTCATGCCAATTAATCATTGTTCAGTTATATTGTTTATAAGTCAAGACTCCGAAAATATCCACTCACTCTCTCGAGTATCAGTGAAAATATCATTAACTACAGGCTTCGATATCTCTATAAAAATCTACTAGTTAACAACTCATTACGCTTTGTAATTATATGTTAACGACTTCAAAGAACTTATATATTCTCTCGAACTCTATAAAACTCATATGTTATATTCTCTAGATCTATTAAAAATCCACTCTCCCGAGTGATAGGTTCTAAACATATATCATCATATTTGTGGCCAGCAAACAAAAAGCATTAAACTCAAAAAAATATAACAACTCAATAAAACTTCATAATAATATTGACAAAAAATACAAGGTTCAAGCATCAGTTACATCATTCTCCAAAATTAAGAGTTAGTTCATGACTAAAGATTAAAAAAATGATAAACAAGTCATGGATCTAATGAAAATCATTAGAGTTCTAAGAAAGAAACAAGAACATAAAACCCAAATTGAATCTCTCTCTCTCTTCGGACGTCACCGCCTTTGTCTCCTCTTATTTCTCTCAATCCTCCTCATTGAATCTCTCTAAAATATGTGTTTTGGTATTTTGTGCTACGTATTAGCCTCATCTTTTGAGTTTGGACGAACTAATCTATTTATAATAGAGCCTTGGGGTCATTAAACATTTAGGAAAAACCCTAAAATCCTATTTCTGGTGCGCGCGGGGCGCTACGGCGCCAAAGCCCCTGGATTTTGTATGGAACACATAAATCTCTTTGAGTAGATGGAAATTGATATATTATGGGTCTCATAACTCTTTTTAGATCAAAATTTATAGCCTTTTTAAATTCAGTGCGCAGCTGATGCTGGTTTTTACATGTTCTTGAGTCCGATGCTCCCAATAGGTCCCGAAACATGCGTAATTAGTCCATTCTTGATGTTCTAATGCTTTCTATAAACAAGACATAAAATAAACTATAAATGACATTAAATGACTCGAAATATAACTAAATAATAGGCTAAGGTTGCCGGAATAAGTGGGTATAAACCACACTTATCAAACACCCCCAAACTTAAGATTTTGCTAGTCCCGAGCAAAAGATAAAATAAAAACTAAATATGAATAGACAAATAAAATAACTAAATTAACTAAGCCACTTTCGTAGGGATTTAGCATATGCAATAAGCCTTTAAACCCCTAGGTGACCCTAGTGGACGAGTTATAGTCTCGTGAGGGCTTACAGCGACAACACCCACAAACGTCATTCACACACAATCATTCAAAAAAAATATAAAATAAATAAGATAGTCCTGAGAGTTGTACATAATTTTTTTTTTCAAAGAATGCTTATCAATGAAATCAGAGAACCTTCAAAGTACTCAACTGCGCCTTAAATCTAAGTCCTTGAATAAACCATCTAAGCCAGACTCACTGTGTGTGCGTGTAAATGTTTATTCACAGCTCGACTCATAAGTAAGCCAACCCAGTGATTTCATCTTAAAAATTGAGATCCGATGGGTCAAATCAACCTAAATATCTCAAATTAACTCTATAATTATCTTTCTTTGCTTCATATGGTATGATTTTATTTTCTTCTTTTTATGCCTTTTTTTTTTCATTTTTTTTCAAAAAAAATTTCAACACACTTACCATTTAAGGTAGCATTTCTCCTTATGGTGGTCCTAACACTCGCCCATAGGTAGCTTCATGCTTATCGGTTATATGTGGTTTTTTTTAATCATACCATAAACCATAATACTTGCATATTGAGATAGATATCTAAGCAAACGGTCATTCATCGGCATGCAATTTCTTCAACTAGTCATTTTGTCAACTACTTAAGTTCTTACTGCTAAAAATCTACTATTAAGTGATTACGAGTCTAACCTAAATCATCTGCTTAAGGCATTAGATAAAAATCAATTGGGACTTATCGTTTCTAAGATTTCATCTAAATCAAACAAATTCATATTAGACTTATGCTTTACTATCTAGGACTAAAAATAAACAATTTTTTTAAACTTAAACAAATAAATAACAAGTAAACAACATTCACACACCCCCAAACTTAAAACTTACATTGCCCTCAATGTAAGATAAATATAAAGAAACCAGATTAAGGAACAACACTACCGTGCATGAAGTTGATCAGGTTCCTGCTGGTTAGAATTTGGTTGTGCGAGGGTTGTGTGTCTCGTGCTACCTGCATAAATAGCATGCAAAAACAAATAAATAAACAAATAGCACACAATAAAATAAAAAATAAAAATAAAGAAAATAATAATAAAACAAATGTAAGGGTTGCCTCCCCGCTAGTGCTAAGTTTAATGTCTTCAGCCAGACGCAACCACCCAAATGGTCATGGTGGCTTAGACGTAATGAACCGAGTAATCTCGTATTCCTTCTTCTTTGGTATCCACCGATTCTTATGACATGAAAAAGACAGCTTGGCAGACTGTGGTAATTTATCCATAGATGGTCCACCAGGATATGTAGATTGTCCCCCGGTTGGAAATTCTAGACTGCACATTCGGGAAAATTGGCTCGGCCTCCTTTTTAACCTTCCAAGGATCATCTCCAAGTGAGCACTTTCTTTTCCTCTTTTTTGCAGCGCTTTGGGATTAGTTTCAGGTTTAGCTGCAGAGAATCTTCTTTTATGCATGGCTGCACTATGCTCGTAGGTTGCTGAAATACTGATTCACCCTGTTTGGTTTCAACTCCATTCTCTACTATATCTACCCTATGACATTTTGCACCATCCTGAGGACTCGACATGGCTCTGAAAACACTGAAGGTGACTTCTTTATCTTGAACTTTCATTTTCATTCACATTTGTTCTCTTCTTCTGTTACTGTTTCCTCATGAAATACTATTTCTTTTTCTTTACTGCCTGAGTCCTGAAAGGTGTCTTTAATCTATTTTCCGCTCCTACAGGTTATGATTTGACATTGCTCTTTGGGATTGAATTCAATATTCCTTGGAAACACCTATGTCTATTGATTGGCCATGGAAGAAACAAGCAGCGTAATTTGCTCTTCTAAAGATTTCAATGTTGTCTCCATATTACCCATATATGTTTCGATGTTATCCAGCCTTGACTCATTCTTCTCAAACGTCTCTGAAGCTGTAGATACAAATGTGCTCATGAGGTCTTCTAAGGAAGGTTTGTGCTCAGCTTTTGGATAGTTGAAGCCACGAGGAGGTTGCAAAACGTTCTCCATATTAGCATATGAAAAATTCGGATGATAATAATTAGGCATAAGAATGCCTCTATTGTTGTTGAAGTTTCGATTGTTCACATACTGTACTTGTTCAAATTTTAGCCCTATGTTGAGTAAGAGCATTCTATTAGCAGAAACAGCTCCAATAAATGGTTGGCTCATTTGATTTGTCAATACTTCTAGGTAAGTCGTGAGGGACGATACTTGAGTTATCAGTGCACCAATAGAATCTGCCATTGCTTCTTTTCCAACTCTACTCGTACGAAAAAAACCAATAAAAATATAAAATAAAATAAATAAAATAAAAATGAAAATAAAATTTAGGACAAAAATAAAAAAAATAAAAATAAAAATCTAAATTAAAGATAAGATTACTTGGTAATACTATTAATGTGAATTAAACAAACAATCCCCGACAATGGCGCCAAAATTTATTGTGATAGTTTATATCGTACCGCAAGTGTACGGTGTCAAGTTTTAGTATAAATATGAGTGAAGAGTGTCGAACCCACATGGATTGCGTTAACTCGCACTAAATACTACAATTTATTATCCTAACTTTATTTAGACGATAATTAACGAAGATTTAATTAAATAAATAAAATATAAAAATATTTAGATAGGAGGGACTAATACGATAGAGATTCTAAATCTTGATTTCACCTAGCTGTCGCCTATGTATTTGTCATGCCAATTAATCATTGTTCAGTTATATTTTTTATAAGTCAAGACTCCGAAAATATCCACTCCCTCTCTTGAGTATCAGTGAAAATATCATTAACTACAGACTTCGATATCTCTATAAAAATCTAGTAGTTAACAGCTCATTACGTTTTGTGATACTATGTTAACGACTTCAAAGGAACTTATATAATATCTCAAACTCTATAAAACTCCTAGGTTATATTCTCTAGATTGATTCAAAATCCCCTCTCTCGAGTGATAGATTCTAAACATATATCATCATATTTGTGGCTAGCAAACACAAAGCATTAAACTCAAAAGAATATAAATAACTCAATAAAATTTCATAACAATATTGACAAACAATACAAGGTTCAAGAATTAGTTACATCATTCTCTAAAATTAAGGAGTTAGTTCATGACTAAAGATAAAAACAATGATAAACAAGTCACGAATCTAATGGAAATCATTAGAGTTCTAAGAAAGAAACAGGAAGATAAAACCCGAATTGAATTTGACCCTCTTCGGACGTCACTGCCTTTGTCTCCTCTTGTTTCTCTTCAATCCTCCTCCTTGGATCTCTCTAAAATATTTGTTTTGGTATTTTGTGATGTATATTAGTCTCCTCTTTTAAGTTTGGACGAACTAATCTATTTATAATAGAGTCTTGGGGTCATTAAACATCTAAAAAACCCTAAAATTCTGTTTCTGGTAAGCGAGGGGCGCTGCGGCTCCAAAGCCCCTGGATTTTGTATGAAACGCATAAATCTCTTTGAGTAGATGCAAATTGATATATTATGGGTCTCACAACTCTTTCTAGATCAAAAGTTATAGCCATTTTAAATTCAGTGCGCAGTTGATGCTGATTTTTGCCTGTTCTTGAGTCCGATGCTCCCATTAGGTCCCAAAACATACGTAATTGGTCCATTCTTGATACTCTAATGCTTCCTACAAACAAGACATAAAATAAACTATAAATGACACTAAGTGAATCGAAAGGTAACTAAATAATAGGCTAAGGATGCCGAAATAAGTGGGTATAAACCGCACTAATCATGAGAACAATCTTAAAAATTTGGAAAAGTTATAAAGTTTAATACTGAAAGGGAAAGGAATCCTAGAAAACCTTAAAAACCAGAGTTCTGGCCGGATGTTATTTATGTTCAGCCGAGTATAAATAACCATGTCCAGTCATATATTTTACAAGTCAGGCCGAATATGTATCTTATTTATATTTTTACCTAAACACTATAAAAAGAAAGCTTACGCTTAATGGAAGAGACTTTTTAATGAGAATCATATTTGCTTGGACCGCTGGAAGACTTTAGACTACTTTTGGAATTAGAAGCTGGACTTCTCATTATGCCCCTATCATCTATGTCAATTTCTTAGATACCCCTCTTGCTTGATAGACTCTGTACGTGATCCAAACAAAATTGACTAAGGTCACCAAAATCCAAGTCTGAAAAAAGGATGCAGAAGGGACACCATAGGGTTCTTTCTAGGGCAAGTGAGGGGAATGCTGTGCAGTTGTAAGGTTTTTTATATTCGGTGGAAGGCAGGCTGAAACTCTGCCCCAACCAAGTAATTTTAGCTTATAGCTTAAACAGATTTTCTTAGGAACGTAAAAATAGCAAACATAATAACCCTAATTTCCTCTTCCAACAAGAGATCCAGCAGCAACCCTAAAATCTCATAGGTGTTCTCAAAATCGAGTTACAATTAAAGGTATGTTACACGAATCCAGCCACTCAAGGAACATTAGATGTCACGACCAACAATATGGTAGAGCCTTTGCAAGTGCCATCAGGGTCAATCACACGCCAAAGAGCTAAGAAGATCAGAGACGCAATGGTCCGGCTAGCACAGAATGCCATGATTGAGTATGACACACAACTCCAGGACATAATGACAACACATAAGGGTTTCTATAGAGTGGGTCCAAAGCTATTCCACTTGACCCAAGTCATACCAGATTGACACACCAGCAATTCAAAAGTCAAGAGTTGTTAGGCTTCAAAACACATCATTAAGTCTAAATACATAAAGGCCATGAATTTTGGGGATGTTTTGTCAAGGAGACAATTTAGACATGGATTTGAAAAACTTACCACCTTTGTTGGATTTTTGTGGTTTTGTTGTTTTTTCCTTTTGTTGAATTTTTTGGAAAAGTTGTTGATGACTTTAGCCACATTGTTTGATATTTATGTTATGTTATCTAGATTATTAAATGACTATTAAATGCATAGTCTTTAAATAGTAATTAGTTAGCAAGTTAGGGTGTTTTGGTATTTTTGCACCTATTAAGGTTTCCTTCATTGTACACTATATTGTAACATTTCTTTCTTAATGAAATTAATTAACCATTTTCGAAATTAGCTTCATCTTGAGAGTTTGGCTTTGTCTAAAATTACTTAAAGGAGAGATTCCCCTTATTTCATGCAATTGACTTATCTAAGGCGTGACAACCTTAGTGACGTCTCCGAGTTAGCAGAACAATACAAAGAATCATCTTAAGGGTTCTCAAAGACAAGTTCTTTGTGGGTCTTCTTTGTGGCCTTGGAAGGATTTTGTTCATACAAAATCAAATTGGCGGTGCTTGGGGTTCTATCCGCTGTGAGGGGTTTGCTTGTCCTTAAACATCCAAGTGAGTTCCGCGTCATTTGGTATCGGAGCTTAGGGTTCCAGGGTCTGATTTTTCTATCTTTACTTTGTGTTTTTGATTTAGTCTTTATTGGTTTATTGGTCATCAAGATACTTGTTCATCTTGATTCTTAGTTTTTGCATTTCTAATCTGTCGGTGAACGGCATACCGGTCCCATACCGACCTCCATACCGGTCTACCTGAAGATTACATAGCTACTGGAATTGGTAAGCACCCATACTGGTCTCATACCAGTCTCTATACCGATATATCTGGGAATAACATAGCTACTAGAACCGGCCTAGGGTCATATCGGTCCCATACTGGTCTCTATACCAGTTAATCTGTGAGTAAAACATAGCTACTGGAACCAGGAATCAACCATACCGGTCCCATATCGGACTCCAAACCGATCAACACTTAGAAAAAAATTTAGAGCTCGAGTGATCTGAAGAGCAAAAAAAATGTAAAAAAGTTCAAAATTTTGGTTGAATTTCGTTGGTTCTATTTTATCATTTGGGTGTCCGTGAAGGGTAATTCAACAAAATTTCTATTGAGCCACCAAATTTCCGTCTGAATCGTCATACGTTCGTAGTTTTTTGCATGCTTGTTTGTTTGTTGTTCTAGTTTGCGATTTCTATATTCTAATTATTCTAGTTGTAGGTTTTCTTTGAATTGAGTCTACGTATTTGTTAATTCTTACTCGCATTATTCTGTTTGCCATATATTGGTTTCTTGTTGTTTATACTAGCTTGAAGACTACACATTGTTGTGAGCTTTTTGGTAAGTCATATTCATACTATATTGAGTGCAAACATGAATGGAATGAAGTGATACGTATTTGAGTGTAAACACGTGAGCGTGTGAGATTGTGAGGTTATATAATTTTTTTTCATATATTTAATTCTTCTAATCTGTTTGTTGAAGCTTTGAGATGGCAGATACTAGTTTGACAGTGGATGAGAAGCTTAAGGCTTTAGAAAGGAAGTTTATGGATATGATGGAAACATGAATGCTGCTTTCGATAAGTTGTCCAGGGAAGTAGGGAAGTAGAGAGTAATCAAATAGCAGTGTTCTTAGAGCACCACCACCTCAGCATATACCACTACCTCATAATATGGCACCACGACATATACCATCATATGAAGAAGAAGATGAAAATGAGTTTAATGATTTTGATGATCGTAATGACGAGGATGAGAGATTTCAGCGAGGGCCTGATAGGAGGCCTAATAGGAGGTTTGATAGGAGGAATGATATGAGGGATATACAGTTTGATGGTAGAGGTGAATTTAATGACAAGCGTGAGGATTATGACATGAGAGGTTATGGTAGAAATGGTGATGTTGATGGTGATTTGAACAGCATCAAGATCAAGATACCAAACTTCCGGGGCAAGAATAATCCTGAAACGTATTTGGAGTGGGAGAAGAAGATCGAGTTGATTTTCAATTGTCATCATTACTCTGATGAGAAGAAGATCAATATGATAGCCATGAAATTCACTGATTATGAGATGATTTGGTGGGATCAGATTGTCACCAAGAGAAAGAGGAATTATGAGAGGCCAATTCAGACATGGGAAGAGCTTCGAGGTCTCATGAGGAAACGATTCATACTCAGCCATTACTACCGAGAGTTGTATCAAAAACTACAGTATCTATATTAGGGGGCCAAAAGTTTAGAGGATTACTATACTGAGATGGAGGTGGCCATGGTCAGGGTGAATGTAGTGGAAGATGCAAAGACTACTATAACACTGTTTCTAAAGGGCTTGAACAGAGAGATTGCCAATATATTAGAGTTGCATCATTATGTTGACTTAGAGGATATGCTTCACATGGCTATCAAGGTTGAGAGGAAATTGAAGAAGAAGTCTACATCCAGATTTGGTACTCAGACTACTTCTGCATGGAAAGGGAAATGAGTTCCTAATGATCGGCGAGATGGAGGCTTTGACAAGCCAATGGCCGAACCTAGTGCCAAGGGTAAAGAAGTTACAGAACCAAGCAAGGCTAGATCAAAACCTGAGAGTACAACACCAAAGACTAAGGACATCAAGTGTTTCAAGTGTTTGGGCATGAGACACTATGGTTCACAGTGCCCTAACAAGCGTATCTTAGTGATTGATAAGAAGAGTGGTGAGGTACATTCTACCGACAATGGGGTTGAGGTTGATGATAATGACCTGAGATTGATGATACTAGTGATAGAGAGGAGCTCCATACCCGCTACATAACTTATCATTAGTTGTCAAATTTGCTTTGAGTGTACAATGTTGAGGATGTGAGTGATCAGCAGAGGAAGAACATATTTTAGACTAGATGCCGTGTGAATAGCAAGAGGTGTAATATGATCATTGATGAGGGTAGTTGTGCTAATGTCGTAAGTACAACTTTAGTTGAGAGGTTGGGATTAGATTGCTTGAAGCATCTCAAGCCTTACAAGTTATAGTGGTTAAATGATTGTGGCAAAATAAATGTGACTAAGCAGGTATTATAGAGCTTTACTATTGGGCCAGACACGAATGATGTCCTATGTGATGTGATACTGATGCATGTAGGACATATTCTTTTGTGCAGGTCATGACAGTTTGATAGGAAGGTCATACACGATGGGTTCAAGAATAAGTATTCCTTTCAGTATAAGGGAAAACCTATTACCTTATACCCACTTACACCGAAGCAAGTCCATGAGGATCAAGTCAAGTTACAACTTGAGAGGGATAGAGAGACCGAGGAGTGCAAACACAGCCTTGGACAAAACACATGAGAGGAGTGTGTTCGAACATAGTAAGGAAATTAAGGCTAAAGGCCTGAGTGTTCTCAATGAGAGTGTGAGTGAACTTAAGGGGGAAACAAAAGGGCGAGTGAAAAAGAGCTTCTACATAGGTGAAGGTGAAGCTATGAGAGCTTTTAAGGCTAGCAAACTTATTCTTTTGCTAGTCTACAAGGAACACCGTGTTTGTATTACTAATATTGACCCTTTGCTTTCTGTGTCCATTTCATCTTTTTTGCAAGAATTCAGTGATGTGTTGACAGAGGAAATTTCTAGTGGGCTTCCACCTATTAGAGGTATTGAGTACCAGATAGATTTCATACCTGGCTCAGTCATTCCCAACAGACCAGCCTATCGAAGCAATTCAAAGAAAATGAAGGAACTTCAGAAGCAAGTGAGGGAGTTGATGGAGAAAGGGTATGTCAGAGAAAGTATGAGTCCATGTACAGTACCAGTTCTTCTAGTTAGTAAGAAAGATGGTTGATTTTCTAGCGATCAACAATATAATGGTAAAGTATCGTCACCCTATTCCCAGACTCGATGACATGTTGGATGAATTGCATGGTTCCAAAGTTTTTAATAAGATTGATTTAAAGAGTGGATACCATCAAATTCGCATGAAAAAGGGAGATGCGTGCATTTAAGACCAAGTATGGCTTGTATGAATGGTTAGTTATGCCATTTAGTCTTACAAACACACCTAGTATATTTATGAGATTGATGAATCATGTTATGCGTGCATTTACAGGTAATTTTGTTGTAGTTTATTTTGATGACATCTTAGTTTACAACAAAACATTAGATGAGCATGTTACACATTTGAAGCATGTTCTTGAAGTGTTGAGGCAGGAACAATTGTATGCTAACTTTGGTAAGTGCACTTTTTGTATGGATTGAATTGTTTTCCTTGGTTTTATTGTAAGTGCAAATGGCATCGAAGTTGATGTAGAGAAGGTAAAGGCAATTCAGGATTGGCCTACACTGACAACTGTGACAGAAGTCAGAAGCTTCCATGGATTAGCAAGCTTCTACCACAGGTTTATTAGAGACTTCAGAAGTATTATAGCACGATTGACTGAAGTAGTGAAGAAAATTTTTTGCTTCAAATGAGGAGAAGAGCAGGAGCGTGCATTCCAGGATCTTAAATGAAGTTGTGCAGTGCACTAATTTTGGCGCTATCCAACTTTGAGAAGACATTGGAGATTGAGTGTGACGCATCCGGGATAGGCATTGGAGGGTTCTTATGCAAGAAAAGCGACCAATAGCTTACTTTAGTGAGAAGCTGAAAGGAGCAGTTTTGAGGTATTCCACATATAACAATGAGTATGACTAGTGAGAGCCCTTGAGACTTAGCAGAATTATCTGTGGCCTCGAGAGTTTGTGATCCATACAGATCATGAGTCATTAAAGCATTTGAAGGGCCAAGGTAAGTTGAACAAACGACATGCACGATGGTTTGAGTTTGTTGAGATATTTCCTTATGTAATCTACTACAAACAAGGTAAGGAAATTATATTCGCCGATGCATTATCGCGAAGTTATGCTTTACTTACTTCATTGAGTGCAAGAATGCTTGAGTTTAAATTTATTAAAGAACTATATGCAAGTGATACTAACATTAGTACTATCTATGCTGCATGTGAAAAATCTACCTTTAGTAAATTCTACCAACATTATGGGTTTCTGTTTAGGGAGATAGATTATGCATTCATGTTTGTAGTATGCGTGAGTTGTTAGTTAAGGAAGCGCATGAGTGAAATTTAATAGGGCAATTTGGAATTGCTAAGACCTTGGCGGTATTGAGTGAACATTTCTATTGGCCTAAAGTGCGGAGAGATATTGAGTGTTTGTGTGATAAATACTTGATTTGTAAGAAAGCTAAATCTAAGGTTATACCTCATGGGTTGTTCACACCATTGCCTGTACCTAATGAGCCATGGGTAGATGTATCAATGGACTTTATATTGGGTTTACCTAGAATTAAGCAGGGTAGGGATTTCATCTTTGTAGTGGTTGATAGGTTTAGTAAGATGGTGTAATTTATAGCATGTCATAAGATTGATGATGCCACTAACATTGCCGACTTGTTCTTTAGAGAAGTAGTTGTAACATCCCAGATTTTCGGGACTGTTCTAGAAGATTCTCAGACTGACGTTATAGTCTCGGATCATGATGGTAATGAAGGATAAGAGTTCGAGCGATGTCTTATGGGCCGGAATAATATAAAGTGATGAGTTGTCGCATTAGAAGACTTGTCGTCTCAAGGAATCAGATACGCGATATTTATATTACGCGTAAAGTTTACAGTTTTGATCACGAAATTAGCAAACGAACTCCGATTGAAGTGATTCTTAGACCAACAAACTCGTTTTTCTGAGACGGACAACTTTCATGTTGAACACATTTCGAGAATCACGCCAGAAGGGCTTCAAAAGTGAAGATTTCCAAAAATACCCTTCATAGTGGGGCAGTTTTATAATTTATGAATTAAAGATATTTGTAATTTTTATTATTATTATTTTACCAAGCATTTTACAAAAAAAAAAAGAGGCAGGAGCCATGAGTGCGAGAGGGAGAAGGGGAGAGAAGGAGACGGCGGCGGCATCCGGCCATCTTCACGCTGGCGGAGCGGCGGCCCCCGAGTCGTCTAGCCATGGCGCACCTGTCGGTGGCCTGCAACGTCGCAATGAGTGCCGGTAACGGCGGGAAATGAGGGGAGAAACATGCGAAAATGGGTTTGACGGATCTTGTTCGTCGGTTCATTTCACGACCCGAGCCACCTACCAAATCGAAGCCCTCTACGAGTACTATAGGTATGCAAAGTCGATTTCGCCGAACAGCGACCGATTACACGTGAAAAGAGGAAGAAAGTCATGTGTGAATAGTAACTCAACGTGAACAGTAACTCCGATCGGAATTCCGATGACACCGGCGCGTTCGTATGGCCGATGGGAGTCCGAATATGGCCTCGAAATTTCAGTATGACTCTCCGTTTAGATTTTGTTATTTTAAAGTTTATAGTTTTATATTTGGATGTTTCTAGTAGTTCCGTAGTTTAGTGAATTAGCATGAAATGAATTGTATGTGCTTTAATATGTTAAAACGATAATTGTGGTTGAATCCGGGGAGAAACGGAATAGATTAGATCGATCCGGTGGAATTAGCGAGTTTCCGGTAAAATAGAGTTTCTCGCGCGAATGAGCGTAGATGACCGTAACTATGGTTATGATATAAATATGATGTTGCGAAGGTAATTGAGTCATTCTGGATAAGTTCGGAGGGTTCGAGACCCTTCCGTAGAGTTTGCGAAAACTTTTCCACAAGTTTTACCGCAAACTCGTAAAATGAGAATTTGAACCATCTAGCTAGTTTAGAATAGTATATGAGCATATATTAGAGTAATAAAGTTTGAACGATAGAATCAGAGAGGATTCGTGTATTACAAGAATGATCCGAAGTTTATTTTAGAAATGTCTAAAGTTCCGCAAATAGCAGTTCTGATTGCGTTTTATGATTTGTTTTGACAGACCGGGTACAGGTTCGGAGTGTCCGCGAAACTAGGTAAGTAACTCATGCTGTGAGTACTTGGTAGATTTAACAATGTTCGAAATTAGTAATATAATGAAATTATATATAGTTATATGCATGGAACCCGTACATTTATTCGTATCTTTATACATATAAAGATGAATGCATGAGAAAGAGGTAGGTGTTTGTAAGTACATAAGTGTGTCTATGTATATATATATATACACACACACATGTAGATGTGAACAAGTGGTTAAGAGTATATTTATGAGCAAAAATAAGCATGAGCATATAGAAGTAAAGAGATACATGGGTAGGTATAACCAGTATTTATAGATAGAGCATGTGAATAATGTCATGTTTGAAATTTAGATAATTAAGTAATTTTATAAGTACATGAATAACCATAAAAACAGAAAGTATGTATATATGTATATAAGTAAAAAGACATTAGTAAGCTTTAGATTGAAAGTATAAGAATGACAAAATATTAACGTATTCATGAAACGAGAGTAAATGTTTATGAATATAATTTAATGAGACTTGGGTTTGGGGGTTGTAGAAAATTACACCCTAGGGAATGAGATTAAAGTTTAAGAACGATAAACTGTTAAAAAGTAAGCACATAAGTACAAAAGCGGGTAAGTATGCATGGAGAAATAAATAAGCTAGTAAATGGTAGGTATGTGTTTTGTGTAAAAGTATCTTGAGCATGTTGTTTATATGCATGTAAGTATATGAATAAGTATGACTATCAAGATAGTTTTGTGTGAGCATAGAGTTTGCATGTACATGTGTATATATATAAGATTATGCATTTGTTATGATTGAGTTACTGTTAATAAGAGATCATGAGTAAAGTGTAGTTTGTAAATACATGAATAAGTAGTCTATGAATATTATAAGTTTTGATGTAATACAAATAGCTGGGAAGAAGACGAGAATGTAGAGCGTATGTATTGAGTTTGAGCATGATGAATAAGTGTATAAGAAATAGAAACATATACCATTAGCTTATATGAGTGCACGAACATATACATATACACGCATCATTATATAAGAATGACCTTGAGATTCAAGTGTTTCAAAGAAGAATTTCAGATACTTTTGAAAGAAAAGCTTTAAGTGTTCTCTTTTGAAAGAAATGTATTTCAGAAAAGTTTTTACAGTTTTAAGATACAGAATATGATTATATGGTTTTCGGGGCATGAGGTAAAACCTCACCCTAATATGTAACTTGAGATACAATGAAAATTGACGGATTCAGAGACATGTGCACATGTGGAGAGTCAGGATGACTGCTTGGGTTCGTATACCTGTACTCTAGTGGTGGTTATGTCCAATTGAGACGTTTTCCTGGACATGGGGCTCTACGTTCAGTCGAGTCGTTTTCCTAGGCGTAGGGCACCACCAGTTTCAGAGATGCCCAGTTGAGTCGTTTTCCTGGGCATAGAGCACACCCAGTTGAGTCGTTTTCCTGGGTGTAGAGAGGCGTTGAGTCGTTTTCCTGGACGTAGAGTAGTTTTCAGTTTTCAGATTTTCAGTTTTCAAATTTTTGCCTTTCAATGCAAGATTACAGAAACAGAATTTGGAAACAGTTTATCATATCTCAGTTTTCAGTTACAGTTTTCAGAAAAAAGCCTTTTAGAAAAGAAAGTTTTCAAAAACATCGGTTTGCGAGTGATTCAGAATTTAAAGTAGAAACCAATTTTCAAGTAAAGCTTTCAGCAAAGAGTTTTCAGAAATAAACTTTCAGAAAAGAGTGTTCAGAAAGTGTTTTCCGAAAACAGTGTTCAGAAAGAGTTTTCCGAAAACAGCATTTCAGGAAAGATTTCAAGAAGTATTTTATGAAAGCATTGCATGATAAGTAGAGTATAGTTTACAAGTTATGCATATAAAACATATATTTTAGTTTTCATTTAAAAGTATTTAGTTGGCATAAATATTTGTGACCTGGCTGCATCAGTATGCATATATGGTTAACTTTGTGTAGAGCACGTTCATATAGAAGTATCATGTTGTAAGGTACGAGTGTATAGTAGTATGATCTTATTTAAATGAATATGTATCAATGACGCATGTATGAGTTATAAGCTTACTTAGAAAGAACATATAGTAAGAATATGAGATGATGATGAAGTGGTAACATATATATGTACACATGGATTAAATGATTGACATGAATAACATTTTAGTTGTCCGATTTGATGATATTTTAAGATAGTGAAAGAGAGAAAGTTATAATAGATACTTGAACCAGATTAATAACGAGTATAGAGAGTATGCAGAATTCAGTGTATTGCATCAGTAGTATGATGGGACTTCTTGTATTGGTGATATAGGATTACACATATATATGTATTATAGGTGTTTGATAATGTAAATAGTAAACAAAAGTTGGCAGGTGGTGATTAGATAAAGGTACAGTAACAAAATGTCAGGTTTGTGAAATGAATAAGAAACAAATGTTTAATTAAAACTTTATAAGCTTTTGCATAATTACTTACTGAGTCATTATGACTCACACCACAACAGTTTGTAGTTTTACAGGTCAGTAGCAGTCATATAGAACCAGTAGAAGTTCGGTGAAGACTTTGAAGACAGTGGATCGTCCCAATTGCAGTCAAGGGAGTCTTTGAGTCCTGGGTTGAGTTATGGGTCCTCACGACCTTTATATATGTTCTTGTATTGATATCTCATAGGTAAATGTTGTAATAACGTATTTTTATTTTCGAGTTCTGGCCAAGAGGCCAAATATTTATATTTTGATCATTGAGTTCAGGCCTGAGGCCTTGACAATGATTGCATATGTGTTGAGTTGCATAAACAGGTTGTCTCATGGTGCTGGCTATAAGCCAGGTTACATGATGTTCTTCATACGTCATGCCGAAATTTCGTTAGAATCAGAGGCTTATGGAGATGGGTTTCCTATCTCTTGCCGGTAGCATCCTGGCCTAGGCGGGATGTTACAGTAGTACGGCTCCATGGAATTCCATGGAGTATAGTTTCTGATCGTGATGTTAAATTCCTTAGTCACTTTTGTAAAGTTTTATGGGCTAAGTTAGAAACTAAACTTTTGCATTTTACTACTTGCTACCCCCAAACTGATGGGCAGACTGAAGTGGTTAATAAGACTTTGACTCAATTAATGTGTACTATAATCACTAAGAACTTAAAAACTTGGGAGGCTTGTTTGCCTTTTATTGAATTTGCATATAACTATAGCATTTATTCTTCTACATCTTATTCACCATTTGAAATTGTTTATGGTTTCAACCACTAATGTTTGGGTTTTGGGCGAAGGGCGCGGCGGAAGCGCGGTTCAGGCGAAATCAAAATTTTAAAATCCTTTTCAAATTACCAAATAAATCATTCAATATCTATATGAATAATTTATTCATATTTCACCTAAATATATTTTTTCGATATCAAATAGCGACATAAATAGTTAAGAAACGTCGCGAAACTTTTACGAAAAATAATTTTTTCGTAAAATGATGCAAAATGCATTTTTGACCTAACCAACTACCCAATACATATGAAGGCTGCCCAGGTCAGCCCAATAGTATTAGGACAGTTCATGGGCTGCCCGAATAGTGACCAATTCACTGTTTGGGAAGCCGTCACCCTATTTGCTCAAAAGTCATCTAGTAATGCCATTTTTCGTCATTTTCGCTTATTTCAACTCCGAAACAATTTCGAGCAATTGTTCCAACACTTAAAACACATCCAATACATTCAAAAGACATAATTTTCATTAAAAAAATAGAATTTATTCCAGATGTTATCGAGAACAGAAAAATATGACTTTTCATGCTTTAAATCCAAATTTTCAAGATTAATCCAATTAATCAAAACACCAACCAAAGTAACCAGGCATGAAGCACCCAAGAATAATTCTAGGCATTACAAGAGTGGTAATAACACTCTAGAATGACAATATATCATTAAATGAATAAATTGGATATATATTACAATAATATCACCCAAAATACTTCACACTTGCATCATCACTTCCAAATCCATCATCTATCACCAAAAGCCCCAATTTTAACAAACAAAGGAACCCTATGACTATTCTAACTATTTAAGAAAATAAGAAACTAATTTCCAAGCTTAGGGTTTTAGAAGATTACCTTTAATCTATTGATTTCCTAAGTTTTTTCTTGAATTTTCCTTCATTTTCTTCATGAATCATCGAATATGATTTGAAGGGTTTTTAGTGATGATGATGATGATGATCGGCCATACTGGAAGAATGAAGAAGAAAATAATTTTTTTTCTTTTTAATTCATCTTTGCCGACATTAAAGGGCTTTATTGTCATTTAGGAAAAATTAATTCAATTAATTAAATTAAACTTTAAGTTAACAAATCATATTTGCACACCTAAAGTTTATTTAAATTATGTCGTGTGTCACCAATAATAATTAATCATTTTTCATAAAAATTATGAAAAAATTTATCAATTAATTATTCAAATATTTAACATTTAAATATTTATTTATTTAATTAATATAATAATTATTATATATTAATATTATTATTATTATATATGTATTTTATTTACTTTAAATAAAAAATACATATATTAATGGCATGTGTCAAAATCTTATTCGACAATTAATTAATGTGTATCTAATCAAATTATGTATCAAATATAAATATACAATAATTACGATTGACCAAAAATATGTTTTCGTTTAATTGATTAAACAATTCGAATTAACTCATTTAATCTGATAAGTATTATGAATAATCTGTATTATTCATAACGCATTGCCCATATGCTCAACAAGTACACTTCATATTATAGGTCTCTCTAAGTTTAGGTTTATCAATCACGAAATCCAATTTCATGCCCATAATTCACCCACTCTTGAATTATGACGACCACCGATAATCTCGCTAAACTATGCAAGTCGAGGTCATTGTATACGTATAATCCCTCCGTCACAGGCTATCAATATTATACCTGGGATATAGATAAGAACATCAAATTCATTCCATATAATATAGTTGACTTTCAATTTACGATCTCTAAATAAAACTCGGAACTGATTTCTAAAGTTATACCACGGCTATGGATTTACTAGATCATAAACACATCCAGGATGCCTATGCTCTGTACACAAGACTGACGAATCATCTCTTGATACGCACAGGATATCATGAGCATCAGTTCACACCCAACGAATAGGTGGAGGACTGATCTTGAATAGATCGGTGATATGACTGCCATCAAAGTGTTGAGGATAACTCATATATCCACAGTGTTATCTCAAGTTGAAGGACCACTATGCTTCCTCAACTCGAGAAGATTCCTATTGACATTGGTGTGCCATCTATTAGGAAATCTTTAGTGAGTCGTTAAGTGTTTATTAAATAAACACTTACATGTCTACACGAGTCTCTTAAGACTCATGGTTCATTGGGTAAACTATCGTACCAAGTCACAATATACGACATGTACTGATCTCAGCGGATTTTACTAACCGACCCGTGTTAGTAAATCCTGAACATGAATTTTATTTAAGGATATATATCTTATAGTATGTTTCCCAATGTCAATTACAAACTATGTTGTAACTGCGTACTACATTAGGCTTCAAAACACATCAGTAAGTCTAATTACATAAAGGCCACAAATTTTAGGGATTTTTTTGTCAATGAGATAATTTAGACATGGCTTTGAAAATCTTGCCACCTTTGTTGGATTTTTATGGTTTTATTGTTTTTTCATTTTGTTGAATTTTTTGGCAAACTTGTTGATGACTTTAGCCACATTGTTTGACATTTATATTATGTTGTCTGGATTATTAAATGACTATTAAGGGCATAGCCTTTAAATAACCATTAGTTAGCAAGTTAGGGTGTTTTGGTATTTTTGCACCTATTAGGAATTCCTTCATTGTACTATATATTGTAACATTTCTTTCTTAATAAAATTAATCAACCATTTTCGAAATTAACTTTATCTTGAGAGTTTGGCTTTGTCTAAAATTGTTTAATGGATGGATTCCCCTAATTTCATGCATTTGACTTATCTAAGGCCTGGAAACTTTAGTGGCGTCTCTGTGCTAGCAGAACAATACAAGGAATCATCTTTAGGGTTCTCAAAGATAAGTTCTTTGTGGGTCTTCTTTGTGACATTGGAAGGGTTTTGTTCCTACAAAATCAAATTCCCGGGGCTTGGGGTTCTATCCGTTTAGAGGGGTTTGCTTGTTTTTAAACATCCAAGTGAGTTCCGCGTCAGTATGACCAGAGGGCCTAAAAATCTTAACTTCACATATGTTATTTCCAGTTTATTAACGCCGTATATCCGGCCAGACATCCACTGCCGCACAGTAACTCCAGCCATATAATAATTACATCAATTAGCCCATCTTTCGTGGTATATGACATGCTCAAAAGTGGTTCTTTACTCCAAAGTATAAGAGTGTCAAAGTAATAAAATAACCCAATAAATCCACGGTCGATCCATAAAGAATAAATTTAGTAAAATAAAATAACAATTTGAGTAAAAGGAAAGAATTGATATAAGCGATGGGTAATTTTTAAATTGAGATACATCAATAAATTAAAAATATTGGGGCTAGTAGATTCACTCTTAATATTTCAAATATGGAGAAATCTTATTTTTTATAATATATAAATTATCATTATTACCCAGTTTATTTACTTCAGGAATTAATTATGTCAAAATATATAAAATAAGCCATAAAGGCGGTGATAACATTTGTTTATAACAAGTCCAGTTAGGTACTCAGTTATGCCAAAAAAAATAAAACCATCCATATAGATAGTAGCAAAGTTTGTCAATAATTAATCCGGATTTAAATTACTTATTCAAATTATAATTTATATATTATAATATAAATAATATTAATATATATTCTCATATTAAGAGCTTCACTCTTTACCCCAGCATGATGAAATTAGCTACTCATGATTTGAAAAAAAAAACATGCATAATTTTATTACCGAAAGAAAAAGAAATTATAAGAAAGCTTAAAAAATAAAACACACAAGATACTCTTTCTCAAGTTCTACAAGAGAACTTTGAAAGACAACATGAAAATGAGAGATGATCTTCTTTAGAAGTGCCCATCTCTTAATTATTAATTACAATTTTCCAAATCAAATACAAACAACAAATTTTTACTAATTTATTTTTCATTTGTTCATTTTTCCCTTTTTTTTGATTTTTTATTGATAATTTTACAAACAAGAGCACAATCCACCTATAGTGGGTTATGACATTTCAATTTTTTATTTTTTATTTTGTACTTTTATTTTTTATTTTTTAGTTTATTTTCAAATAATTAAAATTACATGCAACACACATTAATGTTTTCACCAATTTCGACCTTGAAAACCTATGAATTAGAAATTCTTGTAAACAGAAACATTGTAGATATTTGAGTCTTCTTTCATTTAAAACTGAAATCGTCTCAATCCGATATCGGAGTAAAAAATTATGGCCAAATTATGAAAATTATGCATAGTTAGATTTTCCAATATTGTACACTATTAGAACGCCTCTGCCAAGTTTCCGAATTCCAAAATCCAAATGTCATGTCCATTTTTCTAATTATGTATTCAATGTATTATTTCACCTACATAAAAAATAAAAATCACAATAAAATTATACAAAATATAAATTTAATTATTATTTTACAGATGTACTAAATTAAGGGGATTAATGAAATTATAACTGTAAATGATTAGTTTCTCTTTTATTAAGTGTACACTTTTTAATGTTCATCACACCTCCTAACCGGCTTATTACTAGTCCCTAGTAATGTAAGCGAAAACTTGGAAAAAAAATTCTTATCCAAGTTAGTAATTTTTTCTAATTTATTGTGCCCACAATATTCATAGGTCTTGTTGAAAAGAGAATAATATTTTTGTCTTAAAATCATATTAGATTTCACACCTTTTTGGCAATGAACGTTTATTTATAAATAGAAAAATGATTTTTTATTTTATTTTTTGGTAATAATACATCTTCAATCCTTGTAGCGAGCTTTGAGCCAGTGACTCTCAAACCAGTTGGCTAAAGGGTACTAAGTGTTAAGACACCCATACGGATTTAATTGCTCGGATCTCATATGTTAAAAAGAATAAGTGTCTGATTTCCTTAGGTTTTCTCTTTAACCCATGTAACAAGCTTTGGGCTAGTGACTCCCAGACTAGATGAACTTAGGATACTAAGTGTTAAAACACCCATATGGACTTAATTGTTTGATTTAGAGAGACTAGGAAATCGAACTTATCTACATTTTTTTTAAACAAATTCAAATTCTACCGTTTTCGTGAATAATCACTGCTTATTGAGGCAAGATGTCTAATTCGTAAGAAAATACTTGATTATTATTAATATAATTTTTTTAAATAATTCAAACTCAACCATTTTAGGCGAACAATCACTACTTACTAAGGCACGATGTCCGGTATCTAAGAAAAATCATGGTTAGTTTTTTTTTTAAAATAAAAATAAAAATTTCACTGCCTTTTGGTACTACCTCCAACAAACTAGAGAATTGAATATTACAAAATTTTCACTTACAATACATGTTCATATATTACAATGTATGTTGATAATACTTGTCAAATGAGCATATGAAGATCAAATTTAATCAATATTATGGAGAATTCACAAATTTAAATGACTCCAAAGGAAAGAGACAAAAATAACTTGTTATGAATTAAATTGAGATATTTCTCAATAGCGAAAACTCTTTACACCGCCATCTCCGAACAACAATTCCACTTGGTTAATTAACAATTTATTGTTAGTTTGTGTGAAGTTTTTTTTTAAACACAAAAGAAAATCAAAACACGATATTTTTTTATTACTCACAAAATAAAAATAAAGCAAAAACAACATAATAAATTTTTTTATATATAAAACAACAACATAAAAATGAAAAAATATTTTTTTGAAAGAAAAACACCACAATGAAACATAAACAAAAACTATCTAGTCAACTATCATCTCTCCCCAATCAAATTGAGACATTGTCCCCAATGTCTGAATAAGAAGAAACTTAGTTTAGAAGACATCACCTGGTTATTGTGGAATTGACAATTGAATCTATGACTATTTAAAAGAAAAATTACAGATTAAAACTAAAGTCCACTCTACGCTTCTTGCCATGATCATTATCATACTAGTTCAATTTGGAAAGAATGAAGTCAATTTTTGGTTCATAAGCTAAGAGTTTATCAATTAATTCATCATCTTTTATTACAATTAGGATGATATCTTTTACTGATTTCAAAATGAACCCAAGTCTTTTGGCATCTGTAAGAAATACTAAAAGAAAATCGAAAAAATGGCAAATGTTAAATAGTCTAATATATTTTTGGTGAATTTTCAAGTTCGCCCATGATGCCATTGTGAATATTTCTTCCAGTGTGTTCAGTCCACCTGGTAAAGCAATAAAGCACCAACATGATTAATCATTTCAGTAAGTCTTTCAGACATACCTGAGATAATGCATTCTTCTCTATTTGATTTTCCGATGAGGTTTCCGCTTGCTAAAGGTTTGGAATGATCCCCAAAACTTGACTGCCACCTTCTTGTATAGCTTTTGAAACACATCTCTTCAATCCAAGATTACCACCGCCATATACTAAGTGCATGTTTCTTTATGCCATAATCAATTCTTTTGCAGCCTCAACAAATTCTAGTTTAGTTTCAGAGCTAGTTCCACAAAATACATAGATATTAGTGACTTGTCTTCTTGAAGTTGCCTCCATTTTTGTTCTCTCTCTTATCTGGATGTGTCGAAGAGAAAAATGACAAGCTGTATTTATGGATCCTAAAAAATTGTGAGTAATAAATACACTAGTACTTGTAAAATGACGATTGTCGGATGAATAGTAAGATAGATCGTGAAAGTCAAAATGTTTAGATACTGTCGGTAAAAATTAAAGTGAAAGAAATCAAAATAATAAATTAAAGTAAATCAAAACAGTAATTTAAAAGAAATGAAATCAACGTAATAAATTGAAACAATATGTACTAGTAGTTGTTATTATGGCTCATATCTTCCTCTGGTTTTACGTCAAGTAATGGCTTGAACGCCTTCTATGGGTCGGGGATATGATTCCCATCTAATTTTCTTATAAATTGGAAAACATGATCTTTTAAAGTCAGATTCTCGAGACTATATTGTTATCTTTCTTTTTGAAATTGTGTATGCAAATTGCGAATTACTCGATGAACATGTCCACTAGAATGCACCTCAAGAGTCAGTGATATATCATCTAAAGACTCCGTACTCAAGACATCTCTAACGAATTGACTTTTATCTTCACGATTGTTAGACACCATTCCTAAATAACGACAACGAGTGTTGCATGTCCAGTATGCACATTTATAATAAATACCTAATTGTTTAGCTATTTGTTTCTTAGCACATGTGTTTTTCCCTAAACCAGATATATAAGAAATGAAAGAGTTAAATGACTCACCTGCCAAGTGAACCCTTACTTCAATTACCCAATGAATATCATTAGGAATACAATGGATCATAAGAAGCCTCATTCTTTCATTGCATGCTTTGTAAATTTTCATCAGAGCATTTTGGGAAAAAGAAGGAAAATGATTATGGAGTTTTGCAAGAGTTTATTCCATGCCTTGATTATAGGGTATCAATAATTATAGGAAACTGAAAAAAAATAACTTAGAGTCACGGATTACTGTTGTCCGTTGTTTAACCAGGGTGCAATATTTTGACAAAAAGGGAAAAGATAAAAAAAATACTGCAAAACTCAAGAAAAAAATGGAAATTAGATAAATACAAAAGAAAATAAGAGAAAATAAATCAATCACAATAAACTGGGTTTGAAAAGAAAAGAGATTCTTGAAAATTTGAATGCTCCAAAAATGATTTCAGACGTTGTCCATTCACTTTAAATACATCTGTTGATGAGTGATTTTTATTCCAGGGGCAGTTGTGAGATAACACTCCTGGGATAATCCTCCTTTAACTGTGAATTTATTTGGTTATGGGAGACCAAAAGCAAATTTAGTAAAAGACAAAACACTCACAAGATCGATAAGAGGGTTTTACGTGGTTCGACGAAGTAGATTCAACCTATGTCCATGGGCACAAAGTGATGTATTGTTTATTATTACCAAATCGAGCTTGGTCGACCTGTTTTCAAGGAGGGCTTAAAGTAAACCGAGCTGTTTGCTCTCTTTATAGCGTTTCTTACAAGTAATGCTTAAATGAAATTTTTCCCAACCCTTACAAATGAGATCACCATCCCCTTATATACTAAGGAAAATATGACACTGTTCCCATATCTCTATGACGTCAGCCACGCAGGTTTCCAGTGATTTGACAGGCTCTCTGCCCGAACTGTTTCAACGAAAGTAAACATGCCATCTGATTCTCTGTCATATCATGCCGTCTTATACACTGTCATACTTTATCATTAATGATGACATAATGTAATGAACTCTCAAATGGTGGTACATGTTAGAGGGAAAAGTTCAAACTAACTATGATCTCAAGTTGAACTTCATGAGCACGACCAAACCGTGTACTGCTCTACCCCAACCACTTCTGGCCTGACCCAATATATCCGAGTTCATCATCCTGATCTAGGAGGAAAAAAGAGTACCGAATCGAGCTACCATACTGAAGTGGTCGGTCTCGATTCTGATGTTGTCGGCCTATAAGACTTGAATCATACTGTATTTTCTGGTTGGCCGGATCTGTTGGTTTCTATTGATGTCCCAAGATCAATTTAAGCAATGAAATGAATGAATATAACTAAGAAGTATGGTGAAATCATACTTACAAAGATCGGCTTGATGTGATGCTCAACAAAAATGAACTCCTCCAAGCTCCCAAGAATTTGGCCAAGAGAGGTTTTGTTGATGAAGATGAAGCTCCAAGCTTTATGGATTCCAAGCTCTAAGATGAGGTTCCTTATCACCTTGTATTGATCCTTCAAGTGTGCTAGCAAAAGAAAAGAAAAATCAAATCTTCCTTCTTCCTTTTGGGAGTTTCGGCCAAGCCTAGATGAGAGAGAGAATTTTTGTGTTTTGTTTCTTTGTTTTCTAAGAACATAATGAAAAAACAATTACCAAAAAAATGGTATATGGCTTTCAAAAAGTCAAAAAGAATTTTGGCTCCAAAAATGCATTAAAAGCTCTCACCAACTTGTGTCATGAATAGTGACTAGGTGTCTTTCATCAAAAAGTGACAAGATGTCTATCACTAAAGCGACAAGTGATGTGACTCGCGATGTGACTTGTAGGCCCCACTAGATTCGAAATATGAGTGTGTCCGCAAACACTTCCGGGCTCGGTTTCGCTAACTCTGAATTAACGAATTTCTGTCGCGACATAATTAAATAATTATGCCTAGCGAAATTACTATTCACGTCGCTAACGAATTAATTCTAAATTAACTCGTTTGCCCGAATTAAAATCCGATTTTAATTCCGCGTCGAAATCCAATTTCGTTTAATATATCGAATATATTATTTTGTCGATTAATTCCAAATTAATCTTTCTCTCTCTTCAAATAGTACTTTATCCAAGATAAAGTTTCTCCGTAATTAATCATAGATTAATAAAGTTCGAATCAAACGTCATCGGTGAATCCTCGGGAAGCAACCCAAGAGATCCCTGGATATGTTGGCAGTAAATAGGGTTGTCGGACTATACGAACACGTACGTACCTCGTACTACGTCTTTATCGATTTACGAGACAAGGTTGGCTTCTAGCAAAACGCCATGCATACCCAATTCTCCAGAAATATTCTTACTGGAATATACGATCTATATCAGGCATAGTATACCGTAGTATTGTGTATTGCGATCCAGTATCGGATGTCACGTGCAAGGCCTGAGGCTGGAATAGTGTCTCCCCGTACGAATCACATATCGGATATCGAGCAACTAGTCTATTTGAATCGGATAATCATGACCTTGTCATATTATCCCGATGGTTGCAACACAATAGAGAACTAGTTCTGAATCCCTGCGTGATCATCATCTCCATATGTCTGAAGTGATACTTCCGTCTTGACATCACATCCAATACACTACGATTCTCAATAAACCCAACAGAGGCGTACACAGAACCTGTTAAAGCCCTGGACGACCAAAACCAAAGTTTACCGATTGTCGCAAGTACTAGCGATGCAAGTTTCAGGTTAAGACCAAATACACCTACCCTGAAGCGGACTCCCATAGACACATATACATACTACCAATGGGATTCCGCGAGGTCTATCCAGAGCGAAGCTGTTTTCTGTACCATCGATAAAACACAACCTCTTATCGCACTTGCATAAGTATCCAATACTTAAATATATGAGAACTATACCGTTATGCCCTCACAACGCGCACAAGTACAATACTAGTCTATTCCGCATTATCGATGTCCAGTCTCGATAATACTACGACTAGGGATATTTAATGATTAAACCTTTATGGATTGATACTGTCTCATATCATCTCAATCCGGAACTAATCATATGGACTTTTACCATTTATTTATATCAAAGTAAATGAATCATAAAACGGTAAAAGGTAATTTCATTATAACATAGTTAATTTTATACAAAAAATACAATTTCTTTTACAAACAGTGACGCTATGGGTCATAACTGTCCAACAATCTCCCACTTGGCCTGTAGCCAGTCACTCAAGCATCTAATACCTGAACTATGTACATGTCGCTTAAACTTTTGCTGAGGAATCGCTTTCGTCAGCGGATCTGCCATCTTGTCATCTGATGCGACCTTCTCGACCTTCACATCGCCACGATGTATGATCTCACGTATCATATGGAAACGTCGAAGAACATGCTTGGATCATTGATGAGACCGCAGTTCCTTAGCCTGCGCTATAGCCCCGTTATTGTCACAATACAATGGAACGGGCTCAGCTGCTAACGGAACTACTCCTAATCCAATTAGGAATTTTCGGATCCAAATTGCTTCCTTTGCTGCTTCAGCTGCAGCAATGTACTCCGCTTCAGTTGTTGAATTGGCAAAAGTCTCTTGCTTGGAAGATTTCCAGCTCACTGCTCTGTTATTCAAACAAAATATGTACCCTGATTACGACTTACAGTCGTCTTTATCTGTTTGGAAACTTGCATTGGTATACCCAGTTACCTCAAGTTCTCCATCTCCATAGATTAAGAAAACATCCTTAGTTCGTCTAAGATACTTTAGGATATTCGTAACCGCCATCCAGTGACCTTTACCTGGATCGGCCTGATAGCGACTACACATGCTCAAAGCATAAGAGACATCAGGTCGCGTACATATCATGGCATACATGATCGATCCGACTACCGAGGCGAACGGTATCCGACTCATGTTGTCTCTCTCATCTTGAGTTTTAGGACACATGTCCTTAGATAGATAGACGCCATGTGACACTGGCAACAGTCCTCTTTTGGACTGATCCATGTTGAATCTCTTCAACACTCTGTCAATGTACGTACTCTGGGAGAGTCCAAGCATCTTTCTAGATCTATCCCGGTAGATCTTTATTCCCAGAATAAAGGCTGCTTCTCCCAGATCTTTCATGAAGAATTTCAATGAAAGCCAAGCTTTCACCGACGTTAGCATGGGAATGTCATTGCCTATTAGCAATACATCGTCAACATAAAAGACAATAAAAGTCAGTGCTCTCCCACTAACCTTCTTATATACACAAGGATCATCTTTGTTTTGAATGAAATCATATTCTTTTATGATCTCATCAAAACATTGGTTCCATGACCTCGATGCTTGCTTCAGTCCATAAATGGACCGATTTAACTTACAAACCTTGTTTGCAAGTCTTGGCATGATAAAACCGTCAGGCTGTTGCATATAAACATCCTCCAAAAGGTTTCCGTTAAGGAAAATGGTTTTAACGTCCATCTGCCATATCTCGTAATCGAAATATGCAGCAATTGCAAGCATTATCCGAATGGATTCAATCATAGCAACGGGTGAGAAAGTGTCGTCGTAATCGACACCATATCGTTGACGACACCCCTTCGCTACAAGCCTAGCTTTATATGTTTATACGTTGGCATCCATGTCAGTCTTCTTATTGATGACCCATTTGCATCCAATAGGCTTTACGCCTTCTGGTGCATCAACCAATGTCCAAACTTGGTTGGTGTACATGGAATCCATTTCGAATTTCATGGCTTCTTGCCATGAAGCGGAATCAATATCTTGTATCACTTCCTCATACGTAGCCGGTTTGTTATCCTTAATGCGATTAATATCTACATGAGGTGAGATCAGAAAGCCATACCTCTCAGGTTGTTTCCTGACTCTCTCCGACCTACACGGTCCTTGTGTAATAGAAGTTTATGGTACAGTCTCATCCCAGATGGACTGTTCTTGTTCCGTTGAGGATTCTATGCCAGGAACAGTATCACTCCGATTTTCATCGAGTTCTACTTTCTTCCCACTAACTACTGTATTTAGGAATTCATTTTCAAGGAAAACCGCATATAGAGCAACAAATACTTTGTTCTCTTGTGGGTGATAGAAGTAATATCCTTTGGTTTCCCTAGGATATCCTACGAATAGGCATTTATCCGATTTGGGCTCAAGTTTGGAACCTTCCAAACGTTTGACGTATGCCCAGCATCCCCAAATCTTCAGGAATGAGAAACCCGGTTTCTTTCCTGTCCATATCTCATACGGAGTCTGTTAAACAGAATTTGACGGAACCTTATTCAAAATAAGAATTGCACTGTTTAATGCATATCCCCAAAAGGAAATAGGTAGCTCAGTGCGACTCATCATAGACCTAACCATGTCCAACAAAGTTCAATTTCTCCGTTCGGACACACCGTTTAATTACGCTGTTCCAGGAGGAGTCCACTGTGAAAGAATACCATATTCTTTCAGGTAATCTAGAAACTCATTGCTCAAGTATTCGCCCCCACGGTCCGACCGTAATGTCTTAATGCTCTTGCCGGTCTGTTTTTCAACTTCGTGTCGAAACTCTTTGAATTTCTCAAAAGTTTCCGACTTGTGTCTCATGAGATACACATAACCATAACGCGATGCATCATCCGTAAAGGTTACGAAATATTCGTATCCACCTCTAGCCTGGCTAGACATGGGCCCCACATACGTCACTATGAACAAGGGCTAACAGTTCGGTGGCACGTTCACCTTTACCGCTAAAAGGTGATTTAGGCATTTTGCTTAATAAGCAAGATTCGCAGACGTCATATGAATTTGGATCAAATCCGTCCAAGTACCCACTCTTCGAAAGTGTGTGTAGGCATTGCATTTTTGCATATCAGCCCGATGATGAGTCTCGTACGGAGGCACTACCTTTTAAGTCTTGGAAGTCGTGGACAATGGTCGTCGGAAAGGAAAAGTCAATAATTGACGTTTTGTTGGATTTGATTCGCTCGTTTAGCTTCAGGTTTGTTCGTCGGATTTCCGTTTCAAAATCATCCTCCGCCCAAAACCCTATCCTCACTCTCTAACTTTTCATGCATGTGTCCCTTCAACTTCCATGCAAACCCTAAGCCTTTTTGCCACCTTTCACGTAAGTCATGCAATGCCATTCCATTCATCCACCTTTCCTTCATTTTCCAAACCATTAAATAATCTATACCCCACAACATTTGACTTCACATGCCACCCAAACACTAGAAACAAAAACCTAAGTAACTAAACTCTCCCCTCACGTAAATCACTTCTCTCTTTCCACCACACTCACATGCACACATCTCACAAATTCAAAATTTTTACCCCACACATTAAATTTGCCACACCATTCTTTTCAACGAAGCCAAAACCATTAAAATAACTTTCCCACCTCACGTCCCACCTTTCTTTCCAACAAGTCAAAAAAATAAATCACCACCCTTCACCAAACAACGAACCATTAATTAATAAACACTCTCCACCTCAACCCTCAACCATTATAAATAAGAAACAAATAACCCTTGCTCCCCGGGCTTGAAGAATCCACGTGAAACCTTTCCCCTATCTCATCAAGAGCGACTCACCCTCATTCAAAACAACAGCCAAACACCTTCAAATAAGCCACTGTCCACTGACCAAGCTACCAAACGCACATAAGCCATGTTTACCATACGTACTAAACAACAAAAGCAAGCCATAAACGCTTCTCTCTCCCACACATGGCCACGTTAAGCACAACCACAACCTGAACAAACCTATTCAACACAGCCACTCCCCTTGTTTCACGTTAATAGCTACCCTTCACGCAGAAAGCCCTCCATCACCACAAAGCCTTCTCGGCAACTGCCCCTTATCAACAACACAGCCCTTCTCCATGCGCCACTCACACAGCCCTTAAACGCCACTCAGCCAGCCCTACAGACAACTAACAAGCACGCCCACTGCACAGCCACTCCCCTTGTTTCACGTTAATAGCTACCCTTCACGCAGAAAGCCCTCCATCACCACAAAGCCTTCTCGGAAACTGCCCCTTATCAACAACACAGCCCTTCTCCATGCGCCACTCACACAGCCCTTAAACGCCACTCAGCCAGCCCTACAGACAACTAACAAGCACGCCCACTGTAGCCACTGAAACCAGCCACCTAGCACCATATTCCAGCCCTCATTTTGCCTCCCTTGCAGTTCACGCACAAACCAGTAAGCACTGCCAGTGATTACCACATAAATACCCCCCTAAAAACTGTCCAGAAAGCGCCCCGAAACTGCACAACAAACTACCCAGTCCTTAGCTTTAAAACCCCACGAAACAGCAGCCCAATACCTCTCCAAACACACCAAAACAGTCCCCAATTCACTGCAAACCAGTAAGCCAAAAACCACGATCAGAAACACCTCGAAAAGGAATAAAAACGGCGACCCGAACAGTGAAACGATGAGGAAGAATGCCAAATCAGCGAACCGGAGAAATCACGGAGTTTTAGCCCTTCCGACGGCCGTATAACATACTTCCGAGAGACGACAAAAAAGGTTAGACCTGAGGGCACCTATTTTATTTATCATTTATTTTTAGTTAATTTATTTTATTCGCATGAATTAATGACTTAGGAAATATGTTTAGCATGAATATTTGTTTTGGCATGTTGTATGGAATTTATTCACATGAAATAATAACTTAGAATATGTGTTTTATAATTCTTAGCATGGATAATTAATTTGATATGTTAATTAATTTAGGTTATGTAAATTAATAACGTAGAAAAGCATGTAATTTATTTTTCTGTCGCATGAATGTCATTAATTAGTATGTGATGTGATTTCGGGTGAATGGAATATGTGATCTTACTTGTGGTATATTGGATGGAAACCCGGATATAAATTCCATAGCTGAATCCGAATGGACGGTATTATGGTTTGCACTCAGGATACAATGTCCCGTACCACTTGAAAGATTCATGTATTTCATTTCATCCAACTTGTATTCGAGCATGATTAGACCACTAGAATGTTGTTTCACTTCAAGCATGTCTTAGTTGTTTACCTTTTGTATTAGGAATTTAGAGTAGTCTTTACCAATGCATGTCTTGTAGACTTGGTTAATATTACACAAATCCATCCATTACAATTGACATAAGTAAGGGACCATTCCGAACCCAACGGTTTGAGGTCTTCCCTTGCGAGGGGTGAGTGCGGCCTTAAATCATTTTTCCCGGTTCACACCGGGTGGCGACTCCATTACTCTCCGGTTTAGTCCCCCGCGGGCTACTCCGTGCTCCCAACTAGGCCTTGAGTCTAGAACAGCATGCGTCGCCCAGTTTCTGTGTCCTACAGTGTGGATATACGAGTCTTATTTATGTGTCCCAGACGACAGTGCCACATATAAGTTTCATCTTTGTTTCTCATTTTGAGCCTTTTGTTTGTTATATTATATGTTGGAGATAGATTTATATTCAAAATATAAAGACCATTATTTGCAACAGCAGTGCAAATTTCTACATCATTTTATATAAGTAACACCCAATGTTCCGAAATACAAAAGTATACCCATATTGGGTTAACATAGATATAGATATAATATTCATAGTCAAACTAGGTACATAATAACAGTCATTAAGTTCAAGTACATGCCCCGAGGGCTGTTCCAAAACAAAAGTGCCCACGGCCAAAACAGCAACAGGTGTCCCGTTTCCAACACGCAGATCAATCTCTCCTGAAGCCAGTCTCCTGCTAATCTGCAGATCCTGCACATCAGTATATATATGAGTACCACAACCAGAATCAAAAATCCAATTTTTAAAACTAGAAGTAGTCATGTTTATTTCAATAACAAACATACATGAGGCCGGTGCCTTGCCCGCCTTTATCTCCTTCTGGAGCTCCTTGTACTCGCGGCAGTCACGCTTCCAGTGACCCCGCTTTCCGCACTGGAGGCGAACATCCTGAGATTTGTCTTTAGGCTTCCCATAAGCCTTTGACGATTTGGCCTTGCCCTTTCTTTTATGCTTCTTCTTCTTCACACCTCCAGTTACATTGGGCCCAGCCTTTGGTGTCTGAGATGTCGAAGCAAAGTGCGCCTCGCGCTTGTTTCCCTTGAGAAGCTCCTTCTCAGCTTCCTTGAGAGTAGACAATAACTCTCCAAGAGTATTATCAGTGTTCATCAAATTATAGTTTATGATGAACTGTCTCCAGGTGTCGGGGAGAGATTGCAAGACCATGTCTATGGTAATCTCAGCCTCAAGGACTATCCCATCTATGTCAGTAATCATCTGTGCCACATGGGACTCAACAGACATGCCTTCTGACATGTGTGAACGGAAGAGCTTCTTAACTAACTCATATCTCTATGACCTCTTGTTAGATCGGTGAAGATCTTGCAACCTCGCCAACATATTATAAGGATCCAAGTCCCTGTTTTGTCGACGGAAATGCTAAATCATGGAAGCAAGCATAATAGACTGAGTAGTATCACAATCATCGCTGTGAGTCTTCCAAAGCTCCAGCTCAAGTGTCTGATCAGGTGCGGGTTTAGGCCCAAGAGGTGTCTGTATGGTATACAACAGCCTCTCGACTCCAAGGACTATCCTTAGATTCCTGTCCCAATCTGCAAAGTTCGTGCCCTTAAAGACGTTCTCGCCCATGATAATATCTCGGACATTTCCCTTTCCAGTCATCTTAACTACGATAGTCCAACTATCTAGTCAACGATATTTTGGGTACAGTCTAACTGTTACAAGAAAAATAACATTATATTAGTCCAACTAATAAATAATTTTGGCGAAATAATTTTGAAAGCGCATTAAGCTAAGTATCTGAATAAAATTACAAATTCAATACTAGGATCCCGTTAAATAACACACAACCTTGACTTTGGCCAACAAGCTGTATGATATTAGCTAGGTAGATCTCGAAGATCAATTAGATCTTATCCAATTCATAGATCCGGTAGGTGGACATCCAAGTCCGAAATATATATACAATACATATGCTAATGTATCCAATACATTTTCCTAACCTTTTTCTTCTGAATCAACTAAGCCTTGGCTTTGGCACAACAAGCTTAATGATTCCAGTTAAGCGGGACCCATTGACATGGAAAGTTTCGTAATCAATGTCGATGGACAGGAAGTGATCTTGAATTTGGCCAACAAATCACACGACTTGGACAAGACACCGATATGGAACAAAACTCTCATGATTCAAACACATCCGTAATTGACAAAGGCCTTGACTTTGGCCAACAAACCAATGCCAATTTGGATCTTGAGTAAGAATCACGCAACAGAAGGAAAAATCGCTTAATATCATTTTGAGGGTTTTTCGCGTAAATTGGCAACCAATTTATTATCTTTGTTAAGGTCTCATCATACACCCTAAGCATGCTTCTAAAACATCATAAGGTGCGAAAAGTAAATTAATAACGATATGCGGATGGATATTTAAACAAATTGTTCCTAGAACAAATCACTCCATTTCCTCTCCCCGACTAGCACTATTCTACTTCTACCCAATTACATAATACAATAATAGAAACCTCATTGCAATGAGGGGAATTAGGTGATAAGAGAATACAAAGAGATAATAAGAGAAAAGGCTGGACACGCATGTCCAATTTATAAATTCCAAATTTACAAAATTTCCAAAATTACCATTTCCCTTCTAATATCCATCCGATATACACTATTCATTCATCACATCCATATATTCATTCAAGCATGTTATTCAATCAAACTAATCAAATTAATTATCTTTGAATATAAGTGATCATCCAATGTTCAAACAATGATTTGGCTTTGCGCGAGTCAAACTCGTTTGAGAATAAGTACTTAAAGTACGAATTCTTGAATTATATCGAACTACTCGTTAAATCTAATTTAATCCATATTCAATACTAATTCAATTTAATTCTAAATTAAATATCAACACTTTTTAATGCGCTTTAATGACTTAGATTCCAAATCTAATCCTATCGGGTGTCAAAGCCCAACTAACATCTAATGTTCATTTAATTAAAGTCTGATGGGCCTTCAATTGATTTTATAAGGCATGGGCTTTGGTCAATATGGGTCAAACCCAATTACCAAGCCCAATTCAAAATCAAGCCCAATTAACCAAATTTTAATATTCCAAATTTTAAAATTCAATTAATTAAAGTCATCCAATGATCATCAAAACAAAAAATACCATGACTTCCAAGAGTAAGCAAGATTCGGCCAAGCCTCTTATCTGGGGAAAAATCCATCCAATTTATTTTTCACAAAATTGATCATGTATAACACCATGTTATCAACATACAAGCATACTTAATCAAATAATTTCATCAAATCATGCTTCAATCAATTTTATCCAAATTTTACCCTAAAATTTTCATGCTTAAACAAGGCTCTATGATACCATTGTTGGTTTCTATTGATGTCCCAAGATCAATTTAAGCAATGAAATGAATGAATATAAATAAGAAGTATGGCAGAATCATACTTACAAAGATCGGCTTGATGTGATGCTCAACAAAAATGAACTCCTCCAAGCTCCCAAGCATTCAGCCAAGAGAGGTTTTATTGATGAAGATGAAGATCCAAGCTTTATGGATTCCAAGCTCTAAGATGAGGTTCCCTATCACCTTGTATTGATCATTCAAGTGTGCTAGCAAAAGAAAAGAAAAATCAAATCTTCCTTCTTCCTTTTGGGAGTTTCGGCCAAGCCTAGATGAGAAGAGAGAATTTGTGTGTTTTGTTTCTTTGTTTTCTAAAAATAATGAAAAAACAATTACCCAAAAATGGTATATGGCTTTCAAAAAGTCAAAAAGCATTTTGGCACCAAAATTGCATTAAAAGCTCTCACCAACTTGTGTCATGAATAGTGACTAGGTGTCTTTCACCAAAAAGTGACAAGATGTCTATCACTAAAGCGACAAGTAATGTGACTCGTGATGTGACTTGTGGGCCCCACTCGATTTAAAATACGAGTGTGTCCGCAAACACTTCCGGGCTCGGTTTCGCTAACTCCGAACTAACAAATTTCCGTCGCAACGTAATTAAATAATTATGCTTAGCGAAATTACTATTCACGTCACTAACGAATTATTCTAAATTAACTCGTTTGCCCGAATTAAAATCCGATTTTCATTCCGCGTCGAAATCCAATTTTGTTTAATATATCGAATATATTATTTTTTCGATTAATTACAAATTAATCTTTCTCTCTATTCAAATAGTACTTTATCCAAGATAAAGTTTCTCCGTAATTAATCATAGATCAATAAAGTTCGAATCAAACGTCATCGGTGAATCCTCGGGAAGCGACCCAAGAGATCCCTGGATATGTTGGCAGTAAATACGGTCGTCAGACTATCCGAACACTTACGTACCTCGTACTACGTCTTTACCAATTTACGAGACAAGGTTGGCTTCTAGCAAAGTGCCATGCCTACCCAATTCTCCAGAAATATCTTACTGGAATATACGATCTATATCAAGTGTCGTATACCGTAGTATTACGTATTGCGATCCAGTATCGGATGTCACGTGCAAGGCCTGGGGCTGGAATATGTCTGCCTCGTACGAAGCTCATATCGGATATCGAGCAACTAGGCTTTTTGAATCGGATAATCATGACCTTGTCATATTATCCCGATGGTTGCAACACAATAGAGAACTAGTTCTGAATCTTTGCGTGATCATCATCTCCATATGTCTGAAGTGATACTTCCATATTGACATCACATCCAATACACTACGATTCTCAATAAACCCAGCAGAGGCGTACACAGAACCTGTTAAAGCCCTGGACGACCAAAACCAAAGTTTACCGATTGTCGCAAGTACTAGCGATGCAAGTCTCAGGTTAAGACCAAATCACCTACCCTAAAGCGGACTCCCATAGACACATATGCATACTACCAATGGGATTCTGCGGGGTCTATCTAGAGCGAAGCTGTTTCCGTACCATCGGTAAAACACAACCTCCTATCACACTTGCATAAGTATCCAATACTTAAATATATGAGAACTATGTCGTTATGCCCTCACAACGCGCATAAGTGCAATACTAGTCTATTCCGCATTATCGACGTCTAGTCTCGATAATACTACGACTAGGGATATTTAATGATTAAACCTTTATGGATTGATACTGTCTCATATCATCTCAATCCGGAACTAATCATATGGACTTTTACCATTTATTTATATCAAAGTAAATGAATCATAAAACGGCAAAAGGCAATTTCATTATAACATAGTTAATTTTGTACAAAAAACACAATGTCTTTTACAAACAGTGACGTTATGGGTCATAACTGTCCAACATGTCTTCTACACTTTGATGGCAGTCACATCACCGATCTATTTAGATCAGATCTCCATCTGTTCGTTGGGTATGGACCGATGCTCATGATATCCAGTGTGTATCAAGATAGGATCCATCAGTCCTGTGTACAAGGCATAGGCATTGATGAGCGGAAAATATATCAATATTTACCGCCCATTTTACTTAATATTTTGTTTAGTTTCTCGTATTTGATGAATATTTTGATGTGTTTTAGTTTATTTTGTAGATAAAATAATATTGGGACTCAATAAAATCATTTAGGATAAAATATGGGTCAAATAAGGGTACAAAGTAGACTTGACATATTAATTTTAGAGATTGGAAACTTGAAAGGGCATTCTAACGAAGTGCAGTTTCAGAAATTCTAGTTTTACGCAACTGTCATATTTTTGGCATAACCTTTTACTCTGACATTAGATTGAGCTGATTCAAGTTTCAGTGTAATGAAGACTCAAATATCTACAACTTTAAAGAATAAAATAATTTCGAATTCTGAAGATTTCATGACCAAAATTGATGAAACATCCAAAAGTGTGTTATTGTAAATATTAAAGTCATTTTCAAAGCAAAAAATAAATAAATAAAAAATAAAAATAGTCAAACTTCCACCAAATATAATAGCAATTAATAATGGATTTAGTGGAGCAATTAGTGGAGCAATTAATAATGGATTTGGTGGAGCATTTAATAATGGATTTGGTGGAGGTAGATTTGCCTATAAATACCAAGCCATATCATTGTAAATTTATACTTTCTTATTTGTAATTCCTTAAGAATAACTAAGAAGATTGCATCTTGTTTGTTTATTTACAACTTTCAGTAATTGATTTTCACTTTTGCACTTTCTTTTCTTTACTTTTAAGTCTTTACTTTCCGTAATTTACTTTTACGCAATGAGGAGGTAACTCCCCCTTGCCGGGGTAAAAGTTAAAACTTTTATTATTGCTATTTACAGTGGCGGAGCCACAGTGTGCCCAGTGGCAGTGGCGCGGAGCCACATTGTGCCCAGTGGCAGTGGCGGAGCCACAGTGTGCCCAGTGGGGGCAGTTGCCCCCACTGGACCACTATTGTTTTTTAAAATTATATATATATATATATAAAAAGAAAATATAAATAATTAAACAACACCCATAAATTCATTATTTATTAATTTTTTGAGTTGTATTTTTTAATATAATATGTAGGCCAAGCCCAAATTAGTTAAAAAAATTCCAATACACTTTTGCACCAATCTTATTTCTTCTTAAACATATCTTAAATAATTATATTTAATTTGCATGTGTTTAATGTCATTTTAAATTCACTCATTTATGTGTTTTTCCATTTGCAAAAAATAGAGATTTCATTACATTTAAATAAAAATAACTATAACTATGTTTATACTTAGGTTTGATTTTAGTATATAATATACTACATAAACTTAAAATACATAATTTTAAAAATAAATTTTAACTTAAATTTTTAAGATAAATTAACATTTTTAGAAATTATGAATAAAAATATAATTATGAAAATTTTGAGTTAATTTATAAGTTTAGAAATTAGGGGTTATTTCATAATTTTCAAAAGTATAGGAATCATCTTGTAATTTCAAAAAAATATGTATAAATTCATTATATATTATTTTAAAGAAAAAATTTTACCCCCGCTAACTGAACTTTCTGGATACGCCACTGGCTATTTAGATTAATCTCCCTTAATTATAATACAATAACTATTTAAAACCCGACTTAATGAGGATACCGCCTGATTGGTCTGTTGGTAATTAATTATTAATTTGACTTAATCAGGATACTACCTAGATGGCTAGTTTGTAATTTTCACGCCAAGTTAATATATTATTTAGGGAGATATTTAAAATAGTAGTAATAAAAATGGATCATCTAACCCAACATTTTCTTTTAATTTTCTTTTACTTTATTTACTTTCAGCAATTAACTTTTACTTTATTTACTTTCAGCAATTTACTTTTCAGTAATTTACTTTCCAGCATTTACTTTATGTCTTTTCTTTTATTTAAGTTTTTACTACCCGTAAATATGTGTCGTAACGAAGCCAGTTATCTGGAATTGTGATGAAATCCAATATCACCGGTTTATAAGGGGTTAAATTACAGTTTGGGCAATATAAAGGTTTATTTATGAGCCTTAATCCTAATATTTTTTATTAACTGGCCATTAATAAAATTGAACTGGTAACTTAAAATGAACTTGGAAAAGAGAATTTAGGTTAAAGACCTTAGACTCAATAGCCCACGATCATCATTGAGGATAGATAACCCTTTAATAGATTTCATTCCAGGATAGGAATATACCTGTCCGCGGGGTAGCCATAATTGGAAATTAATCTTAATGAATTCAGATAACTTGGTTAACATAGGAATATGATTAATTGGGTTATACTGGGTATTTGTATTTGATAATTGGAAGAAGCTTTTAAATAATTTCATGTTCTTGGTTAATAAACAATATGTTACACAAACGTAAAATAAGCACTTCATCTTTTAAAAAGATATTGGAAGGATTCATAACTCTGGATAGTTTTATAAATTTGAATTTTCTTCAATCTACTTTTAAGAAATTTTATTTACTTGTTTTAATTTTAAAGTCCCCACCCTATCAAACAATCAATCCCTTAGATACTTGTAAATATTTAACTTCATAAATTGATAACAAAAGGTTTTAAGTCCTCGTGGGATCGATACTTTTATACTACTTGAACGATATGTGCACTTACGTTATATGCATGTGATTACGCGCGGTCAGGCATCCAACACGTGTTTACGATCTAGTAAATCCATGGCCATGGTATAACTTCAAAAATCAATTCCGAGTGTTATTTAGAGATCGTAAATTAAAATTCAACTGTATTATATTGAACAGATTTGACATTTTCATCTATATCCCAGGTATAATACGGATAGGCTGTGACAGAGGGATTATACATATGCAATGACCTCGGCTTGTATAGTTTAGCGAGATTATCTGTGATAGTCATAATCTATGAGTGGGTGGATTATGGACACGAAATTGGATTTCGTGTTGGACAAACCTAAACTTAGAGAGTCTCACAATATAAAGTGTATTCATCGAGCACTTGGGCATCTCGATAAGAATAATACGGATAATTCATAATACTTCACTGGATTAAATGAGTTAATTCAGATAATTTAATCGGTTAAACGATAACACATGCATTATGAGATTTTATCCGATAATAATTATTGTGTATTGTATTTGATACATAATATGATTAGATACACATTAATTATTCGTCAAATGAGATTTTGACACATGCCATAAATATATGTATTTGTTATTTATTGTAAATAAAAATACATATATAATAATAATTATATTAATAGATTATTTGGATATTTAATTATTAAATATTTGACTAATTAATTAATTAAACTTTTTTCATAAATGTTATGAAATTTGTCTAATTATTATTTGAAAACATGGCATGAATTTATTAAGCTAAATGTGTGTCAATTTGATTGGCCACTAAAAAGCTTATTATTAATTTAATTATATTAAATTGTCAAAATTCCAAATCTACCCCTAAAAGTCGGCTAAAAAATTTTTAAATGGGAAAATTGTTTTCTTCATCACTTCTTTTCACCATGGCCGAGAGTTCCATACAAATATGGGTTTCAAAATTTGTTTGAAGAAACTATAAAGAATCAAAGGAAAATTCAAGAAAAAGGTTAAGGAATTGGAGGATTAAAGGTAATCTATCATAACCCTAAGCTTATGAATTTAGTTTCTTGTTTCTTGAGTTGTTAGAAGGGTTCTAGGGTTCTTCTAAATTTTTGGGGCTTTTGTTTGTGGATGATAAAGATGGAAGTGAAATACATATGTGAAGTAGATTTGGGTGAAATTAGTGTAATTTGTATCCAAATTGATCATGTGATGATGAGTTGCTATTCTAGAGTGTTATGACCACTCTTTTAATGTCTATAATTATTCTTGGTTTTTTCATATGTGGTGACTTCGGTTGGTGTTATGATTAATTAGATTAATCTTGAAAATTTGGATTTAAAGCATGAAAATTTAAATTTTTGGTTTCTGGATAAGATCTTGTAAAACTAGAAATTTTTTTAATGAATTTACTTTCATATGAATGTAATAGATGTGTTTTGGGAGTTGGAACAATTGTCGGAAAGTGTTTCGGAGTTAAAATAAGTGAAAACGTCTAAAAATGGTGTTACCAGGTGAATTTTGACTCAACCGGGTGACGGCTGTCCAAACAGTGAGTTCGTCACTGTTCAGGCAGCCCATGAACTGCCCTAACACTATTGGGGCTGACTTGTGCAGTCCCCATAAGTGTTGGGTAGTCGGTTCGGTCAAAAATATATTTTAGACCATTTTATGGAAAAATATTTTTCGTAAAAGTTTTCAGTATGTTTCATGTACATTTATGTCGTTATTTGATATCGAATAAAAATATTTAGATTAAATATGAATAAATTATTCATATTAGATATTGAATAATTTATTTGGTAATTTGAAAATATTTTAAATTTCGATTTTTCCCGAACCGCGCTTCCGCCGCGCCCATCACCAAAAACCCCAACAAAATGGTATCCGAGCAGGTCTGGCTCTTCATCCATTACATTATTCATACTTGATATTTGATACTTAATCCAATTTTAATGTTAACAGATGCATTTAATCTATATGTGTTTCTTGACTTTTCGGTTCTACGCCAACGAAAATGTAACGGAAATTTAATGGTTAAATTGAGTTATGTTTTCTGATCAGTAGAATTGAATTGTTTAGAAAATGATTTAGATTAAAATTCTACATTTGATGTAGGGTATAGCTTCCTGAGGAAAATCCTTCTTAGAAATAAGGTTGTAAAGTGACGTGTATTTGATACATGTTCTTGGTCCATCTTGTTAGTACGTTACGGGTATCTTTCAATAATTGCATCCGACATATACTTCTAATCCACTGCATGCTTATTACTTGAATAGTTTTTCTGACTTTACTTTTGGTTAGGTAATTCTAGAATATGTTCTAGAGAGAGAGTAATCTGAGATATTGTTAGATTAGTTGAAACCATCGGGAACTCTTGTTACGATTTTCTTGAAAATCAAGATGGTTTGTGACTTAGTTACTAAGTTACGTTAGGTAATCTAAATAGATATCTGTTTAGGATATAACTGTCTAGAGAGAATAGTTTCTTATGTGGTAAGAATTGACTTGAATAGTTCAGGTCTCGAGATTCTTGACTTGCATTAAGGAAACCCCATTAGTATTTGTTTATCTTATAATGACGTTTCTTGGCTTTAGTGACTTTAGAAGTCACGTGTTTGACACAGTTTGCTAATAAATTATTTGCAATCGTTGCGAATAATTGAATAAAAATTATAAAGCTGAAGAAAAGAGATGCATATAGTTATTTATATAGAATATTGATTCTCACAATACGACAACTATAGGTATTGAATACCAAATCTCCGGTCTAGTTAATTAAAAAATATTTAATAACTATTTTGATATTTGATATCAGAACTTGTGACTATTTGATAATTACTTGTTCTATATAAACAGTTGTTACATATTTTAATATGACTAGTAGTGTCATTAATGAAAAGATAAATAAAATATGCAGTTAACTGAATAACTTAGAACAGTGCTTTATGAGTTTTTATCACATAAGCATTGGATGCTTGCTCTGTATGGTAAATGATGGTCTGATAAGAATTCACACCACATATCCTTGTCCATTTAATTAATATTGTATTCAGGATGTGATTAAATCTCATTTAACCGATGATTGTCATTGGACCACAAATTTATTAAACTAATACATTGGATGTATCTAGTTTAATAAATTAGAAATTGCCCTAGATAGTTGTAACATCCCAGATTTTCGGGACTGTTCTAGAGGATTTCCAGACCGATGTTATAGTCTCGGATCATGATGATAACGGAGAATAAGAGTTCAATCGACGTTATATGGGTTAGAATAATATTTTATGAATATTCTTCGCGTTGGGAAATACGTGGGATCAAAAGTTAGTTACGCGATATTTTGTAAAACGCGTAAAGTTTACAGTTTTGGCTACAAAATTGGAATACGAACACCTATCAAGTTGATTTTTAGACCATCAGAATCATTTTTCCGAGACGAACAACTTTCATGTTGAACACTTTTCGAAAATCGGGTCAGAAGAGCTCTGAAAATATGAAATTCGAGAAAGTTCCATGGTAGGGGGGCCTGAATGATATTTGCAGGGGTCAGATTGTAATTTTTGAAACTTTCCTATAAATACCCAATAGTTCTCATAAATTACAAAAAGCTCATAAATCCTTTAACACTTCAAAACGCCCCTCTCTCTTCATTTTCGACCCATCAGTTTTCAGGTCTTGCAGGTGGCCAGCCAGCCTCGACCGACCGGTGGGACGGCACCGAGAGAGACGCCCGGCCACCCTGCGTTCAACGGTGGTCGGCGGCGACACCAGAAGCGCCGGAAACGGTGAGTTTTGGAGAGAAAGAGGCACGCCCATGGGTTGTCCGATCTCGGCTCGTGCTTTGTTTCACGGCCCGAGCCACCTACCAAATCAAAGCTCTCGAAGAGTACTATGAGTATGCGAAGTCATTTTCGTCGAACAGCGGCCGGTTGCATGCGAATCGAGGAGAGAAGCATCGGATGAATAGTAGACCCATGATGAACAGTAACTCCGATCGAAATTCTGATCACACCAGCGCATTCATATGGCCGATGGGAGTCCGAATATAGCCTCGGAATTTCGGTACGACTCTCCGTTTAGATTTCGTCATTTTAAAGTTTACAGTTTTATATTCGGATGCTTCTAATAGTTTCGTAGTGTAGCAAATTAGCATGGAATGAATTGGATATGTTTTAATATGCTAGAACGATAAATGTGGTAGAATCCGGGGAGAAACGGATTAGGTTTGATTGATCCGGTAGAATTAGCGAGTTTCCGGTAAAACGGAGTTTCTCGCGTGACTGAGCGTAGATGACCGTAATCATGGGGATGATATAGATATGGTATTACGAGGGTAATTATGTAATTCTGGATAGGTTCGGAGGGTTCGAGACCATTCCGTAGCGTTTGCGGAAACTTTTCTGTAAGTTTTATCGCAAACACGTAATATGAGAATATGAGCTATCTAGTTAATTCAGAATAGTATAGAAATGAATATTAGAGTAATGAAGCATAAACTATCGAGTCGGTGAGGGTTCGTGTATTCCGAGAAAGTCCAGAAGCTTATATAGATGAGCAGAAAGTTTCGCAAATAGCGGTTCTGACCTTGTGTTGTTATTGTTTTGACAGATCGGACCTAGGTTCGGAGTGTCCGCAGAACCAGGTAAGTAACTCATGCTATGAATACTTAAGAGATTTCACATTGTTCGTAATTAGTTAGATAAAAAAATTGTATATAGTTAAATGCATGAAACCTAGATATATATAAAGAATTTTATAGGTATATGTGCAAACATGAAATCAAATATATTTAGATATACTCATGTATGTAGTAAGATATTAGTAAAATCGATTTTGAAAAGTATAAGAATGACAAGTTTTTGCACATTCATAAAGCATGAGGAAATGTTTAAATACTATATTATAAGACTTGGGTTTGAGGGGTAGTAGAAAACTACACCATAGGGAATGAGACTAGTGATATAATTGGAAGTCTGTAACTTATGCAATATACAAGAATATCGTATGCATGAGTAAATAGGAACTAGTAAGCATATAAGACTGGTGTGAATGCAAAAGTCCAAGTTCATGCGAGAGTGTATATATATATATATGTGTGTGTGTGTGTGTGTGTGTGTTGTGTGTTGTGTGTATGTAAGTAAATATATATATATATATATATTTATTTATATATGTGTGTGTGTGTGTGTGTGTGTGTGTGTGTGTGTGTGTGTGTGTGTGTTTAGCACCATGAGTACAGATACATGTATATAAGATGATAGGGAGCATAAATGAGTGGTATATGCATGGCATGAGAATGTATGTAAGTTTATGATATGAGATTCTTGAGCACAAGTCGATAGTTAGGAAATGGTAAGTAAGTTTAAGAACTAAGAATTTGAAACCCGTATATGTTTGAGTCTGATATTGTAAATGAATTTCGATATGGTATATGTAAGTATAGCTATGGAGTTAGTAGATAGGTATGAGAATATTTGTATATACATTCTTGTGGTTATGAGTTTGCATAACATTGATGCATATGAGAAAGTAAGAAAGAAAATAAGTAAGTAACAATATTTATGGGAAAATATGTTACAATTATATGTATACTAGTGTGAAATACATGCATTTCACAAATGAAACGTTTCAGAATATGATAGTGAAAGATGAGCATATAGTAAGACATGGTTAAGGTAGAAAGGATTATGTGAAAGCTTATGGTTATGAGAAATATGTATGTTTGAACATGAAATAGTAAACGTAGGTTGAGAATATAATACATGGGCATGCATACACGAGCATAGACATGGAAAATATATGTGTGTATATGAGCATAATTGTGTGAATGCATATATATTTGGGTGCATTAGCATAAACAAAATGTTTTCATGAGCTGATAAGATTTGAAGAATTTTCAGAAACTCTTAGAAATGATTACCAGAGTGAAGTTGAAATTAAGAAAGGTTTTGAAAAATTCAGAGTGTTTTAAAGAAAAGCTTAAGTTGTTTTTGAAGAGAAATGTATTTCAGAAAACGTTCCCTTCAGTTTTGAGATTTAAGCATGAGTTTTATATTTTCGGGGCATGAGGTAAAACCTCACCCCAGTACGTAACTTGAGACACTGAGGAATTGACGGATATCATATGAATTCGGGATTTGGGATTTGACCTATCCCAGTTGTACATTGTTGGAATTGACAGATTTATACACATATGCACATGTGGAGGACTAGGGGACGCTCCTAGATCCTCAGCGCTCAGATAGTACATTCCTGGGTGGAGATGCGCCTACGAGCGGAGATGCGCCTACGGGCGGAGATGCGCCTTCGGGCGGAGATGCACCTACGGGCGGAGATTTGGTTTTCAGAAAAAGGATTTCAGATTTCAGTTTGGTTTTTAGAAAAAGGACTTCAGATTTCAGTTTTCAGAAAAGAATTTAGAAAGACGATTTTAGAAAGAAATATAAGAAAAAGAAAGATTTTCAGAAAGAGTTTACAGTTTTCAGATTCCCAGTAAACAACTTTCAGAAACAAGATTTTAGAAATAGTTTCCAGATATCAGAGATTCAAAACATGATTTTAGAAAGATAAGTTTTATTAAGAGGTTTTCAAACTGAGTTTCAGAAATAATTTTCAGAAAGCAGTTTCTCAGAAAAAGTATTTTCTAAAAGCATAACATGTTAGAGCAGAGTATAGTTTACCATCATGCATATATATCATGGATTCTGGTGATTCTTATGAGACATATATGGTAGTTGACAAAGAATCATAGCATGAGTACTTTAGATTCATACCGTTAACATTGATACATGATCTCATTATTATGCTTATGTATATATATGGATGATTTTGTGTGTAGCATGTTCATATCGAAGTAACATGTGTAGAATATAAGTACATAGTAGCATGGTCAGTGATAATGGATTTGAACTTTGTAGTTTAAGATAAATGAATATAACGCTACTTAGAAATATATGTTGGTACATATGTATGTATAAGAGATTTATGACTTACAATGAATATATGTTATATATTATGAGCACGATATACAAGTGTTATAGAATTATGACTTATGAGGTACGTATGAGGTATGGTTTCGTATATGCATTATAGAGCATTATGAATTCAAGTAAGTGTATAAGATTAGTAACATAAATGTGATGTAAAGATGTAAGTGAGTGATTTAATTTTAGACTGTATGAAAGTAATAAAAGAATGAGATGAGTAATAGTATAGAGAAAGCTGAATTGATGATACTTCTGATATCTAAAAAATAAAGGAGTTAAGCAGAATTTAAATAGTACGCTTTGATTAATATGTTAACTATGTAATCTTATATGAGAGTGGTATACAGTTTGAGAGTTAAGGAGAGAAATATATTTACTTGATTACAGTAAAAGATAGGTTAAGAAACTTAATGAAATGAAAATATAAGCTATTGTGTGTTTATGTTGTAGTTATGAGTATGATTACTTACTGAGTTATTATGACTCACACCAACACAGTTTGTAGTTTTGCAGGTCAGTAGCTGACATATCGGGCCAATAGAACTTTGATGAAGACTTTGAAGACAGTGGATCGCCCCAATTGCAGTCGAGGAAGTTAAGAGAGTCCTGGGTCGAGTTATAGGTCCTCACGGCCCTTTGTATGGTTTTTGTATTTGCATCTCATTTGTATAAGTCATGTAATGGTATAGTTTCATTCTGAGTTCTGGCAGGAGGCCAAGTGGTTTATATTTTGTTCATTGAGTTCAGGCCTGAGGCCTTGTTGGTAAATGCATTGATGTTGAGTTACCGGCCTGAGGCCGAGATTGTTATGTTCTTGTTGTATATGGATGCTGGTTACAGACCAGGTTGCATGATGTTACGAATACATCATGCCGAAATTCTGTTAGAACCAGAGGCTTATGGAGATGGGCTTTCCTATCTTCTGCCGGTAGCATCCTGGCCTAGGCGGGATGTTACAATAGTTTTCTATACTTCATAACTTAGTTAATGAATTTTCATGACTTAGTTATATGTTTCTAATAGAGAACATGTTGAACGTCTTGAATTGTTCGAAAACTTTCAATATATTTATGATGAAACGTGAATAGAATATTTTGATTGGTTCGAAGATATTCTATTCTAAGGGTTGAAAATTATAAAATTTATCGTGAGTCTTTGAATTGTTAAAGATGTTTGATATGATCAAACATGTAAATTTAAGGCAATTAGTTCTAAAATTATTTAATGAATATGATTCTTACTCAATATTAAACTTACAGGATTCCATCTTGATGGAATTGGTCAGTGTGAGTAATTGAATATTATATGATTTGATTTATTGATATTGAGTGTTATCGAATTAGTTTTCAATACCCTTGAGGTTATGCTCCAGTAACACTAATTCGTCTCTTTAATTAAGGTTCCATTCGTTTCTACAGATACATATATGATATGTATAGTAGAAAATTCAAATCTTGAAAAATTTGAGATTTGAAACTTTCTTTTGTATAATTGTTATATAATTGAAAGTATTTGTGCCTCGGAGGTACGAGTGAAAGGTTTATCATTTATTCTATTTAATGGAATATTGTATTCTATTTGATAGAATATCTTTTATACGATCCTGAGTAATAAAATTATTTTATTACTTGGTGTGTAAGATTACATGTTGATGATTATAGAAAAGACTTGACTTAATGAAGTCAATTTTGAGAATGATAAACTGTAATGGAACTACATGATTAATAAGATTAAAAGACCCTTAGTCAATTTCTGTATAAGTTTAATATGATATTAGAATCATTTACAAAGTATTTGATACTTAATGATTTATGATTCTATTGTTTTCTTATCGAAGAAAATTATCCTATAACTTATAGTGGAAGCGATATTTGATATCGATTCCGGAACTTAGCATTGAACCATAGATCTAATATTGTCCATAGCTTACTACAATCAAGTTTTAAACTTGATTGAATTTTCGTTATGAATTGTTTATAAAGTGTGCAAATTATTTGTGCAGCAAAAGCAAAGTGAGCTTGATAAAGGTTTGACATTTACAGTATGACAATGATAAAGGTTTTACTCAGTGATCTATCGTAGATTCTGAGGAAACTTGTCTCTAGTTGCAATAATTGAATAATTATATATCTGTTGGTTAATGTTGATATTAAACTATGTATTCTGACTAAAGAATGCAAAGTGTCGTTCTTGAGTATTTTTTCGAATGAGAGATCCATAATGATTTCTTTGTTCGAAGAATTCATTCTAGAATGGCCCTAGAGTTTGTATTCTGCTAAGATCACAGTTTGATGTACTAGCTTACGGAGCCTATTGTAGGCTCAAATAAGCTTCCCGGAAATTCTTGTTCTTTGATTTTGATATCAGTTAGATTGTCTAGTTTTATCAAAATATAGAGAATACGTATTTGTCAGTAGGGTCAGAGGGAGTGTATAAATTTCTTTATAGTATTATATATCCTAAGTCTTCTTTTCTCCGTGTGAGCAGTGAGAGTAGTCTCTGTTATATTTGATATAAAGTTTTATATTTGATATAAAGTTTTATATTTGATATAAAACTAACAGACTTGTGAGAAACTCTCATTAGTCTCGTATTAGATATGATCTAATAAAGGACATGGTAAGACTATCCATATGATGGTTAGTATAACTGTTTGACAATTAACGTGTCTTTTATCTATATAGTATTCATCTTTCTTAAATGATGATTACTTTGTCAAAAGATAGATTGATTGGAATGTCTGGTCAATCTTATGCATCATAAGATGATGGCGTAATAAATATTGTATTATGTGCGATTAAAATATCAATTTAATCGTAATTGTTACGAGTTATTTTGATATACTGCAGACCATATAATAGACCTTGAAACATATTCTTTATGATCTTTGAGCTATTAAGAACGTGTTTCTTATTCTTGGAGAATTTAGTCTGCAACCATAAGGTCAGATTAGTTTTGATCCTAATTATGACATTAGATGGTGTATGTCATATAAAGTCAGAAAAGATATAGTGGGACTGTCACCGTTGATTTTACTAAACTAATGGAATCAGTTGCAACTTATGAAGCATTGACTTATGAAGTTTCAAAGCGACCCTATAGATTAGAAGTGTTGATATTAGTCTTATGCTTGCGGTTGTCTTATAGTATTTTGGATTTGCTCAATATATACTTAGACAACTTAGCAGCTATAGCACAGAACTGATATAACGTATGAGTCATATTGATGTATAATTCAGATTCTGCAAAATATGAATGATGCTGGCTAAGGAAAATGGTTGGGTTTGTTGGACAGACCAGATTTGTTATAACGAGCTTACTTGTTACTGCCTCCCTTTTCAGTGCCAGGTGAGCTTTTAAGGGCTATAAGTATGCGATACACATTAAGATGTGTATTGTGTTAGGGTTGGTGTTCGGAGTGCCAATTCGAATCGTATTTATGTCCGCCTCTTCATTGGGTGTGGACTGATGCTTATGATATCCAATGCGAATTAAGATATGATCCGTCAGTCTTGTGTATAGGCATCCTCACGTGTTTACGATCTAGTAAATCCATGGCCGTGGTATAACTTCAGAAATTAATTCTGAGTGTTATTTAGAGATCGAAAATTAAAAGTCGATTGTATTATACCGAACGGATTTGACGTTCTCATTTATATCCCAGGTATAATACAGATGGCCTATGACGGAGGATTATACGTATGCAATGACCTCGGCTTGCATAGTTTAGCGAGATTATCTGTGGTCGTCATAATCCATGAGTGGGTGGATTATGGACACGAAATCGGATTTCTTGACGGATAAACTTGAACTTAGAGAGTTCCACAATACGAAGTGTACTAGTTGAGCACTTGGGCAATTCGATATGAATAATACAGATTATTCATAATACTTCACCGGATTAAATGAGTTAATTCGGATCGTTTAATCGTTAAATGATAACACATGCAATTAGGAGATTTTGTCTGCTAATAATTATTGTGTATTTGTATTTGATACATAATACGATTAGATACACATTAATTATGTAACATCTCCGATCTGGGAGATGTTACCGGTAGAGGATAGCTGTACTAACCCCATAAGCCTCTGACTTTCTGAATGTATCACAAACTATTCTAATGCAATGTCATGCATATAGACTTTAACTAAATTAACATATAATACTTTTATTACTTATGAATGCATACTCTGCAACGCTCTTTTTTACAATACTTTATTAGACTCTATAATGACAACTTTAATGCACACAAATTTCTGTGACCTTGGACTGGACTCTTATGCTTTGTGCCTTCATGCTGGTGGACTCCATCCTTGGTGACTGCATCAGTATCCATCCTCCCGAGCTTGTCCTCCTGGAATCCCTACAAAACAACTAAAAACTGGTGTGGGGTTAGATTGTTATACAATCTAAGTGAGTGGACTAAAACCGAAAACTGAAGTAAAAGTCTTTTAACTTTTAAATCATACTTTTAGAAAAATCCTTTATAGAAACTTTATTTCTTTTGAAGTCTGTTTCTGAAAAGCTGGTTTCTGAAAACTGTTTGCTAAAAATCTGGAATCTAAAACTCTGAAAACTTTATACTGAAAATCTGAAAAATTGTGTACTGAAAGCTGAAAACACTCGATGCCCAGGACAACAGCTCAACTGCGGCGTCGCTAAAATCTGATGGTACTAGATGCCCAGGACAACAACTCAACTGCGGCATCTCTGAGGCTGGTGGTGCCCTACGTCCAGGACAACAGCTCAACTGGCAACGTAGAGCTCTACACCTAGGACAACAGCTCAACCGGCAGTGTAGCCATCACTAGGGACCAAGTACACGATCCTATGCCGCCATCCTGGCCCTACATGTGCACATGTTCTCTGTATCCGTCAATTCCAATTGTAATAGTTACTACTGGGGTGAGGTTTTACCTCATGCCCCGAAATACATAAAACTCATGAAAATCACATTTAAATCTGAAATCTGTAAACAGTGCTTTACAAAAATCCTTTACTTTCTCAAAGCATATCTATATAGTAAATAAAAGAAAATCTTCTAACGCCCTAAAGCGTAAAATGTAACAATGATAACAAATAAAAATTAGTTTAAAGGAAAAGTGTCCACTCACAGTTCTGAACTTAACTGGCACCGGATTTCTTGATCGAAGGGCACTATAATTCCTGCGAATAATCTATGATTGGAAATCGATTAGAATCGATCGTAGTCAAATAACTTTGATACTTCAAAGATTCATCCCTATGTCATGCAATCAAGACTTACAATAATCATATCTTAGTATAGGATATGTATATAAACTAATACGAGGCTCCAAGGGTGACCTTGAATGGGTACGAGTAGAGTTTTAGGAGATTTAAAACTGAACGAATCTGTTTCAGGCTTAGCGTCGCAACGTAGGAAGGATTTCCGTGTCGCGACGTGCACGGCGTCCAGATCTCACTTCATCTTCCTCTTCGCATCACGCACGGAGTTCTACAGCGTCGCGACGCCACTGCGAATTCCAGAATCTAGACAGGTTCTGTTTTGCTTCTTTAACTCTTCTAAAATCCAACTTATTCAATCCTTACTCATTTCCAATACTTAATCCATCAATTTACACCAAAAACACACATACAAAACTATCATATAATCATCATCATTCTTTTCATCAAATTAACATTACTCAATAACTCTTCAAACATTTTAAACTCAATCATCCAATATCACAATCCATTTCTTTACTTTCATTTTTAACACTCCCAAAATGAAAACCATCATACAAACATCATCTTTATACTTAATTTTCATCACTTAAACCATCAATTCATCTCCCAATTAATCCTTATCTACCATATATCTATAAAGTTTCTATCGAAAAGTCCATAAACTAGGATTCATTAATTTTCTATTGTTTAAATCATTAACAAACATGCTGTTATCATCAAAATCAAGTCCTCAACACAACATGTGTATCAATTTACTTAAAAGTTTAAAACTTCAAAAAAATGGGTTTGGGTTCTCACCACTTTTCTCTTGATTTTTCTTCATCTTCATGGCCTCACCACTAGCTTCCTTTCTTTCTTTTCTTTTTCTCATTCTTCTTCCTTCTATCTTCTTCTTCTTCTCTCTTTTTCTCCCTCTTTCTCTCCACGGTTTCTTCTCCATTTCTTTCTCTCTTCCATTACGTTTTTGGCATTTGGTAATAGTGAATAGGTTTCCCTTTTATAGTAGGACCCAAATGATAAAAGAAAAATATAGAAGCATCTAGAGAAATGGAGAAGTTTGAGATTTTTATCATTTTGGTCCAATTTTACTATTCATCCAGAATTTGACTTACCTTTTTGACTCGGTTCTGGTCCAAATTTGGAAAAATATATAACGCGAAAGTTGTAGGTCTTGGTCTAAGCTTTCCGAAGATATAAAATTCATAAAAGTCCGAGTTCGTATGAAAAAGTTATGCCCAAAATACTATATATATTATAAAAGGACATACTGTACAGTTTCTTCTCGGGATCTCGAAAATTTTACCGATCGTTCCCGAAGTCTTTTCATAACTGTATCTGAATCCCGTCATGATTTATTTTACCTTCCTTGGTTTTGTTCGCAAAAATATCGTCATAGGTAGTAGTAATATTTACCGGTCGTTACAAATTATTCGTCAAATGAGATTTTAAAATATGCCATAAATATATGTATTTGTTATTAATGTAAATAAAATACATATATGTGTGTAAATTAATTGTTTAATTATTTAATAGTTAAATAATTAAATAATTAAAATTATAAATATTATCTTTTTGTCATAATTGTTATGACAAATGGTGGTGCATAATTGGACTAGATGACATATTATTAAATCAAACTTCACTTGTCTAATTATGATTGGTTAGTGTAAAAGTTGATTTGATTTAAAATGGAATTTAATTTGATTAAATGTTTAAAGGACAAAATTACCCCCATTTTCCATGAATTTCGGCCAACACACCCTTTAAAAGAAAAGTTTGTTTCTCTTTCTTCTCCAAGCCTCCACTGCCAAAAGTCCCTCTCCAAAAATGTATTTGAAAAATTTGTTTCAAAACCTTGAAGATTTGAAGGAAAAGATCAAAGGAAAGGCTTAGGAAATAAGAGATTAAAAGGTAATCTTTTAACCCAAGCTTAGAAATAAGATTTCTAGTTTTTTGTTGATTAGAAAGTGTTCTATGGTTTCTTTCAAATCTGAAAAATTGGGGCTTTGTTATTTGGTGGATGGATTGGAAGTGGTTGATGCATGTGTGAAGTGTATTGAATGGAAATTATTATAATTTTGTCAAATTTGATCATTTGATGAATTATTGTCATTCTAGAGTTATTGATCAACTCTAAATAGCCTAGAATTGTTCTAGAGTTGTTCATATGTGGTGGGACTCATTTTGTGATGGATTAATTAGATTAATCTTGTTGAAAATTGGATTTTAAGCATGACAATTAGGTAATTTCGTTTTCTTTGTATGGCCTGGAAATGAATCTGATTTTGTGATGAAGTTGGTATCTTTAGAATATTTTGCATGTAATTTGGGTGTTGGCATATTTTTCGGAAAGTGTTTTGGAGTTGAAATAAGTTAAAACGACCAAAAACGGCGTTACCGGGTGGATTTTAAGCCAACTGAGTGACGACTATGCAAACAGTGAATCTGTCACTATTCAGGAAGCTCATGAACTGCCCCGACACTATTGGAGCTGACTTGGGCAGTTCCATAAGTGTGGGGTAGTCGGTTCGGTCAAAAACATGTTTTAGGTAATTTTACGGACCAACGGTTTTCGTAAAAGTCAATATTTGCTATTGAATAAATAGGTTTATGTGAAATGTGAATAAATTATTCATATTAGATTTTGAATAATTTATTTGGTATTTTGAAAAGTTTTAAAATACGATTTCGCCTGAACCCGCGCTTCCGCTGTGCCTCATCGCCTAAAAACCCAATAAAAATGATATCAGAGCGGGTCTTCATCCATTACATTATTCATGCTTGATATATGATATATAATCCAATTTTAATGTTCGCACATGCTAGGAATCTAGATATGTTTCTTAACTATTCGGTTCTATGCTAACGAATATGTAACAGAAATTTAATTGTTAAATTGAGTTATATGTTCTAAGGTAGAATTGAATTGTTTAGAATATGATTTAGATTAAATTCTGTATAACTTCCATAGGAAAATCCTCGCTTTTAAATATGGCTGTAAAGTAACATAACATGTATTGGATACATGTTACTAGAAAAATTCAAGTGAAACTGGAAATCCTGAACGTGCCAAAGTTGTCAGGACTACATCGGTAGCTTGAGCTTGTCATTGACAAGTATAGCTTTGATACGCCTCCATGTGAACGTGTCAAAGCTGTCACGGCGAGAGAAACAGTCATTATTAAAATCAGGAGTCATTGGCGAGTGATTGACATCGAGTTATCTACCTAATGAATATACGTAGACGAGATCGTGCCAAAGCTGTGAGTCGAAATATATTCATGGGATTTAATTATTGAATTTCCGTTGTCCGTTGGGGATTACGGTATTACGTAAAATAGTGGGAGATAGTGTTGAGTTAAAAATCCATAACTCAGACAGCGTGCAATTTTTATGGAAATTTCTGCTTAGTTTTCCTTTCATTCTATATTGTTTATAGATTTATGCTTCTAATCCATTGCATGTCTATTATTAGAATAGGTTTTCTGAATTTACCTATGGTTACTTCTAGAATAGGTTCTAGAAAGACAGTAGACTTAGATATTGTTAGATTAGTGAAACCATCAGGAACTATTGTTCTAATTTTCTTGAAAATTGAGATGGTTTGTGACTTAGTTACTAAGTCACGATTAAGTAATCTAAAAGGATATCCGTGTTTAGGATATTATTCTAGTTAGAATTGTTTCTTATGCATTAAGAATTGACTTGAATAGTTCATGTCTCGAGATTTTTGACTGGCATTAAGAAAACCCCTTAGGTATTTGTTTATCTTATAATGACATTTCTTGGCTTTAGCGACTTTTAGAAGTCGTGTGTTTGACACGGTTGCTAATCAATTAATTACAATCGTTTTGAATAATTGAACGTAAATTATAAAGCTAAAGAAAAGAGATACATATAGTTGTGCATAGAGAATATTGATTCTCACAATACGACAACTGTAGGTATTTGATACCGGATCTTCCGTCTAGTTATTTAAAATAGTGTTCAATAATTGTTTTGATATTTGATATCAGAACTTGTGACGATTGGATAGTTACTTGTTCTGTATAAACAGTTGTTCCATATTTTAAAGTGACTAGTAGTGTCATTAATGAAGAGATAAATATTAAGAAAAATATTCGGTAGAGTAAATAATTGAGAACTGTGTTTTATGAGGTTTTATCATAAAAGCACTAGATGTTCATTCCGTATGGTAAATGATGGTCTAATATGAGTTCACACCACACATATCCTTATCCATTTAATGAATATTGTATTCAGGAAATGATTAAATCTCATTTAACCAATGATCGTCATTGGACCACAGATTTCCTAAACTAATGCTTTGGAAGTATGTAGTTTAATGAATTAGAATTGCCTTGTATAGTTTTATTTTCTTCGTAACTTGTTTAATGAACTGTCATAACTTAGTTGCGAGTTTCTTAGAGAATATCTTGAATGGTTTGAGAACTTTTAATATATTTCTAATGAAATACGATGAAATATTTTGAAGGTGTTGAAAACTATAAAATTCATTGCGCGTTTTTGAATTGTTCGAAGATGTTTGATTTGATCAAACACATGAATTTAAGGCAATTAGTTTTGAAGTTATTTAATGAATGTGATTCTTACTCAATGTTAAAGTTTCGCGATTCCATTTTGATGGAATTGGTCAGTGGGAGTAATCGAATCTTATATGATTTAATTCGTTGATATTGAATGTTACCGAATTAGTTTCAATACTCTTGGGGTTATGCTCTTGTAACATTAATTCGTCTCTTTAATTACTGTTCCATTATTTCCTATAGTTACATATATGATATATTGTTGGAGTTCTACGGTCCCGATGATCGAATACAAAGCAAGAAATACATGTTCGAATACAACGAGGGAGTTGCGGAATACTCACATCACATCGTCGATCGGTTGAGCGATGCGCGAGGCAACAAAAATTTCTTTTCTGCCCACTGGACTCCTCGGCAGTGGCTGTTTTGGAGTCCCCATTTTCGGCTTCAATCTTCAAGAATCCAAGCTCCAAGCTTCATCAAATGATTCCAAACTCGTGGGTGGACTTCTCTATCACCTTCGCATGACTTCGTATTGTGTTAGCACTCCCGATTTTGCCATAAAATCGCGACTTTAAGCTTCCCTCATGCTCGGATTGGCCCAGCAAAATAGAACCAGAAAAGTGCCCAAATGGGCGAGAGAGATGAAGAGGAATTGGAGGAGAGAGATAGATAAAAATGTGTGTAATTGATTTTGATAATTGATTTCTAAAATCATATACCAAATTTTTGGCTTTAAAAAGTCAAACAATCAAAGCTACAACCACCAACATCAACTCTCATCAATCAATGAATAGTGATTGGTGTCAATCACTCAAAGTGAAAGACATCCATCAATTGATTGACGAATGATGTGACGCTAGATGCGACTAGCGATTTGACGCTTGATTTGACTTGCGTGCCGCACTGGAATTCGAAATGCGAATGGGCTCGAAAATAGTCTCGGGCTCGGGTTCGCTAATTCCAAATTAACGAATTTTCCGTTGCGTCGTAATTAAATCTAATTTAATTAAATAATCATGCCAAGTATAATTACTATTCACGTTGCTAACGAATTAATTCTAAATTAACTCGTTTGCCCGAATTAAAATCTAATTTTAATTCCGCGTCGAAATCCAATTTCGTTAATATATTGAATATATTAATTTAACCGATTAATTCCAAATTAATCGTTCTCTCTCTTTAAATTATATTTTATCTCAGATAAAATATCTCGCAATTAATCCTAGATTAATTTTCTCTCTCTACCAATTAATCCCAGATTAATTAAAGTGCGAGTCATACGTCATCGGTGAATCTTCGGGAAGCGACCCATGAGATCCCCGAATATATTGCCAGTAAATTCGGTCGTCGGACTATCCGAACACGTACGTATCAAGTACGTATGTTTTTTTACCGATTTACAAGACAAAGGTTGGCTTCTAGCAAAGCGCCATGCCTACCCAATTCTCCAGAAACATCTTTACATGAATAAAAGATATGTATCAGGCGTAGTATACGTAGTATTCGTATTTCGATCCAGTATCGGATGATCACATGCAAGGCCTGGGGTTGGTTCAGTGTCTGACCCGTACGAAGCATATATCGGATGACGAGCAACTAGTCTTTCTATAATCGGATAATCATGACCAAGTCATATTATCCCGATGGTTGCAACCCTTTAGAGAACCAGTTTTGTATCCCTGCGCGATCATCATCTCCGTATGACTGGAGTGACACTTCCGTCTTGACATCATACCCAATACACTATGATTCTCAATATACCCAGCAGAGGCGTACACAGAACCTGTTAAAGCCCTGGATGACTAAAACCAAAGTATATTGATTGTCGCAAGTATTAGCGGTGCAAGTCTCAGGTTAAGACCAAATACACCTACCCTGATTTCGGACTTCCATAGACACATAGTTATACTACCCATGGAATTCCGATGGGGTCTATCAGAGCGAAGTTGTTTCCCGTACCATCGGTAAACACAACCTCCTATTACACTTGCATGAGTATCATATACCCCAAATATGAGAACTATGATGTTATGCCCTCATAATGAGCACAAGTGTAATACTAGTCTTTTACGCATTCATCGATGTCCAATCTCGATAATACTCTGACTATGGATATTTAATGATTTATCCTTCGGGGACTGATATTGTCTCATATCATTCTCTATGCATTCATCGATGTCCAATCTCGATAATACTCTGACTATGGATATTTAATGATTTATCCTTTGTGGACTGATATTGTCTCATATCATTCTCAATCCAGAAACAAATCATAAGGACCTCCTATCATTTATACATCTTGGTGATCTAATTACAAATGATAAGAGAGCAATCTCATTTGTCACATATTTAATTTATACAACAACACCATGATCTGTACAAATAGTGACGTTATGGGTCATAACTGTCCAATAATTTCCCACTTAGCCTATATCCAGTCACTCGAGTGTCTGACCCGAACTATGCACGGTTGGCTCAAATTGTTGAGAAAGTGCTTTCATCAGCGGATTTGCTTGATTTTCATCTGATACGATTTATTCGATCATCACATCGCCACGATGTATGATCCGAACGAATCAGATGAATAAATGAATTTTATATCTGGATCGTTGATGAGACCATTAATTCTTTAGCCTGTGTTGACGCCTAGCTCAACTGCTAACAGAACTATATCTAATCTAATTAGATTCATTATTGACCCGATGACTTCTATTGCTGCCTCAACTGCAGCAATAACCCGTATTTTTTTTTTATACGGTAACAGTATCTTGCATAGACGATTTCCAGCTCACTGTACCGTTATTCAAACTGTATCGTACCGTTTGCGACTTATAGTCGTTTTTATATCGATTAGGAAACTTACAGCAGTGATTCCTGTCACTTCAGTTCTCCTTCTCCATAGTATAAGACAGCATCCTTAGTTCTCTAAGATACTAAGTATGTTCTTTACATCAATCCAGTGACTATCACATGGATTGGCCTGTTTTGTAAATCCATATGCTCAAAGCGTATGAGATACCAGGTTACGTACATTTTTCAATGTACGAGTTCTCGGAGAGTATCAACAACTTTAAATCTATCCCGGTAGATCTTTATTTCTAGAATAAAGGTTGTTTCTCCCAAGAATTCTACGGAGAATTTTCATGAAAGCCAAGCTTTCACCGATTATTTTATGGGAATATCATTTTCAAGAAATGACATGTCATCATTATTTATAGGACAACCATTGTCAGTGTGCTCCCACTAACCTTCTTATATACACAAGTATCATTTTCGTTTTGAATTAAATCATAAACTATTATGATTACATCAAAGCGATAATTCCAAGAACTCAATGCTTGCTTCAATCCAAACATGGATCGAATAACCTACAAACCTTGTTTGCTGGTTTTGGTATGACAAAACCGTCAGGATATTTTAAACATCCTCCAAATGGTTTCCGTTTAAGGAAAACGATTTTCCCGTTCAGCTGCCATATTTCATAAATGAAACATGCAGCATCGGCAAGCATTATCCAAATGGATTTACCGTGGCAACAGGTAAAAGGTTTCATCGTAATCAATCACAATGTTGATAATGATACCTTTCCACTACAAGCCTAGCTTAGTACGTTGGTATGTTGCCTTCCATGTATGTCTTCCTTGAAGACTTATATAGTACCAAAAGGCACAATGCCTTGCGGTACATCAACTAGTATTATAAACATAAATGATATACATGGAATCCATTTCAGATTCTATGGCACTTTGCCATAATAGGGCATCGATACCTTGTATCACTTCCTCATACGTAGTCAGTTGGCATTCCTCAATAAGATATACATCTTTATGAGGTGAGATCAGAATCTCATACCCCAGGGTATTTTCTGACTCTCTCCGACCTACGCAGTTCTTGTGTATTTGAAGATTACTGGTACAGTTTCATCCTTGATGAACTGTTTGTGTTCCATTAAGGAATCGGTGCCTAGAAAAGTATTACTCCGATTTTCATCGAGTTTTAATATCCTCCCACTTACCACTGCATATCGGTATTCCTCTTAGGAAAATCGCATGGTGAGCCACAATTAAACTGTTCTCTTGTGAGTTGTATAAGTACTATACTTTGGTATCCCTCGGATAACCTACAATTGGCACTTATCTAATTTGGGTTCTAGTTTGGTATCATCCAAACATATGCCCAGCATAGCCAAATTATCAGGAATGAGAAACCCGGTTTCTTTCCCATTCATATCTAATATGTAATCTGTCAAACAGATTATTATGGAACCTTATTCAAAAATAAGTTCTGTACTGTTAATGCTTATCCCTTTGAAGGAAATGGTAGCTCAGAGCGACTCATGATTAACCTTATCATGTCTAATAAAATTTGGTTTCTCCGTTCGGACATATCGTCAAATTGACGTGTTACGGGAGGAGTCCTCATTTGAAAGAATACGATACTCTTTCAATTATTTAAGAAATTTATTACTTAAGTATTGTAACAACCCAGGTTAATTTAGAATATTGCTGCGAATTTTATTTTCACGCGTGAGGTCGTGTCCGAACGCGAAGAAAATTTAATTATAAAATGAGGACTTTTTTTTAGAGATAAATTGAAAAAAATAAAGAATTAATTATAAAGGGTAAAATTGAAATTAATAAAAGTAATGAAAAGATCATAGAAATTTCTAGAATCCATATATATTATGTACATACATATCATTCTACATTTTTTTTCTAGATTTTTCTCACATATTATATATATGTATAAATAACACACACGTGCTTGACAAATATAACACACACAGCTTGGGAAGAAACTAGAAGAGAGAGAGAAGATCAAAAACAGAAAATAGAAGGGAGAATAAATGAAGCAGACCGAAACAGAGGAGGAGGAGAGGATTGAAGCCAAAATCAGAGCAAGCCATTGAAAAAGTTTAAAGCTTTAAAGTAGAAGAAAAAAAAGAAGATAGTAAAAAGTGAAGGAAAGAAAGAGAAGAAGAAAATGGTGAAATCTAGAAAAGAGGGGAGAAATCGAAGAGAAAGAGGAAGAGCAGAAGTGGACCGATGAGAAGGAAGAGAGAGAGAATAAGCAAGAAAAATATCGAGAGAAAGAGAGGGGAAAGAGAGTTGAGAGAGACGGAGAAGTTAAAAAAAATGGTGAAATTTCTGAAACCAAACAAGATGTTGAAGGCACGGCTGCCATGGGACCATTCTGGAAATTCGTCGTCTCTGATTACCTCGAAAAGATCATCAGGTTCCCCACTACTTTCACAAATTTAGTTATTTATAGCTGAATTTTTTTTATTGCTAATTAATTCTCGCTCGATTTATGATACTGTGTTGCAAATTTACAAAATTAGTGTTCAATTTTTACTGATATTCACTCCTAAGCTTTTGATCCATTGCCATGTTATTCAAATTAACTTCATTTTACTTATTATTCAGCCAAATGTTTTAAACCACAATTAATTAAATCTGTTTCCCGAAATTGTTATGATTAAATGGTGATATGGAGTTCTATGCATGATATGAGAGTCAAAATCGTGTTACTTTTTCTCTACAGTAATTCCCAAATATGTCTTTATACTTTTCAATGTCAATTTTGATGAGGTTCATGACTGCTATAAGCTATTGGACAATTGGTTTATCACTTTCTCTTTCACTATATCTAAAATGTATTTGGCAGTTACAATATTGAAAGTGCAATGGCTACATTACTCGTGGTGGCTGTTTTAGATGAGGAATTGGTCTTTGTAGGTGTCCTTTCTAGGGTTTGGTATGTTTTATTTTGTTTGAATTGTTAAGTTAGTTTCTGTTTGTATTGTGTTCTTGTCAAATGGAAGTGTCATTTTGAAAGGAATTAGTTATGCTTATGTTTCAAATTAAAAAATAAAGAAAGAAAGAAGATAAGAAATAAGCTGTCTTATTGGCTATTTTTTTTTTATATAGCCATAGCAGTTTACTTTAAGAAATTACTTCTGCAGTAATTTGAGATACGGAGAGTGCAACTTAAATGATTAAAGAAAAGTGATGTGTGTAATGAAGTTTTACAGTTTTACCAAATGAATACAATATCTATTTTTTTTAATCACAGAGTAGAGTGTTTGAGAATGATGATTAAGGTCTAAAAAACAATTACCCATGTATGTTTACATTTGTTGTAGTCATTTTGAGAGGAAAACAGAAGCCGCTTTAATCATGATTTACTTTTTCAAAAGAAGTTTTAGTTGTTGCAACTTCAGTTTATCTAGGATAAGATTTAAATCTGTGATGTTTTCCATTTTGACTAATGTTTTATATATATTGTTGTTGGAATGGGCCCCATTTATGAGTTATGCTATATATATTCTTGCCAGAAATTGCCACTATTTATGAGTTATGATTGTTTTAGTTTAAAATAGTAAAAATATACTAAGTGCTTTGGTTCTGTGTATTCATGACTATTTTAAATTATCTCTGTGTTTGTACATGTGAATATTTTTATAATAATAAAGCTTAATAGTTTGAGAATAAAGCTTAATAGTTTGAGCATGATATAGGCATATAGAATATAAGATAGTTAAAGACAAAAAGCATATAGAAAAAGTAACATTTATACCTCATTAATTTAGGATGAAAGCATTTAAAGAGTAAAATTCGTATGTTAATAAATTATGGTTTGCATGGATGTATGTATGTACATATATGATAATATAAATTTAGGCACATAAGAAATGAGTATGCATGAATATGTACATATATGTGTATGGAAATGTACGAGAGCGTGGCTAGAGTAGAAAGAAGCATGAGAAATGCATATGCAAATGTGAATGTTAAGATTTTCAACAGTTGAGCAAAAGTTAAAAATGTTTTTTTTCAAAGATTCAAAATGTTTTAAAGAAAAGTTTAGATGTTTTTGAAGACAATATATTTAAGGAGATGTTTTTACAGTTTTAAGATTTCAGTATGATTTTATATTTTTTGGGGCATGAGGTAAAACCTCACCCCAGTATGTAACTTGAGATACAGTTGGAATTGACGAATTTAGATGACATGTCCACATGTAAAAGAGTCAGGATGACGGCTTAGGTTCGTGTACCTGGACTCTAGCGGTGACTATGTCCAGTTGAGTCGTTTTCCTAGACATAGAGCTCTACGTTTAGTTGAGTCGTTTTCCTGGGCGTAGGGCACCACCAGTTTCAGAGACTCCTAGTTGAGTCGTTTTCCTGGGCGTAGGGCACCACCAGATTCAGAGACGCCTAGTTGAGTCGTTTTCCTGGGCGTCACCAGTTTCAGAGACCCGGTGATTATTCCCGGACACGTCCAGTTGAGCCGGTTTCCTGGACGTAGAGCAGATTTCAGTTTTCAATTTTCAAATTTCAGTTTTTCAATAAAAGATTTAAGAAACAAAAGTTAGAATTAGTTTTTCAGTTCTCAGTGTTCAGTTAAAGCATTCAGAAATAGTTTTTAGAAAAGAACATTTTCAAAAGTCGGATTTTGTAAACAGTTTTAAAAAAAAAACAGATTTTAGAAATAGTTTTAGAAATCAGAAATTTAAATTATGTCTTCAGAAAAACAAGTTTTATAAAGAGGTTTTTTTAAAAGAGTTTTCAGAATTAGTTTTCAAGAAAAGTGCTTTCTAAAATCATAACATATTATAATAGAATATAGTTATGAACTATACATATCAATCATACATCCTAATGATCATCTGAGATGCATATAACTGTTATTAATACATGGTAGCATGATTACTTCTGCATAGATAAATGACTGATGTTCGGATGTATGGTACGCTTTCATGGAATAAATGTATTATTAGACATTAATGCATGCTGACATGATTCTATATACATGTATATGTAGTTGATAACAGAATGTGAATAGAAATGATATTTTATAATGTCGATTTGATGATATTTCAATGAAAAAAAAGAAGGATAAGTACGGTAAATAACCAAACTAAGATTAACAAAGAATAAACAGGTAAGTACTAAGATATTAAAATAGCGAAACGGAAGCGTGATGGATTTGAACTTGTTAGTGGGTGACATAGAATATGATATACTCAGTATGGATGTTTGTTAATGTAAATGATAAACAGAAGTTAAATGTGTGTGTGACCAGATAAAAGAGTTAATGACAAAGTAATATTCTTGTGAATTGCATAGGGGATAATTAGCTAATTCTGATCTAATACATAATTGCATGAACACTTAGAAAGCCAGGTTAAAACAGAACATGACTAAAACCTTGTATATGTTTGAAGCTCAAGGGGTGAGCATAGTTACTTACTAAGTCTCATGACTCACAACACAACAGTGTTTAAGTTTTGCAGGTTGCGACCTGATCGGTCGATCACAGCCTTCAGAGCCTTAGAAGCCGGACAGTAGCATTGCAGTCAGCCTGTCACCAAGTCTTGGGCGGATGAGATTCAAGTCATTTAGAAGTATAGATGTAAAAGGAATTGGGTTATATAAGTTAATTGTAAAAAATTTTGTTTATACGCATTTTCGGGCATGTAGCCCAATTGTATTTTGTCTTGAGTTGTTTATTTTAGTATTATATTTTGTTGGTCCCTTTAAGATGTATCGAGGTGATGGACTTTGATCCAGGTTGCGTGATTTTTAGTAGAGGTCATGTCGAATTTTTGTCAGAGTCAGAGGCTCATGTAGACAGGATTAGCCTGTCTCCTGTCGGTAGCATCCTGGCTTAGGCGGGATGTTACAAAGATGGTATCAGAGCAGAGGTTATAGAGTGTCGGTGACTGCAGCTGCTGGCTATTCGACTATCTTAATTAGTATATGTTTTGCTTAGACCATATCAGTCTTTGTTTATTGTTCGATGATTTGTTTCAGTATGCCCAGGTTAGGATTCGAGGACGAATCCTATATAAGGGGGGTGAATGTAACAACCCAGATTAATTTAGAATATTGATGCGAATGGCCCTAGAGTTTGTATTCTACTAAGATCACAATTTGATATACTAGCTTTCCAGAAATTCGTGTTCTTTGATTTTGATATCAGTCAGATTGTCTGGTTTTATCGAAATATAGAGAATACGTATTTGTCAGTAGGGTCAGTAGGAGCGTACAAATCTCTTTCTAGTATTATATATCATGAGTCTTCTTTTCTCCATGGAAGCAGTGGGGATAGTCTCTATTATATTTAATATAAAGTTTTATATAAGATATAAAACTAAGAGACTTGTGAGAAAATCTCATTAGTCCCATATTAGATATGATCTAATAAAGGACACATTTAGACTACCTGTATAACAGTTAGTATAACTGTTTGACAGTTAACGTGTCTTTTAAATATATAGTATTCATCTTTTGTACAAGTTGATTCCTTTATCGAAAAATAGATTGATTGGAATGTCTAGTCAATCTTATACATCATATGATGACGACATAATATATATTATATTATGTGCGATTAAAGATATCTATTTAATCGTAATTGTTACGAGTTATTTTGATATGCTGCAGGCCATATGATAGATCTTGAAACATGTTCTTTGTGATCTTTGAAATATTAAGAACGAGTTTTTGATTCATGTAGAATTTAGTCAGCAACCATAAGGTCAGATTAGTTTTGATTCTTATTATGACATTAGATGGTTTATGTCATATAAAGTCAGAAAAGATGCAGTGAGAGTGTCACTGTTGATTCTAATGAACTAGTGTAATCAGTTGCAACTTATGAAGTATTGACTTATGAAGTTTGTATAGTGACCTCATCGATTAGAAGTCTTCGTATTAGTATAGTGCTTGCGGTTGTCTGCAAGGTATTTGGATATGATTTCTAAATACATGGACAACTCAATAACTATAGCATAATACTAATATAGCATATGAGTCATATTGATGTGGAATTTGGATTTTGCAAAATATGAATGGTGTTGGCTAAGGAAAACGATTGGGTTTGTTGGATAGACTTGATTTGTTAAAGCAGGCTTACTTGTTGTTGCCTACCTCTTGAGTGCTGGTGGGCTCTTGAGGGCCATGAGTATGCGATATATATTAAACTGTGTATATGATACTGTGGATTGGCACTAGAGAAAGTGGGAGAAATTGTTAGGGTTGGTGCTCGGAGTGCCAATCCGGATCGTATTTATGTCTGATTCATAAATACGAGCAATGTTATTTTCCATGATATTACTAATTTTAATGGTAGCACCCTTGTCTTTTATACGCTTATTCGATCTAATTGCGATTAGATATCTAATTACGATTAGATCGAAACCGAATCTGGTTTAGTGATACGTGTGTATTAGATAAGGACTCTAGGATTTACAGTATAGTGCGCAGTTACAACGCAGTTTGTAATTGACATTGGGAAGTGAACTATTAGTTGTATATCTTTAAATAAAGTTCCTGATCAAGATTTGCTAACACGGGTCGGTTAGTAAAATCTGCTGAGACCAGTACATGTTGTATATCGTGACTTAGTCCGATGGTTTATCCCGGATAGACATGTATGTATTTATTTGATAAGACATTGAACGACTCACTTAAGGTTTCCTAATAGATAGTACACCAACGTCAATTGGAACATTCTCAAGTTGAGCTAGTATAGTGGTCATTCGACTTGAGATACCACTGTGGATATATGAGCTATCATCCACACTTTGATGGTAGTCACATCAATGATCTAGTCATGATCAGACCTCCGCCTATTCGTTGGGTGTGGATTGATGCTCATGATATCTTGTGCGTATCAAGATAGGATCTGTCAGTCCTGTGTACATGGCATAGGCATCCAGCACGTGTTTACGATCTCGTAAATTTATGACTGTGGTATAACGTCGGAAACAAGTTTTGAGTGTTATTTAGAGATCGTAAATTGAAAGTCGACTGTATTATATCGAACAAATTTGACGTTCTAATCTATATCCTAGGTATAATACGGATGCCTGTGACGGAGGGATTATACGTATGCAATGACCTCGGCTTGCATAGTTTAGCGAGATTATTCGTGGTCATCATAATCCATGAGTAGGTAGATTATGGACACGAAATCGGATTTCATGATGAATAAACCAAAACTTGGAGTCTCACAATATGAATTGTACTCGTTGAGCACTTGGGCAACTCGATATGAATAATACGAATTATTCATAATACTTCACCGGATTAAATGAGTTAGTTCGGATTATTTGATCGTTAAACGACAACACATGCAATTAGGGGATTTTGTCCGCTAATAATTATTATGTATTTGTATTTGATACATAATACGATTAGATACACATTAATTATTCGTCAAATGAGATTTTGACACATGCAATAAATATATTTATTTGTTATTTAATTTAAATAAAATACATATATGTGTGTAAATTAATTGTTTAATTATTTAATAGTTAAATAATTAAATAATTAAAATTATAAATCTTATCTTTTTGTCATAATTGTTATAAAAAATGATGGTGTATAATTAGACCAAATGGCATCTTATTAAATCAAACTCCACTTGTCTAATTATGATTGGTTAGTGTAAAGGTTGATTTAATTTAAAATGGAATTTAATTTGATTAAATATTTAAAGGATAAAATTGCCCCTATTTGCCATGAATTTAGGCCAACACACCCTTTAAAAGAAAATTTTGTTTCTCTTTCTTCTCCAAGCCTCGACTGCCGAAAGTCCCTCTCCAAAAATGGGTTTGAAAAATTTATTTCAAAACCTTGAAGATTTGAAGGAAAAAATCAAATGAAAAGCTTAGGAAATAAGATTAAAAGGTAATCTTTTAACCCCAAGCTTAGAAATAAGATTTCTTGTATCTTGTTGATTAGAAAGTGTTCTAGGGTTTCTTTCAAATCTGAAAAATTCGGGCTTTGTTATTTGGTTGATGGATTGGAAGTGGTTGATGCATGTGTGAAGTGTATTGGATGAAAATTATTATAATTTTGTCCAATTTGTTCATTTGATAATTTGTTGCCATTCTAGAGTTATTGATCCACTCTAAATAGCCTATAATTGTTGTAGAGTTGTTCATATGTTGTGGGACTCATTTAGTGATGGATTAATTAGATTAATCTTATTGAAAATTGGATTTTAAGCATGAAAATTAGGCAATTTCGTTTTCTATGTATGACCTGAAAATGAATATGATTTTGTGACGAAATTGGTGTCTTTGGTATGTTTTGGATGTAATTTGGGTGTTGGCATAATTTTCGAAAAGTTTTTTGGAGTTGAAATAAGCGAAAACAGCCAAAAAAGGCGTTACCATATGGATATTGAGCCAACTAGGTGACTGTTGTGCAAATAATGAATCTGTCACTGTTCAGGCAGCCCATGAACTGCCCCAACACTATTGGAGCTGACCTGGGCAGTTTTCATAAGTGTGGGGTAGTTGGTTCGGTCAAAAATATGTTTTAGGTAATTTTACAGAACAACAGTTTTCGTAAACGTTTAGCGAGTTTACAACTTGTTTATGTCAATATTTGATATTGAATAAATAGGTTTAGGTGAAATTTGAATAAATTATTCATATTAGATATTAATAATTATTATGTATTTCGAAAAATCTTTAAAATATGATTTCGCTTGACCCGCGCTTCCGCTGTGCCCCCTTGCCCAAAACCCCAACATATAGGATACCGTGGATTGATACTAGAGCAAGTGGGAGAAATTATTAGGGTTGATGCTCAGCATGCCAATCCGGATCGTATATATGTCCAATTCATAAATACAAGCAATTCTATTTTCCATAATATTATTAATTTAATAGTAGTACCCTTGTCTTTTATACACTTATTTGATCTAACTGCGATTAGATATTTGATTACGATTAGATCGAAACTGAATCTGGTTCACAGATACGTGTATATTAGACAAAGACCCTAGGATTTACAATGTAGTGCGCAGTTACAACGTAGTTTGATGGTAGTCACGTCAATAATCTAGTTATTATTAGACCTCCGCCTGTTCGTTGGGTGTGGACTGATGCTCATGATATCCTATGCGTATCAACATAGGATCCATCAGTCCTGTGTACATGGCATAGGCATCTAGCACGTGTTTACGATCTAATAAATCCATGGCCGTGGTATAACGTCGGAAACCAGTTTCGAGTATTATTTAGATATCGTAAATTAAAAGTCGATTGTATTATACCGAACGAATTTGACATTCTGATCTATATCCCAAGTATAATATGGATGGCATGTGATGGAGAGATTATACGTATGATATGACATTGGCTTGTATAGTTTAGCGAGATTATCTGTGATCATTATAATCCATGAGAGGGTAAATTATGGACAGGAAATTAGATTTGGTGACGGATTAGCCTAAACTTAGATAGTCCTACAATATGAAGTGTACTCGTTGAGCACTTGGGCAGCGCGATATGAATAATACGGATTATACATAATACTTCACCGGATTAAGTGAGTTAATTCAGATCGTTTAATTGGTTTAACGATAGCACATGCTTTTGGGGATTTTGTCCACTAACAATTATTGTGTATTTGTATTTGATACATAATATGATAAGATACTCATTAATTATTCGTCAAATGAGATTTTGACATATGTCATAAATATATGTATTTATTATTTATTATAAATAAAAATTAACAATAATAATAATAATAACAATAATAATAATAATAACAATAATAATAATAAGAATAACAATAATAATAATAATAATAATAATAATAACAATAATAATAACAATAACAATAATAATAACAATAATAATAACAATAATAATAATAATAACAATAATAATAACAATAACAATAATAATAATAACAATAATAATAATAATAACAATAATAATAACAATAATAACAATAATAATAACAATAATAACAATAATAATAACAATAATAACAATAATGATAACGATAATGACAATGATAACGATAATGACAATGATAACGATAATGATAATGATAACGATAACGATAACGATAACGATAACAATAATAATAACAATAATAATAACAATAATAATAATAATAACAATAATAATAACAATAACAATAATAATAATAACAATAACAATAATAATAATAACAATAATAATAACAATAATAACAATAATAACAATAATGATAACGATAATGACAATGAGAACGATAACGATAACGATAACGAGAACGAGAACGATAACGAGAACGAGAACGAGAACGAGAACGATGACGATAACGATGACGATGACGATGACGATGACGATGACGATGACGATGACGATGACGATGACGATGACGATGACGATGACGATGACGATGACGATGACGATGACGATGTTGATAATATTGATAATATTGATAATGATAATGATAATGATAATGATAATGATAATGTTGATAATATTGATAATGATAATGATAATGATAATATTGATAATATTGATAATGATAATGATAATGATAATATTGATAATGATATAATAATATTGATAATGATAATAATAATTGATTATTTGATATTTAATTGTTAAATATTAGAATAATTAATTAGTTCAACCTTTTTTCATTAAATGTTATGAAATATGGTGAGGTATTATTGGACCATTTGACATGAGTTTGATTTCACTTTGTAATGTCCTAATTTGATTGGCTAAAATAAAGTGAAAATGATTATTTAATTTGATTAAATTTTAAAAGACAAAATTACCCCCTAACCTAAGCATATTTCGATCAACACTTTATATAAAGTGGAGTTTCTTTCTTCTTCACTTTAATCTCTCCATGCCTACCGAATTCAAAGAAAATAAAAACCCTAAAATTGGTTTGATAAAACCATAAAGAAAAATCAAGAAAAATCAAGAAAAGCTTGAAAGAATTATGGAATTAAAGGTAATTCAATTTCCCTTTAAGCTTGAAAGTTTGTTTCTTATTTTCTTGATAACTTAGTATGATTCTAGGATTTCCTTTTTCTTTAAAATTTGGGGCTTTTTTATTTGGTGGATGGATTGGAAGTGTTTGAAGCATGTGTGAAGTCAATTGGAAGTAATTAGTGTAATTATATTCCAATTTATTTAAATTATTATAGGATAACTTTGTTGCCATTCTAGAGTGTGATAACTTTGTTGCCATTCTAGAGTGTGATAACCACTCTTGTTATGCCTAGAATTGTTCTAGATTCATTCATGTGTGGTGACTTTTATTGGATGTTGAATTAATTAGATTAATCTTGGTGAAAATTGGATTTAAAGCACGAATTTGTGGCAAATTTTGTCACTGTTTCAGCCCTGGAAAAGTTTTTTTTTGTGATGAAAATGTTGGCATTTGAATGTTTTAGATGTGTTTTGGGAGTTGGCACAATTTGTGGAAAGTGTTTCCGACTTGAAATAAGTGAAAACGGCAAAAAACGGCGTTACCGAGTGGATTTTGAGCCAAATCGAGTAACGGTTGCCCAAACAGTGAATCGGTCACTATTCAGGCATCCCATGAACTGCCCCGATACTATTGGATCTGACTTGGGCAATTTTCATAAGTGTATGGTAGTCAATTCGGTCAAAAACGTATTTTAGACCATTTTGCGGAAGAAACTGTTTTTGTAAAAGTTCTGTGAAATTTCAATATTATTTATGTCAATATTTGCTATTGCATAAATAGGTTTAGGTGAAATATGAATCAATTATTCATATTAGATTTTGAATAATTTATTTGGTATTTTGAAAAGTTTTAAAATACGATTTCGCCTGAACCTGCGCTTCCGCTGTGCCCCATCACCCAAAACCCCAATAAAAGTGATATAAGAGCGGGTCTTCATCCATTACATTATTCATGTTTGATCTATAATATATAATCCAATTTTAATGTTCGCACATGCTAGGAATCTAGATGTGTTTCTTAACTATTCGGTTCCACGCTAACGAATATGTAACAGAAATTTAATTGTTAAATTGAGTTATATGTTTTAAGGTAGAATTGAATTGTTTAGGAAATGATTTAGATTAAATTATGCATTGGATATAGAGTATAACTTCCATAGGAAAATCCCCGCTTTTAAATATGGCTGTAAAGTAACGTGTATTGGATACATATTTCTTGGTCCGTCTTATCAATACGGTTTATGGGTAACTTTCTATGGCTGCATCTGAGATCTTGCCAAAGCAGTGAGGGTGTATTTGATAGAATTTTATTCATGCCGGTTGTATATTGATACTAGATATATTCAAGTGAAAGTGAAAATCCTGAACATGCCAAAGCTGTCAGGACTACATCGATAGCTTGAGTTTGTCATTGGCAAGTGAAGACTTGATACGCCTTTATGTGAACGTGTCAAAGCTGTCACAACGAGAAACAGTCAAGACCAAAACTAGGAGTTACTGGTGAGTGATTGACAAGGTGTATTCTACCTAATGAATATGCGTTGGTGAGATCGTGCCAAAGCTGTAAGTCGAAATATATTCATGAGATCCTACTCTCACTATGGAATTCAATTTAATTATTGAAATCCCGTTGTCTGTTGGGGATTACGGTATTACGTAATGTAGTGGGAGACACTACTGGGTTAAAAATCCATAACTTAGGTAGTGCGTAATATTTTAGAATTTACTAATTTTATTTTCCTTTTATTCTATACTGGTTATAGAATTATGCTTTTAATCCACTGCATAGTATATTAATTGAATATATAGGTTTTTTTTTATTTTACTTATGGTTGCATAGTTCTAGAATAGTTTCTAGAAAGACAGTAGACTTAGATATTGTTAGATTAGTTGAAATCATCGGGAATTGTTTTTCCGTTTTTCTTAAAAATCAAGATGGTTTGTGACTTAATTTCTAAGTCACAATTAGGTAATCTAAATGGTTTAGGATATAATTGTCTAGAGAGAACAATTTCTTATGCAGTAAGAATTGACTTGAATAGTTCATGTCTCGAGATTCTTGACTGGTATTAAGAAAAACCCTTTAGTATTTATTTATCTTTTAATGATATTTCTTTGCTTTTAGTGACTTTTAGAAGTCAAGTGTCTGACACAATTTTCTAATCGATTATTTGCAAATGTTGTGAATAATTGAACGCAAATTATAAAGCTTAAGAATGAAGATACATATAGTTGTGTATAGAGAATATCGATTCTCGCACTATGACGACTGTAGGTATTGGATATCGGATCTCCCATCTAGTTAATTAAAATAATATTTAATAACTGTTTTGATATTTGATATTAGAACTTGTGACTATTAGATAGTTACTTGTTCTGTATAAACAGTTGTTACATATTTTAAAGCGACTAGTAATGTCATTAATAAAAGATAAGCATTAAGAAAATATTCGGTAGAATAAATAACTTAGAACTGTACTTTATGAGATTTTATCATAAAAGCATTTGATGCTCGTTCCGTATGGTAAATGTGGTTTGATATGAGTTCACACCACATATCCTTAACCATTTAATTAAAAAAAAAGACTTACTTGAACCGAACTCCTCCAGTCCTCCCTCAAATCTACAAGCTTTTCTCGAACTCAGTAATCTCTTCCACGTTCCAAAGAGCCACCCAAGTGTGTGGCCTCCAAATGTGCACACACCAAAGCCAAAAACTCAACTGCAAGACTACGTCTTGAGTGCACGGGTATTTTGCCCTTGGTGCTAGCCTAGGTAAATACTTCAAAACTTTTAACTTGAGATTCCTCTAGTCAATTAGACTTAAGGATCCTCAAAATCAGTGGCTTACTCTTAAACTTTAGAGTCGCTCACTTATATAAACCCAAGATATGAATGGTTTTGGTGTACAAAATTTGTAAAGAATTATTTGGGTTTATATAGGTGCTCCAAAGACAACAAAATTAATTAAGAATCCGATGTGGGATAAATACTAATTTAATCTTAACCATTTGATCTTAATTGAGTGGTTTAATGAGATTATAAAACCCTAATAAGAGTTTGGCCGAATTGAAATTCAAATAAATAAAATAAATAAAATAAAAAAAATAGCGCCATCTACGCCCTTTTTTATTTATTTATTCCAATTCCCAAAGTGCCCCTATCGTCATTCCCCAATCCCTAAGCCAATATAGAACCTTATAAATAATCTGTTCAATAATTAAACACATTGAACCATTTATGAACAATTCCTACAACAATCATATATGCTGTTAAATTTGTACTGTGCACTGTTAACCATTGATTTCGACTTTGTTGTGTGTGACCTTTTAGGTTCCTCTCAAGTTTGACATGAAATGAATCGTGATAATTTAATCAAACATAAATTATCCTCTGATCAGATGTTCGTTCGATTTCAATGACAAAGGTTGACATCTAGCAACATGCCAAGGCCCCCAAATGAGAAGGAAATATATATACTAATTATGTATGCGATTTACATATGATACGGTCCTTCGCCTCACTGTATCCCCACCTTTTGACCTAGGGTACGGTGTCATGAATCGTGCTAACCCAATAATCTCATATAATTCTTCCGCTGCGGCCACAATCTCAAGCACTGATCACACATATCAACCCAAGAACTAGAATACTACTCTTATAAGAAAATATTATCCGATAGAGTGGCGATTCTCTGTTGTATCTTTACAAACTTCATGTGTTTCAAAAAATGTCCCAATCATACCCTTATGACCAGATCATTTGAACCGGAGAAAGAGAATGCCAAAGTTATTTGATCCACACATGAGATTGTAAAGACCTCAAGTCTAAGGACTAGTCATATAATCGATACATGAAAGTTCTCACAGACACATGGGATAAACACTCCATATGCAAACTTTCGGCGGTCAGTTCCATGGACACGAGCAACTCATGCATCCATGTGATACACCTGTTAGTGTTCCTAGAACATTATTAGGATCTAATAAGTATGAACAACAATAAATATGATCATTATAAGGTACGGAATAGACTTACAATGAGTGATAGAGCTTTTAAAAATTTGAGATCAAGATCTCCAAGATCCAAGCTTTTGGATGATTCCAAGCTTTTGAGTAGTTTCCCTATCACCTTTGTTCACTTCCAAAGTGCTAGCTTTTGTTGATTTGAAAACAAATCAAAGAGAGGAGAAGACAATGAAATTCAGCCAAGCCAAGCTCCTAGGGTTTTTGGTTTTTTTTGATTTTGTGTCAAGTGTTCACAAATCTTGAGCTGCCTTTTTGTTATTTACCTTTAGGTGAAACCATTTCACCTTTTACCCAAAACAAGGTAGAGATTGGTAAATGGTATTCATAAAGCAAAACAAGGTAGTTATGTGGTAGGAACACCTACCACACTTTTGGCTCCAAATATTTGAATCCGAAATTCAAATATCTCTACGGGCATTTGCCGCGGCTCGGTTCCGTTTAATCCGATTAAACGAACCTTCGTCGCTAAATAATTAAATCTAATTTAATTAAATAACGATGTCTCGCAAATATATTACGAACGTCGTTCACGAACTAATTCTAAATTAATTCGTTCGTTCGCATTAAAGTCCGACTTTAATCTCGTAATGAAATCCAATTCATTTTAATATATCTGATATATTAATTTTAGCCCATTTGAATAAATTAAATAGAAAAATCAAATTTAACTATTAAATTTATTTTACCGATTAATTCCAAATTAATCGCGTTCTTTCTCTACTGAACAATTTTAATCCCAGATTAAATAAAGCCCATATTAATCCCAGATTAATTTTCTCTCTCTTAATTAATCCCAGATTAATTCTAATTTAAGTCAACTGTCATCGGTGAATCCTTGGGAAGCGACCCAAGAGATCTCTGGATATGTTGGCAGTAAATCCGATTATCGGACTATCCGATAAAGCGAGTACCTCGTACCACATGTTTACCGATTTACAAGACATGGTTGGCTTCTAGCAAAGCACCGTGCCTACCCAATTCTCCAGAAATATTCTTACTGGAATATATAATCTATGTCAGACGTAGAATACCTAGTATCTCGTATTGCGATCCAGTATCAGATGTCACGTGCTAGGCCTGTGGCTGGAATAGTGTCTGCCCCGTACGAAGCACATATCGGATATCAAACAACTAGTCTCTTTGAATCGGATAATCATGACCTTGTCACATTATCCCGATGGTTGCAACACAATAGAGAACGAGTTATGAATCCCTGCGTGATCATCATCTCCATATGTCTGGAGTGATACTTCCGTCTTGACATCACATCCAATACACTACGATTCTCGATAAACCCAATAGAGGCGTACACAGAACCTGTTAAAGCCCTGGACGACCAAAACCAACGTTTACCGATTGTCGCAAGTATTAGCGATGTAAGTCTCAGGTTAAGACCAAATACATCTACCCTGACGCGGACTCCCATAGACACATATACATACTACCAATGGGATTCCGCGGGGTCTATCCAGAGCGAAGCTGTTTTCCGTACCATCGGAAAAACACAACCTCCTATCGCACTTGCATAAATATCCTATACTTAAACATATGAGAAATGTGTCGTTATGCCCTCACAACGCGCACAAGTGCAATACTAGTCTATTCCGCATTATCAATGTCCAGTCTCGATAATACTACGACTAGGGATATTTAATGATTAAACCTTTATGGATTGATACTGTCTCATATCATCTCAATCCGGAGCTAATCATATGGACTTTTACCATTTATATATCATAGTAAATAAATTACGAAATGATAAAAGGCAATTTCAATATTACATAGTCAATTTTGTACAAAAACACAATGTCTTTTACAAACAGTGACGCTATGGGTCATAATTGTCTAACAATCTCCCACTTGGCCTATAGCCAGTCACTCAAGCATCTAACACCTGAACTATGTATGTGCTTCTCAAACTTTTGCTGTGAAATAGCTTTCGTCAGCGGGTCTGCAATGTTGTCATCTGATGCGACCTTCTCGATCTTCACATCGCCACGATGTATGATCTCACGAATCAGATGGAAACGTCGAAAAACATGCTTGGATCATTGATGAGACCGTGGTTCCTTAGCCTGTGTTATAGCCCCGTTATTGTCACAAAATAATGGAACGGGCTCAGTTGCTAACTGAACTACTCATAATCTAATTAGGAATTTACGGATTCAAACTGCCTCTTTTGCTGCTTCAGCTGCAGTAATATACTCCGCTTCTGTTGTTGAATCGACAACAGTCTCTTGCTTGGAAGATTTCCAGCTTACTGCTCCGTTGTTCAAACAAAATATGTACCCGGATTGCGACTTAGAGTCGTCTTTATCGGTTTGGAAACTTGCATCGGTATACCCAGTTACCTCAAGTTCTCCATCTCCATAAATTAAGAAAGTATCCTTAGTTCGTCTAAGATACTTAAGGATGCTTTTAACTGCTATCCAGTGACCATCACCTGGATCGGCCTGATAGCGACTACACATGCTCAAAGCATACGAGACATCAGGTCGTGTACATATCATGGCATACATGATCGATCCGACTGCCGAGACGAACGGTATCCGACTCATGCTGTTACTCTCATCTTGAGTTTTAGGACACATGTCTTCACAACTTTTCCTTTTGGCTATAAAAAGGTATTGAGTTTAGGAAGACATCAAATCATTATCTAACTCTAGTAATACCTTGGTTAAATTAATTTTAGTTTGGAAAGTTTTATTGACGCCTTGGTCCCACCCAACTTGTCTTTTATTATAAATAAGTGATTTATATTTATTAGCCTTAAATGTAATAAATCTCTAAGTTCATCACGGAATAATTACTTAGCTAAGGGATAAGCAATACACTCTCTATTCCTTAGAAAGTCTCTAGATGTTTGAACCATAAAATAATCATGCCAATTCTAATCATACATAGAATCATCAAGCATATGAGTTTTAATATGTTGGAATTATTTTAGCCATTAAATAACTTTGATTAATATTTAATTACGATATTGCATTTTATTTTTAATCAAATAAATTTATTATTCACATTTTTTACAGATGCGTGAACTTTAAATGCAATTTCACAATTCAAATCTTAACCAAATCATGCAAAACTTGTGCCTAAAATTAAGTTCAGGGTGTTAGCTTTCCAAAGAATTTTTACACACTCAATTTCGAGTTCAAATGAGAGAGAACTAATAAAAAAAAGGGCGCGCTGATACCACTGTTAGGAAGCGGCCGCGAGTGCGCATCGAAAAATCAAAATTTATGATGCCGTTATCCCATTTCCCAAGACCCATTTGTTTTGATTATTCTACAAGCTATATATTCTAAGTATAAAAACTCATAAAACATGCAAAGAACATAAACCTAAATATGCTAACTATCATAAGAACTCTAATTAAAATAAAGAAAGAAAAAGACTTACTTGAACCGAAGACTCCTCCAGTCCTCCCTCTAATCTACAAGCTTTTCTCGAACTCAGCAAGCTCTTCCACGTTCCAAAGAGCCACCCAAGTGTGTGACCTCCAAAGATGCACACATCAAAGCCAAAAACTCAAAGGCAAGACTACGCCTTGAGTGCACGAGTATTTTGCCCTTAGTGCTAGCCTAGGCAAATACCTCAAAACTTTTAACTTGAGATTCCTCTAGTCAATTAAACTTAAGGATCCTCAAAATCAGTGGCTTACTCTTAAACTTTAAAGTCGCTAGTGTGTTAACTATTGATTTCGACTTTGTTGTGTGTGACCTTTTGGGTTCCCGTCAAGTTGGACATGAAATGAATCGTGATAATTTAATCGGACGTAAAAATTATCCTCCGATCAAATGGTTGTTCGATTTAAATGACAAAGATTGACATCTAGCAACATGCCAAGGCCCCCAAATAATAAGGAAAGATATATACCCATTCTGTATGTGATTTACATATGATACGGTCCCTCGCCTCACTGTATCCCCACCTTTTGACCTAGGGTACGAAAAATGTCGACCCATACAGTCAAAGGTATGATGTTGATAGTGTCATAAATCGTGCTAACCCAAGAATCTCATATAACTCTTCCGTTGCTGCCACAGTCTCAAGCGCTGATCACAAATATCAACCCGCGAACTAGAATACTACTCGTATAAGAGAATATTATCCGAGAGTGGTGATTCTCTGTTGTATCTTTACAAACTTTATGTGTTTCAATAAATGACCTAATAATACCCTTATTACCGGATCATTTGAACCGGAGAAGGAGAATATCAAAAGTATTTGATCCATACATAAGGTTATAAAGACCTCAAGTTTAAGGACTAGTCATATATTCGATATATGAAAGTTCTCACAGACACATGGGATAAACACTCCATATGAAAAATTTTGACGGTCAGTTCGATGGACACGAGCAACTCATGCATCCATGTGATACACCAAGCAGACGGATCTATGCTAGTAGCCTATGAGGTCGCCTACCCCACTTAAGGGCGGATCATATCATCATGCTAGTCTCTCCGCTTTGTGAATGCCCAGATTATTCATAAAACTATGACTTGGAATGTTTGAGAGTAATGATTCTCAAAAGGCATGGAAGCCATCATCTTATTACTCCAAGGGATCTATTACAGTGTTTGATGATTCATATAATTTATGTAAGACATGTATAATAAAGATTGTCATTTTATTAATTAATGAAAATATTACAAATACATATACATATAGCCCATCCACAAGTTGGGTATAGGGTATATCCCTAACATGTACGAGTGATAGGTTTATCATTTATTCTATTTAATGGAATATTATATTCTATTTGATAGAATGTCTTTTCTACGATCCCGAGTAATAAAATTATTTTGTTACATGGTGTTTAACGTTGGATATTGACGATTGCAGAAAAGATTTGACTTTGTGAAGTCCAATATGAAAATGATGCTGTAATAGAACTATGTAATTAATAAGATGACAAGACCCTTAGACAACTACCGTATATGTCCTATAGGATGTTAGAATCATTTACAAAGTATCTGATACTTAATGGTTCTGATGCTTTCTTATTGAAAAAAATTATTATATAAATTATAGTGGGAGTGATATTTGATATCAATTTCGGAAATACCATTGAACCATAGATCTAAGATTGTTCATGGTTTATGATGATCAATTTTGAACTTGATTAAGATTTCGTTATGAATAATTCGTAAAATGTGCAAATTATTTGCACAGCAAAAGCAAAGTGAGCTTGATAAAGGTTTGACCTTTATAGTAAGACAGTCATAAAGATTATACCCAGTAGTCTATTGTAGATTCTAAGGAAGCTTGTCTATTTTCGCACTGATTGAACGATTAAGGATCTGTTGGTTATTGTTGATATTAAATTATATTTTGGCTAAAGAATGCAAAGTGGCGTTCTTGAGTGGTTTTTTTGAAGAAGAGATCCGTCGTGATTTATTTGTTTGAAGAAGTTCATTATGGAATGGCCCTAGAGTTTGTATTCTGTTAAAATTACAGTTTGATATATTAGCTTGTAGAGCCTATCGTAGACTCAGATAAGCACCATTGTCTTTTATACGCTTATTTGATCTAATTACAATTAGATGTCTAATTGCGATTAGATAGAAACTGAATCTGGTTTAGTGATACGTGTATATTAGACAAAGATCATAGGATTTACAATATAGTGTGCAGTTACAACGTAGTTTATAATTGACATTGGGAAGTGCACAATTAGTTGTATTTCCTTAAATAAAGTTCTTGGTCAAGATTTGATGACACATGTCGGTTAGTAAAATTCGTTGAGACCAGTACATGTCGTATATCATGACATGGTCTGATGGTTTATCCCAGTGAACCATGAGTCTTAGGAGACCCGTATAGCCATATAGGTGTTTATTTGATAAGACACTGAATGACTCATTAAAGGTTTCCTAATAGATGGTACACCAACGTCAATCAGAACCTTCTCGAGTTGAGCGAGCATAGTGGTCCTTCGACTTGAGATACCACCGTAGATATATAAGCTATCCTCCACACTTTGATGGCAGTCATGTCAAAGATCTAGTCATGATCAGACCTCCACCTGTTCATTGGGTGTGGACTGATGCTCATGATATCCTGTGCATATCAAGATAGGATCTGTCAGTCCTGTGTACAGGGCATAGGCATCCAGCATGTGTTTACGATATAGTAAATCTATGACCGTGGTATAACTTCGAAAACCAGTTCCGAGTGTTATTTCGTGATTGTAAATTGAAAGTCAATTGTATTATACCGAAAGGATTTGACATTTTGATCTATATCCCAAGTATAATACGGATGGCCTGTGACGGAGGGATTATACATATGCTATGACCTCGGCTTGCATAGTTTAGCTAGATTATCCATGGTCGTCATAATTCATAAGTGGGTGAAATATGGACACGAAATTGGATTTCGTGATGGATAAGCCTAAACTTAGAGAGTCCCACAATATAAAGCATACTCGTTGAGCACTTGGGTAAAATGATATAAATAATACGGATTATTCATAATACTTCGCCGGATTAAGTGAGTTAATTTGGATCGTTTAATTGGTTAAACGATAACACATGCTTTTGGGGATTTTGTCCGTTAATAATTAATGTGTATTTATATTTGATACATAATACGATTAGATACACATTAATTATTCGTCAAATGGGATTTGGCACAAGCCATAAATATATGTATTTATTATTTATTGTAAATAAAAATAATAATAATAATAATAATAATTGATTATTTGATATTTAATTGTTAAATATTAAAAAATTAATTAGTTCAACCTTTTTTCATTAAATGTTATGAAATGTGGTGAGGTATTATTGGCCCATTTGGCATGAGTTTGATTTCACTTTGTAATGTCCTAATTTGATTAGCTAAAATAAAGTGAAAATGATTATTTAATTTGATTAAATTTTAAAAGACAAAATTGCCACCAACCTAAGCATATTTCAGTCAACACTCTATATAAAGTGGAGTTGTTTTCTTCTTCACTTTAATCTCTCCATGCCTGCAGAATTCAAAGAAAATAAAAACGCTAAAATTGGTTTGATAAAACCATAAAGAAAAATCAAGAAAAGTTTGAAGGAATTATGGAATTAAAAGCAATTCAATATCTCTTTAAGCTTGAAAGTTTGTTTCTTATTTTTTTGATAACTTAGTATGATTCTAGGGCTTCATTTTTCTTTTAAATTTGGGGCTTTGTGATTTGGTGGATGGATTGGAAGTGTTTCAAGCATGTGTGAAGTTAATTGGAAATAATTATTTTAATTATATTCCAATTTGTTTAAATTTTTGTAGGAAAATCTTGTTGCCATTCTAGAGTGTGATAACCACTTGTATTATGCCTAGAATTATTCAAGAGTCATTCATGTGTGGTGACTTTTATTGGGTGTTGAATTAATTAGATTAATCTTATTGGATTTAAAGCATGAATTTTTGGCAAATTTGGTCACTATTTCAGACCTGGAAAAGTTTCTGTTTTGTGATGAAAATGTTGTCATTTAAATATTTTGGATGTGTTTTGGGAGTTGGCACAATTTCCGGAAAGTATTTCCGACTTGAAATAAGCAAAAACGGCCAAAAATGGTGTTACCGGGTGGATTTTGAGTCAACCGAGTGACGGCTGCCCAAACAGTGAATCCGTCACTATTTAGGAAGCCCATGAACTGCACCAACACTGTTGGATTTGACCTGGATAATTTCCATAAGTGTCGGGTAGTCGGTTCGGTTAAAAATACATTTTAGGCCATTTTACGGAAAAACCTATTTTTGTAAAAGTTTCGTGAAGTTTTAAAATTATTTATGTCAATATTTGATATTGAATAAATATTTTTAGGTGTAATATGAAAAAAAATTATTCATATTAGATATTGGATGATTTATTTGGTATTTTGAAAAGTTTCAAAATACGATTTTTGTCAAACCCGAGCTTCTGCTATTGTTACATATTTTAATATGAGTAGTAGTGTCTTTAATGAAAAGATAAATAAAATATTCGATTAACTGAATAACTTAGAACAATGTTTTATGTGTTTTTATCACATACGTATTGGATGCTTGCTCCGTATGGTAAATGATGGTCTGATATGAATTCACACCAATATCCTTGTCCATTTAATTAACATTGTTCAGGATGTAATTAAATCTCATTTAACTGATGATTTAATAGTGTCCTAGACATGCCACAAGATCTCTAAGATGATTTGTTTATGAATAAAACAAAGTAAGTTGCGAAAAATTACTTACAATGAGTGGATGAAGTTCAAAACTTTCTTTATGTGTGTTGAGAGCTCCAAGCTTTGTTGAATGAATCCAACCCAAGGGTGAGTTTCCCTATCACCTTAATCAACTCTTGAAGTGCTAGTTTTGTTTGATTTTGAAGAAAAATCAAAGGAAAATGAGAAGCATGCATTCGGCCATGGCTATGAGAGAAGAGAGAGTTTATGTTTTCTTTGTATTTTGTTTCCAAAACCTAATCACAAAGTCAACTCACAAATGTTGTGTATATGCTTTTCCAAAAGGCAAAAGCAAAAGCAAAAAGTGTTGGAAGGAAAATGACATTAAATGCCCGTAACCACTTCCATCACTCAAGAAGACATTTGATGTAAGTTGGTGGGTCCAACCTCTTAAATTCAAAATTCAAGTGGGTTGCTCAACACACTTTGGGCTCGGGTTCGTTTAAACCGATTAAACTAACTTTCCGTCGCGACGTAATTAAATCCAATTTAATTAAATAATAATGCATAGCAAAATTATTACGAAAGTCGCTTGCGAATTAAAATCTAATTTTTATTCCGCATTGAAATTCAATTTCAATTAATATATCTAATATATTATTTAATCGATTAATTCCAAATTAATCTCGTTATCTCTTCTATTCTAATTTTATCACATATAAATTCTTACCGCAATTAATCATAGATTAATTTTCTCTCTCATAATTAATCCCAAATTAATTTTGTTCGAGTCAAATGTCATCGGTGAATCTTTGGGAAGCGACCCAAGAGATCCATGGATATGTTTGTAGTAAATCCGGTTTTCAGACTATCCAAACACGTGCGTAACCGGTACCACGTTCTTACCGATTTATAAGACATGATTGGCTTCTAGCAAAGCACCGTGCCTACTCAATTCTCCAGAAATATTCAACGAAGAATATATAATCTTTATCAAGTGTAGTATACTAAGTATTGCGTATTAAAATCCAGTATCGGATGTCACATGCTAGGCCTGGGGCTGGAATTATGTCAGCCCCGTATGAAGCATATATCGGATCATTAGCAACTAGTCTCTATAATCAGACAATCATGACCTTGTCGTATTATCCTAATAGCTACAGTATTTAAGAGTACTAATTTTATATCCAGCGTGATCATCATCTCCATATGACTGAAGTGACACTTCTATCTTGACATCACACCCAATACCCTACGATTCTTAATAAACCTAAAAGAGGCGTACATAGAACCTGTTAAAACCACGGACGACCAAAATCAAAGCGTATTGTTTGTCACAAGTATTAGCGATACAAATCCCAGGTTAAGACCACATACACCTACCCTGATTCGGATTCCCAGAAACACATAGTCATACTACCAATGGGATTCTGAGGGGTCTATCCAGAGCGAAGTTGTTACCGATCCAACGGCTAACAGAACCTCCTATCACACTTGCATAAATATCCAATACTTAAATATATGAGAACTATGTCGTTAAGCTTCCATAACGCGCACAAATGTAATACTAGTCTATTCCGTAATATCGATGTCCAATCTCGATAATACTACGACTATGGATATTTAATGATTAAACTGTTCGTGGATTGATACTGTCTCATATCTCATTAATCTAGAACTAATCATAAGGACTTTTATCATTTATATATTAAAGTAATCTAATTAAAAAAATGATAAAATAGTAATTTCCTTTGTCACATAGTTAATACAAAAACCACAATGTCTTTTACAAATAGTGATGTTATGGGTCATAATTTTCCAACAATCTCCCACTTGCCTCATAGCAAATCAATCAAGTATCTAACACCTGAACTATGTATATGTCGCTTAAACTTTTACTGAACGATAGCTTTCGTCAGCGGATCTGCAATGTTGTCATCTGAAGCGATCTTTTCGATCTTCACATCACCACGATGAATGATCTCACGAATCAGATGGAAACGTCGAAGTACATGTTTGGATCGTTGACGAGATCGCAGTTCCTTAGCTTGCGCTATATCCATGTTATTGTCACAATATAAACGAACGGGTTCAACTACTAACGAAACTACTCCTAATCCAATTAGGAATTTACGAATCCAAACTGCCTCTTTTGCTGCTTCAGTTGCAGTGATATATTCTGCTTCTGTTGTTGAATTGGCAATAGTCTCTTGCTTGGAAGATTTCCTGCTTATTGCTCCGTTGTTCAAATAAAATATGTACCCAGGTTGCGACTTAGAGTCGTCTTTATCGGTTTGGGAGCTTGCGTCGGTGAACCCAGTCACCTCAAGTTCTCCATCTCCGTAGACTAAGAAAGCCTCCTTAGTTCGTCTAAGATACTTAAGGATATTCTTAACCGTAATCGAGTGACCATCATCTGGATCGGCCTGATAGCGACTATACATGCTCAAAGCATACGAGACATCAGGTCGCGTACATATCATGGCATACATAATCGATCCGACTGTAGAAGTGAACGGGATCCGACTCATTATTTCTCTCTCATCTTTAGTTTTAGGACACATGTCTTTAGATAGAGAGACGACATATGACACAGAAAGCAGCCCCCTCTTGGACTGATCCATATTGAATCTCTTCAACACTTTGTCAATATACGAGATCTGAGAGATTCCAAGCAGTTTTTTAGATCTATCCTGGTAGATCCTTATTCCCAGAATAAAGGCTGTTTCTCCCAGATCTTTCATAGAGAATTTTAATGAAAGCCAAGCTTCCACCGATTGTAGCATAGGAATGTCATTGCCAATAAGCAATACATCATTAATTTAATGGACAATGAATGTCAATGCGCACCCACTAACTTTCTTATATACATAAGATCATCTTCGTTTTGAATGAAATCATATTCTTTTATGATCTCATCAAAATGTTGGTTCCAAGATTGCGATGCTTGCTTTAATGCATAAATGGATCGATTTAACTTACAAACCTTGTTTGCATATTTTGGTACGAAAAAATCATCAGGTTGTTGCATATAAACATCCTCAAAAAGGTTTCTGTTAAGGAAAGCGATTTTGACGTCCATCTGTCATATTTCATAATCGAAATATGTAGCAATAACAAGCATTATCCTAATGGATTTAATCATCGCAACATGTGAAAAAGTTTCGTCATAATTGACACCATGTCGTTGACAATACCCTTTCGTTACAAGCCTAACTTTGTACGTTTATATGTTGCCATCCTTGTCAGTCTTCTTCTTGAAGACCCATTTACAACCAATCAGCTTAACACCTTCTGGTGCATCAACCAGTGTCCAAACTTGGTAGGTATACATGGAATCTATTTCGAACTTCATGGCATCTTGTCATAAAATGGAGTCGATACCTTGTATAGCTTCCTCATACGTAATCGGCTCATTATCCTTAATAAGATTGATATCTACGTGAGGTGAGATTAGAAACCCATACATCTCAGGTTGTTTTCTGACTCTCTCCGATCTACGCGGTTCTTGTGTATTAGAAGATTGTGGTACAGTCTCATCCCTGATTAACTGTTCGTGTTTCATTTGGGAGTCGGTGTCAGGAATAGTATCACTGCGATTTTCATCGAGTTCTACTTTTCTCTCACTTACTATTGTATTTAGGAATTCCTTCTCCCAGAAAATCGCATGTAGAACAACAAATATCTTGTTCTCTTGTGGATTATAGAAGTAATATCCTTTGGTTTCCCTAGGATAACCTATAAATAGGCATTTATCCAATTTGGGTTCTAGTTTGGTACCATCTAAATATTTTACATATGCTTAGCATCCCCAAATCTTCAGCAATGTGAAACCCGGTTTCTTTCCTATCCATATTTCATATGGAGTTTGTCCAACAGACTTTGACAGAACCTTATTCAAAATAAGTATTGCACTATTTAATGCATATCCCCAGAAGGAAATTGGTATCTCAGTGCGACTCATCATAGACCTTACCATGTCTAACAAAGTTCGGTTTCTCCGTTCGGACACACCGTTTAATTGAGGTATTCCGGGAGGAGTCCACTGTGAAAGAATACCATACTCTTTCAAGTACTCGAGAAACTCATTGCTTAAGTATTCTCCACCACGGTCCGACCGTAATATTTTAATACTTCTGCCGGTCTGTTTTTCTACTTCGTGTCGAAATTCTTTGAATTTCTCAAAAGTTTCTGACTTGTGTCTCATAAGATAGACATAACCATAACGAGATGCACCATCCGTAAAGGTTATGAAGTATTCATATCTACCTTTAGCCTGGCTAGACATGGCCCGCAAATGCCACTATGAACGAGGGCTGACAGTTCGGTGGCACGGACACCTTTATCGCTAAAAGGCGTTTTAGGCATTTTGCCTAATAAATAAGATTTGCAGACGTCGTATGAATTAGGATCAAATCCGTCTAAGTATCCACTCTTCGAAAGTGTGGATATACGAGTCTTGTTTATGTGTCCCAAACGATAATGCCACAGATAAGTTTCATTTATTTTACTCATTTTGAGTCTTTTGTTTGTCATGTTATATGTTTGAGATTCATTTATATTCAAAATATAAAGACCATTATTTACATCAGCAGTGCATATCTCAAAATTATCTTTATAAACAAAACACCCAGTGTTCCTGAAAATAAAGGTATACCCACAGTGGGTTAAACACGATAGAGATATAATATTTCTAGTCAAACTAGGTACATAATAACAGTATGATAAAGTAAGTACATGCCCCGAGAGCAGTTCTAAAATATAGGTCCCAACAGCTAAAATGGCGACTCTAGTCCCATTTTTGACTCGGAGGTCGATCTCTTGAAGCTAGTCTCCTGCTAATCTATAGATCCTGCACATCAGTACATATTTGAGTACCACATCCAGAATCAAAAATCCATTTTTTAAAACTAGAAGTAGACATGTTTATTTCAATAACAAACATACCTGAAGCCGGTGCCTTGCCCGTCTTCACTTCCTTCATGTGCGCCTTGTACTCATGATAGTCACGCTTCCAGTGACCCCGTTTGCCCCACTGTAGGTAGATATCTTGGGATTTGTCATTTTCCTTCCCAGAAGAATTTGATGATTTGGCCTTGCCCTTTCTTTTCTTCTTCCTCACACCTCCAGAAGCCTTTGGCCAAGCCTTGGCTTTCTGAGATGTTGAAATGAAGTGCGCATCGCGTATTTTCCCTTCAGAAGCTCTTTTTCTTCCTCTTTCAGCATTTCCATCAACTCTCCAAGAGTCTTTTCTTAGTTCAGCATATTATAGTTCATGATGAACCCGCTCCAGCTATCAGGCGGAGACTGTAAGATCAAATTTATGGAAGTCTCAGCCTCAAAGGTAATGTCTAGCTGACCTAGCTGTTCGATATCAAAAATCATCTGCGACACATGGTGCTCGACAGATATACCCTCTAACATACGAGAGCGAAAGAGTTTCTTCTGCAATTCCTACTTTTGAGATCTAAGGTTAGATCTGTAAAGGTCCCTCAATTTCAACATCATTTCGTAGGGATCCAATATCTTATTTTGACGATGAAATTGAGGGGTCATTGCAGCAAGCATGACGGATTGAGCAGTTGAGTTGTCATCATTGTAAGCTTCCAAAGCTCAAGCTCAACTGGCTGATCAACTCCGGGCTTAGGCCAGAGAGGTTTCTCTATCGTATAGAGAAACTTCTCATCCCCCAGGGAAATATTGACGTTCATACCCAGTCAGGAAAGTTTGCACCGTTAAAGATATTTTCGCCTATGATAATGTCTCTAACGTTGATCTTTCCAGCCATCTTGATTGCAATAGTCTAACTATTCAATCAACGATATTAGGTATAATCAAATGTAATGATTACTATAGTCCAACTATATAATCAACTACAAATGAAGTTATGGTACAGTCCAACTATTCAAAGAAAATAATAAAATATTAGTCAAACTAATATAAATATATAATGACGAAAATAATTAAAAATGCGTATTTGGCAAGTATTAAATGAAATTGAAAATTTAATACTAGCCTCCCATTATTTTTCGGCGAGCCTCTAACCCTCTGTTGAGTACTCGGGAAACCTAGTTTCCTAGTAGGCTAGGATCTCGTTAAATAACACACAACCTTGACTTTGGCCAACAAGCTGTATGAAACTTAACTAGGTAGATCTCTAAGATCAATTGGATCCCATCCAATTCCTAGATCCGGTAGGTGGACCTCCAAGTCCAAAATATATATCTAATATATGTAAATATATCCAATATATTTCCTAACCTTTTCCTCTAAATCAACTAAGTCTTGGCTTTGGCTCAACAAGCTTAATGATTCCAGTTAAGCACGTCCCATTGATAATGGGAAAGCTTCATAATCCACATCGATGTACAGAAGTGACCTTGACTTTGGCCAACAAGTCACAACTGCCCAAGACATGCAATATGTAACAAAACCTTTGTGATTCAAACACATCCGCGATGGACTTTGATCTTGACTTTGGAAAACAAACCAATTCCAATCTTGGATCTTGAGAAACAACCATTCAATGGAAGGAAAATGCTTAATATTTGAGTGCGGGCTTTTCACGTAAATTGGCAACCAATTTACTATCTTTGATTAGGTCTCATCATACACCTTTAAACATGCATTCTAAAAGCATAATAAGGCACGAAATAAATTAATAATGATATGGGGATATATAATAATAATAATAATAATAATAATAATAATAATAATAATAATAATAATTTATTCCTAGAACAAATCTCTCTCTTTCCTCTCTCCCACTAACACTATTCTTACTTCTACCCAATTACACAATATATTAAAGAAACCTTATTTACTTTGAGGGGAATTAGTGAGAATAGAAATACAAAGAGTAAATAGATAATAGGCTGGACACGCAGGTCCAATTTAATATATTCTAAATTTATTACAATAATTTCCAAAATTGACCCACCCTTATAATATCCATTTGATATACATTATTCATACAATACATCCATGTATTCACACAAAACATGTTATTCAATCAATCTAATCCAATTAATTAATCTTTGAATTAATGACTGTCTAATGTTCAAACAACGATTTGATTTGTGCGAGTCCAACTCGTTTAAGAATAAATACTCAAAGTACGTATTCTTGAATTATATCGAATTACAATTTAAATCCAATTTAATTTGTATCCAATACTAATTCATATTTACTTCCAATTTAAATAATTACACTTATTCTAGTGCCTTTTAGACTTAGATTCTAAATCTAATCTAAATGAGCTTAAAGGCCCAATTAGTATCAAATACTATTTTAATTAAAGTCCAATGGGATTTTAATTAATTCTTAAGGCATGAGCTTTGGCCAATATGGATCCAATCCAAGATGTCAAGGCTCAATAAGAAATCACCATTTGCCATAAAATCAATTTTGGCCTATTAGGCCCAAATAAATATTAAAATGCCCAAAAGTTATATTTGGACTTTATGGAAATGGTTTTAGGCCCAATAAGGAATCACTTTTTTGCCCAAAACCAAACTTGGCCCAACCAAGCCCATTAAGCCCAAATTCAACAAATTAGCCTAATCCAATTTTAAAGACAAATTTAATTAATATAACATTCCAAATATCACATTAATTTTAATTAAAATGTAATTGCCATAATTAATTAATTAAACTAATATTTCCAAAACATCAATTAAACTAATTAATCATGTATTATCATCCAATTCATGTCCAATACAAATTGAAGCAAAATCAATCTATTACATGCTTCTATTGTTCACGGCAATGGAGGGAAAATAATATCAAATTTTGATTTCAATCAAATTAAATCAACAATCAATATTTATTTCATGCTTTAAACACATCCAATAGTCTAATTAACAAAGAATCACCATGAACACTACTAGGGCTAGTTTCGGCCATGCTCAAGAGTTTAGGGAAAAATTAATCTAATCATTTTCTCAATTCTTATGATGCACAAATCCAAGTAATCATCATCAAAGCACAATCAAGCAACCAATTTTGAAAAAATCATACTTCAAGCACAAAATCCCCAAATAAAGTATATAAACCCTAGAAATAAATCATGCTTAGATATGGCTCTGATACAAATGTTAGTATCCTAGACATGCCACAAGATCTCTAAGATGATTTGTGTGTGAATAAAACAAAGTAAGTTGCGGAAAATTACTTAAAATAAGTGAATGAAGTTTAAAATTTTCTTTGTGTATGTTGAGAGCTCCAAGCTTTGTTGAATGAATCCAACCCAATGGTGAATTTTCCAATCACTTTCATCAACTCTTGAAGTGCTAGCTTTGTTTGATTTTGAAGCAAAATCAAAGAAAGAGGAGAAGCATGCATTCGGCCATCACTATGAGAGAAGAGAGAGTTTGTGTTTTCTTTGTATTTGTTTCTAAAACCTAATCATAAAGTCAACTCACAAAAGTTGTGTATATGCTTTTCCAAAAGGAAAAAGCAAAAGCAAAAAGTGTTGGAGGGAAAATGGCATTAAATGCCCTCAACCACTTCCATCACTCAAGAAGACATTTGATGTAAGTTGGTGGGCCCAACCTCTTAAATTCAAAATTCAAGTGGGTTTCTCAACAACTTTGAGCTCGGGTTCGTTTAATCCGATTAAACTAATTTTCCGTCCGACAAATCCTAGATTAATTTTTTCTCTCATAATTAATCACAGATTATGTCTGTTTGAGTCAAATGTCATCTGTGAATCTTTGGAAAGCGACCCAAAAGATCCCTGGATATGTTGGCAGTAAATTCGGTTGTCGGACTATCCGAACACGTGCGTACCCGATGCCACATTCTTACCGATTTACAAGACATGGTTGACTTCTAGCAAAGCACCGTGACTCCCCAATTCTCCAAAAATATTCAACGAAGAATAGATAATCTTTATCAAGCATAGTATACTAAGTATTGTGTATTACGATCTAGTATCGGATGTCACATGCTAGTCCTGAGGCCGAAATTGTGTCTGCCCCGTACGAAGCATATATCGGATCACTGGCAACTAGTCTCTATAATCGGATAATCATGACCTTGTCATATTATCCCGATAGCTGCAGCATTTAAGAGTACCAGTTCTGTATCCTACGTGATCATCATCTCCATATGACTGAAGTGACACTTCCATCTTAACATCACACCCAATAAACTACGATTCTCAATAAATCCAGAAGAGGCGTACATAGAACCTATTAAAGCCCTGGACAATCAAAACCAAAGCGTACTAATTGTCGCAAGTATTAGCGATGCAAGTCTCAAGTTAAGACCACATATACCTACCCTGATTCGGATTTCCATAGACACATAGTAATACTACTAATGGGATTCTGAGGGATTTATCCAGAGTGAAGCTGTTCCCGATCCAACGGAAACCATAAGTAATCTAATTACAAAATGATAAAATAGCAATTTCCTTTGTCACATAGTGAATTTGTACAAAAACCACAATATCTTTTACAAATAGTGATGTTAAGGGTCATAATTGTCCAACATGATTGTCATTGGACCATAGTTTTGTTAAACTAATACATTGGATGTATGTGGTTTAATGAATTTGAAATTACCTTAGATAGTTTTCTGTACTTCATAACTTAGTTAATGAATTGTCATGACTTATTTACGTGTTTCTAATAGAGAATATGTTGAACGACTTGAATTGTTCGAGAACTTCCAATATGTTTCTGATGAAACGTGAATAGAATATTGTGAATGGTTCGAAGATATTTTATTCTAAGTGTTGAAAACTATAAAATTCATTGTGAGTCTTTGAATTGTTTAAAGATGTTTGATATGATCAAACATGTAAATTTAAGGCAATTAGTTCTAAGTTATTTAATGATATGATTCTTACTCAATATTAAACTTCTATGATTTCATCTTCATGGAATTGGTCAGTGGGAGTAATTGAATCTTATATGATTTGATCATTGATATTGAGTGTTACCGAATTAGTTTTCAATACACTTAGGGTTATGCTCCAGTAACACTAATTCCCCTCTTTAATTAAGGTTCCATTCATTTCTACAGTTACATATATGATGTGTATAGTAGAAAATTAGAATCTTGAAAAGTTTGAGATTTGAAACTTTCTTTTATATATTTTTTTATAATTAAAAGTACTTGTGCCTCGGAGGTACGATTGAAAGGTTTATCATTTATTCTATTTTATGGAATATTGTATTCTATTTGATAGAATATCTTTTCTATGATCCCGAGTAATAAAATTATTTTATTACTTCGGGTGTAACATTAGATGTTGACGATTGTAGAAAAGACTTGACTTAAATGAAGTCAAATATGAGAATGATAAATTGTAATGGAACTACATGATTAATAAGATGAAAAGACCCTTAGTCAACTTTTGTATAAGTTTAATATAACGTCAGAATAATTTACAAAGTATTTGATACTTAATGATTTTGTTGTTTTCTTATCGAAGAAAATTATCCTATAATTTATAGTGGGAGCGATATTTGATATCGATTCTGGAACTTATCATTGAACCATAGATCTAAGATTTTTCATAGCTTACTACGATCAAGTTTTAAACTTGATTGAGCTTTCGTTATGAATTGTTCATAAAGTGTGCAAATTATTTGCGCAGCAAAAGCAAAGTGAGCTTCATACAATCTACCACTGTAAAATCCATCTTGATCGTCCGGGTATGGGGGAGGTCTCGATCGTCATGGCCAGCTGTATTCTACCTAAATGAACTACTATTGCAACTCCAAACTCGTACATGGGCATCCCATCATGGGTCATAGTGACATACTCCACTCCCAGACCATCCAAGGATTCTTTAGAGATTATGTCAACTGCACTCCCCGGATCTACCAGGATTATATCCACCTTGGCCCCTCCTATCACTACCTTAATTATCAGTGCATCATCATGGAGGAAACTCACTCCAAGGGTATCCTCGTCCGCAAACATAATAGGGAACGATCGACCACTCTGAACCCTCAGAGCCTGCTCCGTGGTGAAAATTTTTGATCCCCAAAAACTACTATAATTCTTCCTTGACTTGTTTAATTCTCCTGCCAATGTCCTTCCACCAGCGATGGTATACATTTGTCTAGGTTTCTGTCATTCATGGGCCACCATGGCCTCATGGTCGATATAATTATTCAGGTAACCATTTTACGCTAGGTTTTCCACTTGCTCCTGCAAGTCCCTACAACCTTCCGCCATGTGCCTTTATCTTGGATTTCCATGACGATCTGAGCCAACGACTTATTCAAAGGAGTGTACACTGCCCATCCGACCACATGTTTTACTTGTGTCTGAGCCCTCCTCTCCTATGGTACATTGCTGGGAGGAACCGGTCTGAAATCCCTCGGTCTCGGAGGCGGCTTCCTCACTTCTCTGTCTGGCCTCAGTGATATCTCCGACCTTACCATATTTTCTCTTTGAGTTCGCCCGTCCGGGAAACCTTATCTTCTTCATCTATCAGAATAAACTTCCTGGCCAACTCCAGGGCAATTGCGTAATCCGGTATGTCTTGGACCCTCAGATGGGTCCACAACTTCCCGACCTTCAGGGCCTCTTTGATACTTTCTAGCGCCTCCGACAATTCATATGCCCCGACCTTGAGCACCAAGGTATGATAACTTTTAATAAAAATTTTCAGGGGCTCATCGTCCCTCTACTTCATCAATCTTAACGCTCCCACTGTCTTTTTTGGAACACACGCTCCTTTAAAATATCGAATAAAAGACATCTTGAGTTGAAAGAAACTACTGATGCTTCCTAAGGTCAAATTTCTGAACCACAAAATCACGGGCCCACTCAGGTTAAAGGGAACACCCTATAGATCGCCTCCTCCACCATCCCTTGAACCCCCATCAGCAAAATGAAACTCTCAATATAGGACTTAGGATCGGTGTGGCCCTTGTAGGAGTTCATAGATGGCATGGTGAACCGTCTAGGGAATTCTACTGACAAGATCTCTTTCGTAAATCTGGATGTCGTCTCTCCGTCCGGACCATCCCCTTTATCTGCCTTCAAGTTTTCTTCCCACATTTTCATCTTTTTTCTGAACCAGGCTTTTATATGGTTATCAGTGTTATCACGCTGCCTTCCGCGGATTTCTTCATGCCTGCTACTCCGGGCACGACGCATGCCATGACTAGACGCCTCTTCATCCCCTCAATAATGTCTTCTATCTTCCCCCTTCTTAGAGCACGGGCTATTACTGGAGGACTTTGGCGTTTGCCTCTCCTCTTCTTCTTCCCACATTCTTTCCACTGACAAGGCTCATGTTATCACAACTGACCTCACCCTCTGGGGATCCTTCCTTCCGGGTTCATCAACTTCGCCTAAGTCTACAACCTTTTTTCCTTTTTCTATCTCGTATATCCTCCGACTTCGACCAGCTTCCAACTTTTCATTGTTCATTTTTTCCAGTCTTTCTAGTTTCTCCATCATGTCCTTAATGAGGTTTTGGCTCGTTTCCTTATCATTTATCATGTTTTCCTCAATTTTTTCCATCCACTATGTTGTTGAACTCTCTGACGATCTATGATTCCAGTCTTATGCCATCATCCTACTACACAAGCTATTTTTTGCTCTGTTCCCCACAGACAATGCCAACTATTGACAGGTGATTTTCCTTCCAGGGGCAGTTACGGGAAAATGCTCACGGGATAATCCTCCTTCAATTGTGAATTTATTTAGTTATGGGAGACCAAAAGCAACTTTAGCAAAAGACAAAACACACACAAGATCGACAAGAGGGTTTTACGTGGTTCGGCGGAGTAGATCCAGCCTACGTCCACGGGCACAAAGTGAGGTATTATTTTTTATTACCAAATCGAGCTCGGCCGACCTGTTTTTAAGGAGGGCCTAAAGTAAACCGAGTTGTTTGCTCTCTTTATAGAGTTTCTTACAAGTAATACTTAAATGAAATTTTTCCCAACCCTTACAAATGAGATCACGCTCTCCTTATATATTAAGGAAAATACGACACTCTTCCCATATCTCTATGACGTTAGCCACGCAGATTTCCGGTGATTTTTCGGGCTCTCTACCCCTACTGTTTTGCCGAGAGTAAACTTATCATCTGATTCCTTGTCACATCAAGCCATCGTATATAGTGTCATATTTTATCATTAATGATGACAGCATGTAATGAACTCTCAAACGATGGTACATGTTATAGGGAAAAGTCCAAACTACCCATGATCTCACGTCGAGCTTCATGAGCACGGCCAAACCGTGTACTGATCTACCCCAACCACTCTCGGTCTGACCCAATATATCTGAGTTCATCATCCCAATCCAGGAGGAAAAGAGGGTACCGAACTGGGAAACTATGCTGAAGTGGTTGGTCTCGGCTCTGATGTTGTCGTCCTCTGAGACTTGAATCATATTATGTCGTCTGGTCGACCGGATTCGGGGAACCGAGGTCTGAACACCATGCCTGACCGATGAGTAACCAACACCTTTCGAACATCCACCTTTTCAGAATGAGAAAATCCATTTCTACTCTTGTCGTACTGCTCAAATACTTTGTGATAAAAACACCATCAACAACACCATCATCCCTACGATTTTCAATGTTAATAGCTCCATATAGGTAAAAGTCTTTCACAATAAATGGACCACTCCATTTGGATGTCAATTTTCCAAGAAATAAATAAAGAAGAGAATTGTAAAGCAAAATTTTTTAACGATTTCAAATATTTTTTGTGAAATTCGACTATCATGAAAGGCTTTAGTTTTAACTTTAAGAATTTTTCACATTCTCATATGAATCATTCCTTAACTCTTCAAGTTCATTTAATTACAATTGACGTACATGACTAGCATTTTCAATGTTTGAATTGAATGCTTTAATAGCCCAGTATGCCTTATGCTCAATTTCTACAGGCAAATGACAAAGTTTTCCATAAACTAGACGATAGGAAGACATTCCCAAAGATGTTTTGAAAGCTGTTCGATATGCCCAAAGTGCATCAGTCAGTCAAAAAGATCAATCTTTGTGATTTGAGTTAATCATTTTTTCCAAAATTTATTTGATTTCCCTATTTGCTAGTTCAACTTGACCATTTGTCTAAGGATGATAGGAGGTTGAAACTTTATGTGTAAATGCATACTTTTTCATTAAGGACTCAAAAGGCTTGTTACAGAAGTGTTTACCTCCTTAACTTATAATGGCTCGAGGGACTCCAAATTGACTTAAAATGTTTTCTTTTAAAAAATTAATCACATTTTTATAATCATTGTTTCAACAAGAAATCGCCTCAACCTATTTTGAGACATAATCGACTGCAACTAAAATATATAAAAATCCAAATGACAATAGAAATAGACCGATGAATTCTATTCCCCATCAATCAAAGATTTCGATGACAGAGATGGTATTTAAAGACAACATGTTTCTTTTTGAAATGGATCCCAAATTTTGATAATTTTCACCAGTTTTGCAGAAAGTGTGTGTATCTTTAAAAATGATGGGCTAATAAAAACCACACTGTACTATTTTTGCAGCGGTTTTTTTAGATAAGAAGTGACATCCACATGCTTATGAATGACAAAACTAAATAACACACTTATCTCATATCCTATATGCATCGTCGGAAAATCTGATCAAGGCAATACTTGAACAAATATGGATTGTCCTAGTAGAATCGTTTGACTTCTGTGAAAAATTTATTCTTTTCATTGTGGCTCCAATCTGAAGGTATTTTTCATGTTATAAGAAAACTGACAATATTAGCATACCAATGCATTGTATATACAGAAAATAAAAAATCATCAGGAAAAAAGTCATTGATATGATTTGTGTCAATTGATGACTTATTTTTGAGTCTCGATAAATTATCTGCAACCATATTCTCTACTTTTTTTCTTGCCCTTGATTGTGAGATTGAATTCTTGAAATAATAAAATCCACCGTAGTAATCTTGGCTTTACATCCTGTTTAGATATCAAATATTTAACAGCAGCATAGTAAAAAAACAACGGTTGAATAACCAATTAAATATGATTGAAATTTATCAAATATAAATATTATAGTAAATAACTCTTTCTCTGTGGTAGTCAAATTCATTTGTGCATTGTTTAAAGTTCTACTTGCGTAATAAATTACATATGGCTTACCTTCATTTCTCTGTCTTAATATTGGCCAACTGTATAATCACTGGCATCACACATTAGTTCAAAAGGAAAAGGCTAATCAGTGGATTGTATGATATGAGCAAAAATTAAGAGACTGATAATCTTTTCAAATGATTTTTGATATTATTTTATCCATTCAAATGTTGCATATTTTAATAAGAAGTTACACAATGATCTATATATGATATTAAAGTTTTTAATGAACCTTCTATAAAATCATACATGTTCTAAAGAAAAACGGATTTCCCTGACTGTTTTTGGTGGTGGCAATTTAGAGATTACCTCTATTTTTGCCTTGTCAACCCCAATACATTTAGATGACGTAGCGTGACCTAAAAAATTTTCTGAATTAATCATGAAATGTCATTTTTCCCAATTTAATACAAGTCTTTTTTCCTCAAATCCTTTCAAAATATTCTCCAAATTATTCAACCAATTATCAAATGAGTTCCTAAAAATAATTATATCATCCATAAAGACCTCTAAACAGTGTTCAACCATGTCACTAAATATGCTTAACATGCATCGTTGCCATGTTGTTGGTGCATTACAAGTCCAAAAGGCATTTTCCTAAATACAAATGTTCCAAAGGGAAATGTGAATGTGGTCTTTTCTCAGTCTTTTAAAGCAATGAAAATTTGATAATAACCTGAGTAACCATCAAGAAAGCAATAGTATGTATGTCTCACTATTCTTTCCTAAATTTGGTCAAGAAATGATAAAGGAAAATTTTCTATAAGCAATGCACATACGCCAACTAGATGAGATTCAAGTTGGAATTAATTCTCCTTTATCATTTTCTACGACAGTTATTCCAGACTTTTTAGGCACAACCTGTGTAGGATTTACCCAATTATTATCATAAATAGGGTAAATAATGTTTACATTGAGAAGTTTAAGGACTTTTATTTTTACCACTTCTTTCATGTGAGGGTTCAATATTTTCTGGGGTTGAAGATATATCCTAGCATTATCTTTTAAATGTATTATGTGTGTGTAGATCAAACGATTAATGCCTTTTATGTCTTTTAAAGTCCATCCAATTGCCAGTTTAAATTCTCTCAACACATTTAATAACTTATCTTCTTGATCGCTTGTGAGAAAGAAAGAATTATCACATGGTAAGTTTGTTCATCTCCAAGAAATGCATACTTAATCCTTCTGGCAAAGTTTTTAACTCCAATTTGGGTGTTTCCTCATATTTTTCTTCTTCTAACGCTCTTAGTTCTTTAAAATTTTATTTCTCTCCATCATCTTCCAATACCTGTATAGAATCAAGTAGGAAATCATTAGGAATATCCGAATCTAATTGCATACTTGATTCAAGAAAATTAGCTGTATAAATTTCTATGGGAACCGATAAACTCCCCTAAATATGTTCCTCCAAAATTGGTTCAATTGGTTCAATTAGTTCCATGCACTCATTTTTATTGTCCTCATCTTATGGTTGTTTACACATGTTAAAAACATTAAGCTCCAACGTCATATTATCTCAGGATAAATTCATGATTTCATTCTTGTAATTAATCAAAGCATTAACTGTTGCTAAAAATGGGCGACCAAGTATTACATGAATTGACTTATAACTGTCCGCTACAGTTGTGTTTCTAAGACAATAAAATCCACATGATATATGAATTTATCAACTTGTAATAACACATCTTCTATAATTCATTTTGGTACCTTGACTGATCTATCGGTAAGTAAAAGAATAGTTGAGATTAGTTTTAACTCGCCAATATTAATTTGTTGGCAAATCGAAAATGGAAGCAAATTGACACTGGCTCCAAGATCAAGCAAAGCATGTTCAATTGCTTGATTTCCAATAATACATGAAATAGTTAGACAATCAGGGTCTTTCTATTTTATTACATTATTGGTTGACAAAATGTAACTTACATATTCAACTAGAAAAATTTTCTTTCTTACCTGATGTTTTCTTTTAATGGTGCATAAGTCTTTTAGAAATTTGGCATAAGATGGTATATGTTAGATGACACCTAACAAAGAAATATTGACTTTTACATGTTTAAATATTTCATATATCTCTGGTGAATGGTTCAATTTCTTTGTTTTTAATACTTGATGAAATGAATGTGCATGAGAAAAATTATTATCATCAACGATAGGTAATGATCCATCAACCCATTCCTTACCATCTAAATCTGATTTACTTTCAACTTTGCGAGGTTCAAGAATAGATCTGTGGATGACCTTACCACTGTGAAGAGTAAATAACAGATTTAATTTGATCTATGTGTTAACTACCAGAACTACCCTTGTGAGGGTTTTGATGACTTTTGGGGTTTGGATGTAGTTATGCAGGAAACTTCCATTTCTCATTAATGGTAAAACAGATGTGATTTTGGAGAAGGTATCTTCATATCAATCAATGTTTGCATATTTTGGTTATTAATGACTTTTTGTTTCTCAATGAATGCATACAAGGTATCCTCAAGAGTTTTCCTAGATGATAGGACATATGGTACATAATTCTAGAGTTTTGGAAATTATAGTGTATCTTGGGAGATTGTTGCAATGATTTTGTCTAGTTATCATTCCTTCAATTGAAGTTTGGATGGTTTCTCCAACCATAAATTTTAGGTTTGGGAGTATGGGTTTGGATTTGGACTTTTGAAGGTGTTTATAAAATTGACTTGGTCATGGAGACATTTATGCAGGGTTGGACAAACATGAGTGACATGTTCATTTGAATTACATATATGACACGTGACTTCTTAAACTGACTTGATATGATCACTTTTCCTCATTTATAATGCCTCAACTTTTTTAGCTATAGCTGCATACTTAGTGGAAAGGTCATGGTCTTCCCTAAGGTTAAACATACCTCTACCAGATGGCTGTGGTTTTACATAATGCTCATAAGTGCCAATTGTGTCTCATTGTTATGCATTCTATGCTATGTGTTCTAAGTGATCTAGTACATCTTTGAGATTTTTGTCCATAAACTCACTATTACACATCATTTCTACTACATATCTACCTTGGGTGTTAAACCCTCGTAGAAGTAGGAAACCGGCCTCCATGTTTCAAATCCATGATATGGGCAAATATTTAACATCTCTTTAAATCTATCCCACCATTGATAAAGTGTTTCCCCTGAATCTTGAGTGAAAGTTGTGATTCTCCTCATAAAGGAGTTTATCTTGTGAGGAGGAAATAATTTTTCAGAAATTATTCTTGCAAATCATCACATGTTCTAATGGATCCCGTCATAAGATTTTGTAGCCAAATTTTAACTTTATCCTTTAAAGAAAAGGGAAAGAACTTGAGTCGAATAATATTCATGATGTAATTTTGATCTGTGCAAGTATTACATACCTATGTGAATTCCCTCAAGTGATTATAATGATTCTGATTCAAGATATAAAATATCAGTAAAAGTTGGAGATACCTGGTTTGAAATTGAAACGTGATGCATTTGGGGGGAAAGCAATGCAAGATGGTGATACTGTCCTGATAGGATTCATGAATTCTCTCAGTGTCCTTGCATGATTAAGATCGTCATGCTGAGACTCACGTTCTACTTGATCAAGTGGATTTTCATTTCGAACTGCTGGATTTTCATTTCGATTCTCGATTATTTTGACTGATGATGAATGTGATGGAGATTCTCTATTAAATCTACCGCTAGTTGATCGAGACCAATGTTCCATACAATCAAATGCAAACTATATGTTAAAATTTACAAATGCAATACTTACAAAAAGAAAAAATAATGAACAAGTTAAAAATAAATAAATAATGATAAAAAAATACATAGATGTTAAATTATTATTATATCTACTAAATTATACTCCCCGTCAAGGGCATCAAAAACTTGACATGCTCAAAAGTGATTATTTACTCCCAAGTATAAGAGTGTCGAAGTAATAAAATAACCCAGTAAGTTCGGGATCGATCCACATTGAATAGATATAGTAAAATAAAATAATGATTTGAGTACAAGGAAAGTGAATTGATTTAAGTAATGGGTAATTTTTAAATTGGGATGCAACAATAAATTAAAAATAATGGGGTTAGGAAATTCACTCTTAATATTTCAAATATAGAGAAATCTTACTTTTTATAATATACAAATTATCATTATTACCCAGTTTATTTACTTCAAGAATTAATTATGCCAAAACATATAAAACTAGCCATGAAGGCGGTGATAACATTTGTCTATAACAAGTCCAGTTAGGTACTCAGTTATGTCAAAAAAATAAAATCAGCCATATAGGTGTAGACACTGCATTTTTGCATGAAGCCCAATGATGAGCCTCGTATGGAGGCACTACCCGATAAGTCGCGGGAAACACACGCGTAAGGAAAAAATCTAAAAATAATAGCTCGTCAAATTTTAATTCGCTCGTTAGCAGCGGGTTCGCTTAATCGATTCCTGTTTCAAACTTTAATCTTGGCCCAATACCCCCGCACCCATCCAAAACCCTAACCCTAGCTCACTACTATAAAAGATAACCTAAAACAAACCCTAAAGGGGCTCCTCACTTACACGGCCACAAATGAAACCCTAAGCCACTTTCCTCTTCTCCCCAACACTCACACGGCCTCACCAAAAACAGAACCCTAGACTCTTCTAACCCTCTCACCACCGTCTTCTCGGCCTCTCCCATCTTCATCAAACAAACTAAACTTCCCCTTCACCTTTCTAAACTTTCGGCAACCACCATCACAAAAAACCCCACAAATCAAAAACACAGGATCTTTCACACACGGCAAGTCACTTACACTCGGCAAAACAAATACTTCACGCAGCACCTCACTTCACGCAGCACCTCACACACAGAGATCAGTACATCAAGCCGTGAGAAGCAACAAGCCATCAGGACCGGACCATATGAACTCTAAAACACGTTGTTATTCTCTCCTCTCCACCATCTTCCCCACACAGCCATGACTCATTTTCTACCTCTGGCATCCCTCTCTCTCTTTTGGACCGATTCCATAAAAAAAAATAATAATAACCCTCATCACGAAGCTACTGACCGTAAAACCCTAATGGCTCTTCACTCCTGTAGACACTCGGCAACTCACAATTAACCAAAAGCTTCAGCTCTCCACTGACATAGCTTCTATCACTTCTCTCATCTCTCATGCACACACTACTCACGATAAAACTGGAATAAAACCCAAAAAAATAATTGCCACTCTCTCGGTTCTCATCTCTCAACGACAAAAATAAGCCACAGACCCTTGTCCTCTTCATCTCTCTTCACCGATCTACACACAGCCAAAGTAACCCTAACACCGAGACACTCAGCCCTTACCACTGACAACAAAGACAACATCACAAACTAAGCCTTTCACCAAAGATAAAACTAACCGACCAAATAGCCACAAATTATCCTCACAGTCACAGCCAGCCCTCTACTACAAACTAAACAAGCACTGCCCTCATCACCGATAAGAAATAAGCAAAATAATAACCTTAAAAATAGTACCGAAAATCTGCCCAAATGATCGCCAAAACCAGTAATAAAAACACCCCAAAAAAGTGGCCAAATAACCCTTAAAACAATCCATAAAGTAACCAAAACAGTCCCTAAACACCTCCTAAAATAGTCCCAAAATCAACCAAAATAGCGAGCAGAAACAGCGAGTGAAAATAGAGAAAATAGAAACAGCAAACCAGTGAAAGCAGTGAAAACACTAACCCTTCCGATGACGTCCCAATGCACTCCCGAGAAGTGACTTAAAATGTAAGACCTGAGGGCACTATTTGTTATATTTTATTTTGTCGTCCTGGAAACTACATGCTTGGTTGGACATGGAATACGTCCAACCGGGTATGCGAAGTCCTACATTGAAAACGGTCAAATTCTTTGGTCACATATTTATTATTTCGCATTTATTTCATATTATTAGTCTTTTATTATTTTGTATGTAATTTACATTTATTTTTATTTTATTATTCCGTATTTATTTTGTGTTATTTATCTTCCTTGTTATTTCGCATATTTGTCCCTTCGGTTATTTATGATTATATGCATTATCGTATGTTATGTCTATCTACATTGGGTTAATGATTGAGTGTTGCCTCTCGTGGTATATCGGATGGAAACCCATACGTAAATTCCGTAGCCAAATCCGAATGGACGGTAGTGCGGTCTGTACTTAGGATACAACTCCACGTACCGCTTGGGGAAACACTCGTGCATGTGTGTATGTGATTATAGATGTCATTTTTTGTGATCCTGTTCGAACGCGTTATCAAACGCTACACGAACGTATGCATTCTACCTCAGTCCGTTCGAGTTCGAACGAGTTTACGAACGCTACTTGAACATGCATTCGGGATTATCCCGTTCGAACGTGTTTCCAAACGCTACTCGAACACGTGCATTTTGTTTACCGTTCGAACGCGCTTCCGAATGCTACTTGATCGCATGCATTCTGTTTTACCATGCATTATATCCTATCCCGTTCGAACGCGTTTTCGAACGCTACACGAACGCGCACACACTGGACAGATTCCTCTATAATGTTTTATGCATGTTTGTCTATTTAGTTATTCCTTTCTGCATCATATGCTTAATTATCTGCCATTATTGTTAACGTTCCTATTGTCATTGCCGCACTTCTCTGGTTAACATATTTATAGAATTATACATATGTTTTCACTTACATTTATGTTTATGGGTGTGCAAACTTGTATGTCATTTGAATCATTTTACATGTGCTGCATAAGACCTAGTCATATTAGTGCATAAATCCTTTCATTACAATTGACATAAGTAAGGGACCATTTCGAACCCAACGGTTTGAGGTCTTCCCTTACGAGGGGTGAGTGCGGCCTTAAATCATTTTCCAGTTCACACTGGGTGGCGACTCCATCTTATTTCTCCAGTTTAGTCCCCCACGGGCTACTCCGTACTCCCGACTGGAGCGTGAGCCCGGACAGCATCGCCCACTTTTGTACCATGTCCACAATAGGCGATAGCAAAGTTTGTCAATAATTAATCTAGATTTAAATTTACTTATTCATATTATAATTTATATATTATAATATAAATAATATTAATCTATATTCTCATATTAAGAGCTTCACTATTTACCCCAGCAGGATGAAATTAGCTACTCATGATTTGAATAAAAACATGCATTATTTTATTACCGAAAAAAATTACAAGAAAGCTTAAAAAATAAAACACACAAGATACTCTCTCTCAAATTCTACAAGAGAATTTTGAAAGAAAGCATGAAGAAAAATGAGAGGTGAGCACCTCTATTTATAGTAGAAGTGCTCATCTCTCAAATATTAATTACAACTTTCCAAATCAAATATAAACAACAAACTTTTACTAATTTATTTTCTTCTTTTTTCTTTTTTGATTTTTTGTTGATAATTTTGAAAACATGATCACAATCCACCTAAAGTGGATTATGACATTTCAACTTTATTTATTTATTTATTTTTTACTTTATTTTCTAATAATTAAAATTATATGCAACACACATTGACGACTTCACCAATTTCAACCTTGAAAACCTCATAATTAGAAATTCTTGTAAATAGAAAAGTTGTAGATATTTGACCATTCTTTCATCTGGAATTGTAATCGCCTCAATCTGATATCATAGTAAATATTATGGTCAAATTATGAAAATTGTACAGAGTTGGAATTTCTGAAATTATACACTCTTAGAACGCCCTTCCAAGTTTCCAGCTTCCAAAATCCAAATGTCACGTCCATTTTTCTATTTATGCATCCACGGTATTATATTACCTACATAAGAAATAAAAATCGCAATAAAAATATATAAAACATAAATTTAATTATTATTTTACAAATATGTTAAATTAAGGGGATTAATGAAATTATAAGTGTAAACTGATTAGTTTATCTTTTATTAAGTGTACACTTTTTAATGTTCATCAGTATATAGGATGTAAACCCATACATAAATTTCATATCCGATTCTGAATGGACAATAGTATGGTCTATACTCGGGACACAACTCCACGTACCACATAAATAGACGTGCAAGGCTTTATGCATACATTCTATTTCTTTCATGCTTAAACACTCATTATTTATCATTATCTAATATTATTGTGCTAATTATTTTCTTTGGTGATATGGTGACCATTGTTTGAGGTTATGACTGTGTATCCATATGTTCTCTGGATTATACAGTAAGTCCGACCAGGCATCCTATACATTTGGCCAGACATGAAGAATTATATCTAATCGGATTTAAGTCACCTTGGCCGGCACGAAAAAATACATTGTAAAATCTATGGCGAAATTGAGATGAACCATGTCTTCATTATTTTTGCATACCTTTAAACCTCGATGGCATCATATATTGAGAAATCACTTTCACTCAAAGCGGTGGATTGGTATGTGACGATAACCATCACTTATTGGCACATATCCTTGGGTATAAAAAAGGTGCATCAATTTGGTCGATTGAACCCTTGAATACGGAGACTTAGTTATGGGAAACTATACGCTAATAAAAGCCTAAGCCATACCCTTATGAGCCCACATAAAAGCTCGTAATTGATTATCTTATCAGAGTCTTCCTATTTCTTGTGATTGGCCCTAGCCATTTAATCTCTTTACCGTGGGACAAGGAACTTGTTGGGCCATTTTACTTAAACAAGTTCGTGTTCCACGATAATTTGATTGAGTGTTTTGAAATGTAAATGGGCCACCATGTATGACAACCTTGTTGGGTCTAGAGTGTTTAGTTACAATCCAATATGCTAAGACATGAGTCTGATACTCACACTAACTTTTATTCAAAAAATGTATGTTATGTCTTGGCCTATTTGGAATTCCTAAATATTTCCTGAACCATCCTCAATAACCATGATTACTAAGGGTCCAATTCATCATTTTTAAATAATGGTACGATCCCCACATTAGACATTGTCATTTTTAAAATGGGCAGCCTTTGTCTTTCAATGATGGGACGGAACTGAGGTAATCAAGGTTTACCTTTAGCTTAGAAGATAATGACTTTGTGTACCTCATGCTGCTGCACAAGCTAATACACACCTAGGGTATATATAGACGTACCACGTGTGTGGGAGAGATTAGGTTAGAAGGATGTATTTTGCGTGAACTAACCTCGCATTTCATGAATCTCATGCATCCATACATATATACATCATACTAATATTTTGTGAATAAAGTTATAATAGTGGAATATTAGGTTAAGGAGAAAGGAAGACTAGTAAAGAAGATGATCCCAAGCAATACAAAATGGCAGGTGAAGACAATTCTCAAGTCGGCCAACTGGAAGCCACTGTAAACAAGATGGCAGAACAGCTGCAAACCATAATCAATGTCATGGCCAATCAGAATGCACCTTAAGTAATGGGGGCTGAGACTAGTGAGAAGAGACGTGAGGAGCTTAAAAATATGGCAATTGAAGAGAATCCCAAAGTAGATGATGAAGATGATATGGAGGAATATATCGCAGGAAAAACGACAAGATCTCAAGCCGAGGCTGAACTGCAAAAGTTGAAGGAACATATGGAGGTTGTGGCCTAGAAAATAAAGGATAAACAACTTCCTGCTGAGTTTAAAATGTCTGATATGACTAAGTTTGATGGGAGCGAAGACCCCAAAGTACACAATCACAAATATGTGTCCATGATGAGTGCTACTGGCCTGTCTGAATGCCAAGTTCTAAAGATGTTTGGTATGTCGCTCAAAAGAGCACTAGTGGTATGATACCACAGTCTGGAAAAGAAAGTAAAAGATGATTAGAAAACACTGGTCGAAACCTTCCTTAATCGGTATGTCACAGACCTAGAAGTGGATCTATCACTCCGCAACTTGGAAAATACAAAGCAAAAGCCTGATGAAAGCTTCAAATACTACCTCGACTGCTGGAGAAGCCGGTTACTAAAGATGCAGACTAGAACTTCAGAAAATGACCAAATCAAAGTGATCATCAGGGGCACCAAGCCCTCTATCTATTATAAGCTGATGAGAATGGCATCCATGATGATAAACTTTCGATAATTAAATGGGATTGTCATTGACATAGAAGAAGAAGAAGAATCGGAGAATAAAAGGCTCTACGGCCAAGGGCAATATAAGAAGAGTAATGAAGGAAGATCAGAAAATGGAACATAGGAAGTAAACACCGTCCAGAAGCGATGTTTTCCCGAATTGGGAAGACCAATGTTCAAGATTTTATATAAGCTTGAGAAATAAGGCATGTTGAAGCCTCTAGATCCAAAACCCGTGCCAGACCCGCTACCAAGTAAACTTGATCCAACCCTATACTGTTATTTCCACCAGTTCCCAAGACATGAGACAGACAAATGTGCCCGCCTTAGGCATAAGATCCAGAACCTGATCGACGCTGGTAAAATACCCGATCCTGAACAAGCCTCGACTATGCAGTAGCTAAATTCCAAATGAATTTGCATTTGCACATTTCTTTGCGTCATGTGGTGACTCTTTTTCAATGATAAAATAGATTTGGTTTTGTAAAATCTTCTGTCTCTCAATCAAAATGAACATGTCTAAATTTGGAAATAAGTTTTAAACTTTGGAATCACTAGCAGAATGTTATCTACAAAAATTGGGCACTAAAACTTGAACTTGGAATTGCAAATCACACTTAGAAAAACTTTATGCTGGTGAAATTTGTAAAGATAGACGAAACATTTGACCTTCATTAGATCCTTTCTAAAGTTAAGGCCAAGATGACATTAAGTTAAGAGGATGACGTAAAAAAAACAACAATAAAAAATGGATGAATCTTATAAAACCTACTCTGCTGTTTGGATTATTTAGTAAGCAGGAGTATCGTGAAACCCACGACTACTTTTGCGTCAAACGACAAATCAGATAACGAATAAAACAAACTCGACCGGACATATCAGGGATCTGGCTGGATATATATTATCATTCTATGTCCGGTCGGATATAATGGATGTCTGATCAGATTTATTGCGTAAACCAGAATGCCAAGAACGCATAATCATGCAACAAATAATAGGGATGTGGCATGGCATGGCATGCTTGAAACCAATATTCATAAGGTGTAGAATCATGCATAACGATGATGGTAAGATAATGATAAAACAACAGAATAATCACATGATAGCAATAACGAGAAAGCAATAAAGAAGACACGCGTAACTGTTTCCAAGTGGTACGTAGGCATTACATTTTTGTATGCATCAAATTTTCGGAAGGAGTCTGGATGGCTTGGAGGACTTTAGACGACTTTTGGACCTGGGAATCAGAATTCTTGGAACATAAAAACAGCATACACAGTAACCATAATTTCTCCTTCTAGCAAGAGATCCAACAACAACCCTAAACTCTCAGAGGTGTACTTGGAGCCGAGTTACACTTAAAGGTACGACCTGAGGACCCCAAAACCTTAACTTCACATATGTTATTTCCAATTTATTAAAGTCGCATATCCGGCCGGACATTCACTATGTCCGATCGGTCACACAGTAACTCCAGCCATATAACAGCTACATTAACCAGTCTGTCTTCCATGGTATATAGAATGGAAACCCGGACATAAATTTCATAGCCGATTCTGAATGGACGGTAATAATGTATGTACTCGGGACACAACTCCACAGACCACATGAACAGACGTGTAAGGCTTTGTGCATACATTATGTTTCTTTCATGCTTAAACTATTATTATTATTATTTATCATTATATATTATTATTGTGCTAATAATTTTCATTGGCGATATGGTGATTTTTGTTTGAGGATACGAATCTGCGTCTCTATGCTTTCCAGATTATACAGCAAGTCTGGTTGGTCATCATGTATATCCGGCTGGACATGAAGAATTTTATCATGCTGGATTTGAGTCACTCTGGCCGTTTCTGATCTATCTCAATTTATTGTAATTCCTCATTCTAATAAACTGTAATGTTCATTATATTTAATAAGAATTATTGTGCATGATTTCTTTGCATAATAAGAAATGTTGATCCTCTTTTGAACCTTGTATTATACTGACATCAGTAAAGGATCATTCTGAACCCGAACGGATTTAAGGTCAGACCTTGTGAGGGGTGTAATGCAGCCTTAAATTATTCCCAGTGTCTCATTGTCACACCCGTCCCCTTAGGTAGGGTAAGGGTGAGACGGAGACTTGAAACGGACAGATTTTCCCCTGTAAAATGGACTAAAATACTCATACTAGGTGGAGACTCTATTATTCTCCGGTTAGTTCCCCCGCGGGACTATCCATACTCTCTATGAGCTGCAAGCTCAACAATGTTGTGCCCGCCGACGTCATAGGCATAGCGGGAAATCCACAAAAGTTTCTTACAGATGTGTCCAGGTTTTAAAACAAGACAAACATGTTTGAATGTATGTTTATCACTCTTTAAAAGCAAAAAAAAAAAAAAAAAAAACAAAAAAAAAAAAAAAAACATCATAGCAAAATGTGGGTTGATATCTTTTTATTATCATCATCACCATCATCATCATATCATATCATCATATCATACTTACTATTATTTTTGTCCCCTAAGGCTCCAAATGCTGTCATGGGTCTTTCCAAACTAATTGAATATAAATAATCTATAATATTAATTAATATATTTACTCATTAATCTCTTTATTTTTTAATAAATACAGCTATATCCTTAATTTAATAGATTCATTAAATTGAGATGATTTATTTTATGAGTTTGAGATAAGATACTAATTTGAAATGATAATTGAATTAGTGAATTAGAACCGAGTGGGCCGAATTAAATTACCGAATTGAAAGACCAATAAAACAATTAAAATGAATTAAAATGATATTGGAAATTCAATCATATTTGTTTATAATCTCATGATTATCCATACATCTTCTATCCCATGAAAAAAAACATGTAAAGCGCCGGTCAAATTATTAGTTATTATTATTATTAATTGGGTGAAAGAAACTTTATGATTTGTCCCAAAAAAATGGATATCTTACCCAAATATAGAAAAATATGGGATTCTCCCTCTTTATAATTCCAAAAACAATTGTCGTAAGTGTACATTTATATCACACACTAAACTAAACGTAATAAAAATTTAAAAATAAATAAAAATAAGAGAAAAGTACAAAAAAAATTGGTTTAGTTTCTTTGCAAAATCATGTGATTATTTTGGTGACAAAAAACTAACATATGATTTCGTCTTTTAGAAAAAGTTGATAAAATTAAGAATATCTTTAAAGATTGTTTATGTGTCATAATATCTACGGACATGATATATACATGACTGTTGACATGTCATGAACTCTGTCGATGTGGCATGGGTATGACTACTGATATAGTATGACTACTGATATGAAAGGACGAAAATATTCATGTCATATCATCACACACTAACGGTATTATCGGTTTTGCCAATTTTTGCTAACAGACAAATTACAGAGTAATCTTTCATCACAAAAAATCAGTCCTAATTTCACAAATGAGTAGAGGTGTATGATTTTTTTATTACTTTTCCCTAAAAATAAATTAAAAATTAAAAAAAAATCATATTTTTATGCCTAAAGTGTGTTTTTTTTTTTGTGTATCATTTGAGTGTACATCTATCAAAATTTTCATAGTAAATAATACTTACGCTATTTAATAAATGAAAAATGATATTTTTCCTTATTAAAAAAAGGAGAAATTATAAATATTCAACGAGATAATATCATTTAGGCACCTGATGTCTTTTAGAATCGCAGTTAAAGATATAGTTAACAAGTTTTTATTATTCTCCACCGTTATATTGAGGACCCCAACATTTGTTTTACTTCTTTTCTGTCCAATGTGGTCATGAAAATGCGGCTGGCTAAAAAATCCAAACTCTCTACCACTTGATTTAGGATTCAAAACGAATTTTAAACCCGAGCAATTGTCATGGTGATATAAGTTAGATGCTAACAAGTCTCACAAATTCATGAGCTAATTTTGTTACATATTTTGGGGCCAAAGATCGGGAACAAAAGAAGATCCATTAGATAGATAAAGGAAGCTAAACTCCCTTTGAATTGTCAGCTTTTCAAAGCCAAGCTGCACAAAAACTTGGCCTCAAAGGGATGTTAACAACTGCTTTCTACATAATTCTCCAAATTTTTACAAATATACACCTAACACAGTAGGTTAAATAGAATTCCCTGAGCAACTTATACAGCCAGCCAGCCAACCGATGCCGCCATGAAGACTAACAGAGTTGAGTGGCGAACTTCAAAGAGATGCCCATGCTGAAAAGTTCTTGACTCAGTAACTTGGCACCATAAGGTACATTAGCCTTGATAATGTCATCTGCAGAATCACAAGGACGGCAATAGGGGCCTCGAACCTTGCGTCCACCACCCACCACTCGTTGGATCACATTTGCAATACTCTTGCATTTCCCGCAAATATGCATCTGGTAAGAATCACTTAGCGTAAACAGGCGTTCATGTAAGTTGGCAGATGCACCATGGGCTATAAGACAGTCGCGCTCCATCTCACCAAACTTGACCCCACCAAATCGCTTCCTGTCTGCCACTGGCTGTCGAGTGAGGGGGTGTACTGGCCCAGTGTTTCGAAACTTTACTTTGTCCTCCGACATGTGAACAAGTCGCTGATAAAATGTTGGCCCTATAAATATGAGTGAACGAACCATTTCACCAGTTCGGCCATTGTATAGTCTCTCTCCTCCCCATTTCGAAAATCCAACCCTGCCACATATATACAGCAATTGAATGTAAGGACCATTTAAACAAACCAAACAGAAGCCAATGCTTGAATGTGAAAGTAATTCCTCTGTTTCTGACCCAAAAGAGAGAGCAAATGTAATTTGCAAACGGACAAATCTGAAACCATATAGAAACTAAAAATAAACATATTTTGTTCAGGTGTAGAGTACCATGGCAGTTTCGTGATGCATACTCAGCAGGGATGACTGGGGGCCGGGTATGATACGGGATGTTAATACCCATATCCAGTCCGTTCAATCAACGAATATGAAAATTTTACCAACACCCAGCCCTAAAGAATCAGGCCCCTGTTCAAACGGGATTTTACCTTTGCTTAGTACGGGAATGCCAATACTTGTACCTCACTCGTCCAACCAACGGGAATATAAAATTGTAAACATCCCCAACCCTAACGTGTCAGGCCCCCACAGGAATTTTTGCCATCCCTACATTACTAAGCCACCTAAAAATGATGAAATCTACAAAATTTCTATTTCAACAATGAGACATAATGACATACTGCAGGTCTGCAGCAATAGTGTGAAAATCAATGCTCAAGTAAGAACAGTTACCTGTGAAGTTGCTCAGTGATAGCATCAATAGAGGGAGTGGAGAAAGGAGTGGCATATCTTATCAAGCCACCACAGGCAATCCCCTTCCCTAAAGCAGCCTCTAAAAGTTGACCAGGAGTTTGCCTTGAAGGAAAAGCATGTGGATTTATTACAATATCTGGAACTATACCTTGTTTCGTAAAAGGGAAATTTTCTTGAGACTCCAAAAAACCTAAAACACCCTTCTGCCCATGCATGCTTGAGAACTTGTCTCCAAGACATGGAGAACGAACCTGCATTAGGAAATCCAAAAACAATAATTATTAATGAAGGGTGGCACTTTTTAAGGTGGATTCACTACCAGAAGGCCTTCTCAAAAATTCAATGCCAGACAAATTTTAAACATATTTAAGTAAATATTAACTACATCTTAATGATATCTTGCAATTCTGTACATATTTCTAATTTCCACTCACACGTGTCATCTTTAACATGCACATAGAATGTACAAAATTACAAGGTATACAAATAAACAACTTGTGTGAAAGTCTGCATACGTGTATGTAAATAATGATTCGAATGAAATACCCTATCAATTTACCTGTCTGAGAGATACCACAGCAAAATTCTTTCCATCATCATTAGAAGATAACACAACTTTCTGAACCATTCCCCGTTCAGTGTGCTTCAGTTTTATACTGTGATCAGCCCCAGATTCTGCATACTTGCCAATCACAATGTCTCCAATCTGGAGGTTAGCACCAACGAAAGGAAAGCCATCATCGTCTAGGCTGTCAACACGCCCAATTTTACTTTGTATCTTACCAAAATTCACCGTATCATCAGATGAACGCCTCTTCACCACCATCTCTTTGTTATCGACCTCAGCCTTGTAACTTCTGATGTGCTCGGATCGAAACATACCACGCTCCAGAGAGGCGCGGTTCATCACCAAGGAGTCCTCTTGGTTGTATCCCAAGTGGACGTTCACAGCCACAATGGCATTCTGCCCATTGTAGAGCTCAGGCCTTGGCATTATACCCTTGTGGCCATAATCTGGTTTTCCAAGACAATCAGAAGTCACTGTTCGAAAAAGAGGCCTCTGAGGATAAAAGAGCTGGTGCGAGAGAGTATCCACTCTGATGTTGGGATTGGTTGTTGGAAAACCAATCGCTTGAGAAGAATGCTTCTGCGATTGATAAAGGACCCTCCTTGCATGGTCATGGTTCGCAAATGGGATAATCCCACAGCTCAAACCCAGCAAGAATGACATATCAAGTTCACAGTGCGTGAACTTCGTGGGTTTGTTATCTTCATCGTCCTTTAAAAGGTATTTAATACCCCAAGCAGTACAGCAATCTTCCTCTTCTTCAGTTCCAACAAACTCAATTATTCCGTTGTCCAGAAGGGATCGAAAGGTGAAATTTTTCCCTATCGAGGATTTTATCCTGCCTAAATTTTCAACCACCAAAAGAGGGCGTAAAATCCTCCCAGCATCTAAAAATATTCTCACTTCGTACTGATGTTCATCTCTTTTGATTTCCACCTACAATAGAAGATTGTTGTTTAAAAGGTTCGGTAAGTAAGTAATAAAATTAGTTTAGATAATAAAAGCTAACTTGAACAATGAGCCCTATATTTGCAGAGCCAAAGAATAGGTGAACAGAGAAAAACGAAAACTTCAGGCCTCGAAATATTTTAAACAGAAAGAAGGAACAAATAAATACTTAGGTAAGCTCCACAAAGACTCTCAAAGTACATCAGCGCTAACTGTGAGAATCGGTATTTGTAGGCTAAATAAAGTAATTTTAAGGATTATTCAAATATGATTTTGACAACAGCAAAAAGGTACATTAACATCAACTTTTGCTAGTAAGGAAATATTTAATAAAACATATGAAAGGAGTAATACAAGGTCCTAGATGCTGGCTTTTATATTTTAAAGAATAGGCAACAGTTAATTAACTAATAGTACAATTTAAAAGCTGTTTGGGATTGAATAGAGGGAACCTGATTAGGCAACTCCTGCATCCGTCTCTTGCTTCTTAGCTCAGCAACAAATGAAAGGGAATCCTTACAAACTCCAACCCAATCCCCATTAACAAACACTTTATACTTTCCTTCCAGTGAAGTAGAAGCATCATCTACGAGCTTGTCCATTCCACTATCAAACAACTGGCCCAGTATGGGCTCCAATACATTGGTACTCACCAGTCCAGTGACGCCCAAATTTTTCACAAGCCCACATTTTTCACCATCTGGAGTAGAGAGAAAGCAAATCTTACCCCAGTGAGAAGGATGTCTGCACCAAGATTTAAAAGTGATGAGAGACGCATCCTTTTGTCAATTATCAACTACAATTTTTACTGGAATTAAGAACATACTAATTCATGACAGAAAACAACTGGATTTCAGAATTAACTTACGGGTATCTGGCACCTCCAACCTTCCCTGTATACTGAACCTGCTGCCTTGTTCTCCTCAAATCAACAAGCGTCTGCAATGGATTTGCTCGTCCAAGATTCGCCACTACACCAGAAATTCTTTCAGTCCTCTTAAATGGATGTGACCACGCTCCAGTTGAAAAGGCCCTTGAAAGACCATTGGTCACTATGGATGCATCCAAATAATACTCAATTGGACGCACAGTACGATCACCGTATAGGTCTCTCTGCAAAGCCTTTGTCATGCGCTTTCGAGCATGAGCAATGTGTACTTTGAGCTCTCGCTCAAGCAGCTCACCAGCCAGCTCCAACCTCTTGTTTCTGAAATCATCTCTATTATCACATTTTCTGCGACCACTATAGGCCTGTAACAGACACTTCACCATATAACCAAGAAAACGGGCCTTTTGCATCGAGCTGCGGAGGCTGGGAAACAGATACATGCTGAGGCACTCATCCATACTTTCCCCAGGTGGAAATGTGGTAGCCTTAATGAGTTTATCAACATGCTTCAGAGCATTCCCCCCTTTCCGGAATTCATCGCACCTGTCATCAGCATCATGGATTGAGGCAAACAGTATATTCAAAATGCTGCAGTCCTCACTGGTAAAATCAATCAGATCTACAACTTCTTTGTCTGATTTGACACCAAGGGCAAAAAACAAGATCCATATGGGGATCTCTGTTGACAAGAAATACACTGAAAGCGTTTTCTCGCCTCCTTTAATATCTTCAAATTTAGACATATCCACCAGCCTAACAATCAATCTGTTCCTCTTATTCTCAGATTTGTAGGCTACAGTCCAGCCCAGACTATTTGATACCCAAAGCCTTTTCAAACAGATTTGCTCTTGCGCAACAAAAACCTAGAGATCAGAAGAAGATTTTTTCAAATGTCAAGTTATATTCAACATCTTGTGAACACCAAATGACAGAGAACAGCTGAAAAAATGAAGAAGATACACACTGAAAAATCAACCACATAGAATGTCGATAAGACTGTTCATTAATCAAACATAGCAAGTCAAAAGAATGGAATACACAGAAAATTAATTGCAACAAGCATTAAAACATACTCCACCAATTTCCTTCCTAGGCCCAATCATGTGATGAACACAAAGCAGTAGCCTAAACAATTTCAGCATGACCACTGGGGAAGTTTACCAAAAACATTATCCCATTAAAATTCCTTCCTAGGCCCAATCATGTGATCAACACAAAGCAGTAGCCTAAACAATTTCAGCATGACCACTGGGGAAGTTTACCAAAAAACATTATCCCATTAAAAGCAACTTAAATTGATTTTGGACTAAAATGGAGTAGATGGAACTAATGTGTCTTGGGGTTCGTTTGGTATAACTTTTCAAATAGAGCTTCTTCAAGCATAGCTTTTACCAGTAGAGCTTTTAGAAGTAGAGCTTTTGATAAAATAAAAAAAAAAAAAAAAAATTAAGTGTTTGGTTGTAAGTAAAAGCTTTTATTAAAAATTATAAAATTACTTTAAATGTAATGAAAGAAATTATTGGATAAGTTTTTTAAAGTTATGTTATGAAAGAAATTATTGTTAAATTAGATAAGGGTATTATAGACAATTTAACTCTTTAAAAAAACTTTACAAACTCTACTTTCAAAATCCCAAATTTTGAGTTTTTGTTAGTAAAGGCAAAATAGTTTTTTTAATTCTCAAAAACTCTACCAAAAAAAAGAAAGAAAAGTGCTTTTGGCATTAAAAAATCTATTTTACCTCTAATAAAAGTCATATCAAACAGACAATTAATCATTTATAGATTGATTGTAGATATTAACAACTAAGTTGGTACTCAAATTCCAATCATGTCAATTTTAAATTCTATCATCCTGAGAGTATAGAAAATTTGTCAAGCTACATTGAATGATATTTAACATTAATAAATTAACAATACATAGAAATGTGAAAGACAAAAGTCAGAAAGCTCCAAACTCACCTTCTCTGCACCTTTGATAAGAAAGTACCCCCCGTGATCAAAATCACAATCACTTTTCTCCGCTCCCTTCATCCAGCAGAGGTCAGACTTCACCATCACAGGGATCCTCCCAATTATGATGTCCTTAGTTTCCTCGTTTAGAACCTCCTTATGAACAGATTGTTCTGTTCCAGTTTTGAATTTGTCACTTGTGACACGTTTCTGTGTGTATACCTGATAGATTACAAAGATGCAGCATGATGTATGTATTTTAAGAGCTCAAAGACAAGAATAAAAATTTATTCACACACTGATATTCTTCATACATTCAGCACTTTTCTTACAGCATCCAGTCAATTAAAAGGAAATTAAGCAAAAACATGAGAAGAATGAGATAACCTGCAATTTCATTTACACCATGTAGATTAGAACATTTCAAAACCCATCAATCAAAGGGCCAATAGAAATCTATCAGACTCAGAATCTAATCTACTATCAGAGGGAGACTGGTTGATAGCATCAATAATCACATCCAAAAGAATGGGCATTTTATCAATAGAAATACTAATTAAGAAACCCAAAAATATCATAAAATCAGATTCTCTGTGAAATTAACAACACTTTTTATTCACCTGAAGTTGAACATTCACTTTCATCCTAGATGAATACGTCATGTGTTGAAGCCTTGCATGCCTAGGAAGCATATTGTGTTCATCTCCTCCGCTACCAGCAAAAAAACTAGGCTTATCAAGAGTGACCTGCCCAAACCTAACAGAAGCATATCGCCACTCACCCTCTCCTTTCTTTGAGGGGTCATATCCAGGCTCGACTACAGTCTCTCCAAAAGAATCAAAGGCTTGCTGAAGACCATTTTTAATAAACTCATTGTATGAGCTGATCTGATGAGTAATCAGACCAAACTCATTGAAGAAGGCCATTGATGCCTTCTTACAGAAACTTTTAAGAAAGTCTTCTCCAATATCAGTTACACTGCTTGAGTCTGTAAATTCAATATCATCTGTATCAATATCATCTTGACCTGAAAACTTTTCGCCCTTACTACTCATGGCTATATCTTCCTTAGCATTTGATGATGCCCCCATTTGACTCAAAATCTGCAAAGATAGCAAAAGGAAAAATGATTAAATAAACAAATAAATGCATAAATATAGAAGAGGTCAGGTAATGAACATAAAAGCCTAACATCACAATTTGCTGTAAGAGAACCCAAGAAAATGAACTTAAACCTGTTGAACCCTTCAACTGTAGAATTGAACCATTGCCAGTTATTTTGACAACTCTCTAGGGAAAAGGTGAAGAGAGAAAGAGAGACTATCTCCAACAGAAAACATACAACAATTTAATGGTTTCTTTCACTGCAATCTGACTTTTTTTAAGTTTAATAAATGTTGTATCTTAATATTTTTCGGCATGTCCTATTATAGACTATTTCTTTACTTTAGTTTCCAATGAACAAAGAACAATATTCCAAAAATGCAGTATTTCCAAAACGAATCATTAAACAACTTGAAAACATTTTGAGCTCGTACGGTACATGTGCACGTTCCTAAAAAAGAACATATAATTAGGGCATATTCACATCAAACCAAATACTTCTTTTCCAGCCTTCATTAAATTAATTTGGATTTCTCCAGACATTAGAAAATCTGTTTTCCAAAATAAAATAAAAAACAGCACTTGATGATTTACTAATGTCTGTTTCAAGTCAATGAACCTTCAAAATCAATCACTTAATTACGATCAAGTTTTATGTTTTTCTCACAAAGGAATTTTAACCTGAAGTAGTTAGAACCCCATGCATTTTTTTTTGTGACTCAGTTTATACACCAAAAAGTACGGATTTTGAGAGTACTAGTAGCAAAGATTCATTTTTTTAAGAGAAAAAAAAGGTTCAAGTCTACTTAATACTACAATTTAAAGAAGGCTCAATGTCAGTTTTTGTCTCCATTTTTTGAGAATTGTTATGTTAAGAGTCCCCATGTCTAGTGTTGACGCACTTACGTATGTGTTTGTTTATATTTGGTTGAAAGTGAAATTGATGGAACCCCTCCAAATCACTTAGAAATTGCACAACAAATCACACAAAAAAAAAAAAAGAGAAATTGTACTTTTATTCATCAAATTGAAAATGAAATCACAATGATAGTTGAAGATGAATAAATTCACCAGCCTGTTACACAACAATAAAGTGTTGGCGGCCTCCCCAGGGATTTCCCCTCCAATCCCAATTCCCAAATTCCACAAAATGATAGCCTCCTCAAAACCAAACAAAGCACCCTAATTTTTATCTAAACCCTAAATAACTAAAATGACCCATGTACTCATTCTTATTTCCTATTATACCCATTGGGTTTTATCATTACTCCCCCCTTTGAAAACACGTGTCCTCAACATGGGAGTGCAGATATGAAGATAGCCTCAAAGGATATCCCAGGCTGGAATGGCATTGTGCAAATGAAATCCCAAGCTTCTTCCAAATACCCAACTGATTCAATTGATTGATAAGACACCAGAATTATCCCTTACAAAATCGATCCGAAGACAACGAATCCACCAACAAAACCTAAAAAAAATGCACAATTGGCACCTCCAATTTCTTCACCTGAGGAATAAAAAACGGTTCCGGTTCATCGTCTTTCTCCACTAATGCCACTAATTGCAATGGTACTTCCTCAGTGAGTTCTTGTTTCTTTAAAAGTATAACCGCCATAGGGGCACGATCCTCATCCTCCATGGCCACATATTCCACTACATTAACTTTTGCACTCTTCATCTCATTACACTCTGCTTTAATGCTCGCTTCTTCATTCTCAACTTGCTTCTGAGGATCTGAAAATGCAATTACATTGGAACTAGGATCATCCTCATTTGCGATCACGGACTCTACGGCTTCAACTTCTTCACCCGACTTCTCATCAATCACCGTTCCACTCTTCCCAATACTTTCACCCTCTCAAATCGACCCTATGTCGCCAATATGCTCAACTTTTTCACTATGACACGTGGTTCGGGTGGAATCTCTCATCACATCTGAAACATAAATCTTTATCGCGCCGAAACTGAAAATCAACCGCAGAAAGTTGCTTGAAATTTCCCGATCGACAGTTGAAAGGTTCTCAAATTGTTTCCTATTGCTCTCCATTGGGTTGTCGTCGGACCAGTACCTGCCTCTTTAAGTGATGGAGTGGCATCAATGTGAGTACCCGAGTTAGTCTTTGATCCCTTGATCATCTCCCGCATCTTCTCCAACATTGAATCAAGTTTTTTCCAAGGATCTTCCAGAACACTATCCATTCCTCCCAAATCTAACTGTTATGTGAACCTATTAACGGCTTGGGATCTTTCAGTCTTGCATGCTGATCATTCTCTGTTTTCTGAATTTCGTCAATCTGTTTAATTCTGCTAGTTTCTCTTCCGCCTCCAGCACTAATTTTTTGACCCCATCAAGATCGATCACCCTCAAGTGCTTTAAGTCATCTCGAACCTCAGATTGCAACTCATATTGCAATCCATTGATGAATATTACAGGCAAATGGTATTCGGATATATATGACACTGAGCTCGCCAAACCATCAAACATGTTAATATAGTCATGGAGAACCATCTCGTCGTATGTAACTCAATTCGGATGAAATCCCAATACACCTCATTTTTTTTAAAAAAAAAAAATTCAACTCTTTTTTTTGTCCTTTTTTAAACCAACCCAAAAATACATACTATGAGTAAATTTTAAAAAAAAATGCAGGACTAAAATACAAGAAATTGAAACTGTCTGGGATAAATTGTAAAAAACAGAAACTTCAGGGGTAAAAGTGTAAATAATCTGTCGGTGGTCAGAAATACAAAAGAGGTGGTCGGATCTGAGAAAGGAGAACGTGTTCAGCACATTGGTGTCGGTGGCAACGTCATAAGCTCGCCGTAGACGGCAGATTGATCAACAGTTACTGGAGGCTGTTGCTGTTAATTCCGGCTATACAGACGACGATCGGAGGTGGCAATCCCTGGGTGAAGTTGCCGGCGCGAGAGGAGTGCAATAGGGCTTGATCGACGACGAGAACAAGTTGAAAAACGGCGAGAACTTCGTGGTGGAGGGCCAATGTTTAAAAATACGGTGCGGCGCCTCGAGGCGGTCGGCCATTGAGGCGTGAGGCGGACCTCCTCGAGGCGGTGAGGCGGGCGCCTTGATCGTAAATCGGAAAAATAATCCAAAATATATTCATTTCTTCATAATTCATAGTATGTTCAAAAAACTATTGATAACTAATCCAAAATACATTAACTTCTTCATAATTCATAGTATGTTCAAAAAATTATTGATAACTAATCCCTAAATAAGCTATCATTAGTGTCTAGCGGCATGAAGCTTTGGTCAAAATCCCTGTCATCATCAGATGGCTCATCATCCAAAGAACCTCCTTCACTTGTATTGTCTTCATCCACTAATTGTGGAGTTTTCCCTTTCCCTAACTAATAACATAAAATCGTATTATTTTTTAATTTGTTTTATATAAATTGCATTATTTGTACAAGGTTAATTTGTTTTATAAAGAAGTCAAAACGACGACGTTTTGGCACCCCCAAAACGTCGTCGTTTCAGTGGGAAAACAAAAAAATTAAAAAAAAGTCTGAACGTGAGGCGGCCGCCTCAGAGCGCCTCACGTGAGTCGGCATGAGGCGGTCTGAGGTGGCCGCCTCACGCGGTGAAATGCGAGAAAATTGGCTACAGCGCATTACGCCGAGAGGCGGCGATTCGGCGCCTCGAAACATTTTTAAACACTGTGGAGGGCACGACGGTTCTGGGTCGATTTGGAGTCGCCGGTGGTAGGGGTATGATCGTCGGCGTCTTTTGAGGCTGTTGGTGGTCTCGGCAGACGGCGATGGTGGCTGTGGAGGTGGTTGGTGGGTGGCTGTTAAGGGTGGCAGTTTAGCCCGCGGCCGGCCGGCCTGCCAGGCTTTGGCCAGGCCCGGGGTGGAAAAAGCCCGGGCCGAGCCTTAAAATTAAAGCCCGGCTCGGGCTAGGGCTAGGCTCGGGCCCGGGCCGGGCTTTCCAATTTTGGTCCGGGCCCGGCCCGGCCCGGGCCAAAATTTAAAAAAAAAAAAAATTAAATATATATATATATTTTTAACATGTTTGTATCATTTTTATTTATTTTTAGCATTTAAATTGTTAATTTATTAATGAAACTTGTGATTTCTTTATAAATTGTATTTTTATATAGTGTAAATATAATTTATATTTATATATTTTTAATTTTTAAATTTTAAATTTTTTTTTTTAATTCGGGCCCCAAAAAAAGCCCGGGCCATTCCCGGCCCGGCCCATTGCCACCCTTAGTGGCTGTGGAGGTGGTTGGTGGGTGGTTGTAGTGTTAGGGTTTCTAGATTGTTTTTTTTATTATTTGCTTGTTCCTCTTTTGGTTTTCTTCTTTTTTTCCACTGATTTCTTCTTCCCTTGCCAACGGTAATCACCACAGATCCAAGGAACTATTTCTCTGATACCGATTGATGGAACCCCTCCAAATCACACAAAAACAGAAGAGAAATTGTAATTCTATTCATGAAAATGAAATTGAAGTCACAATGATAGTTGAAGGTGAATAAATTTACCAGCCCGTTGCACAACAATAAAGTATTGGCAACCTCCCTAGCGTTTTCCCCTCCGATCCCAATTCCCAAATTCCATAAAATGATAGCCTCCTCAAAACAAAACAAAACACAACAGCCTAATTTATATCTAAATCCTAAATAACTAAAATGACCCATGTACCCTTTCTTATTTCCCATTATTTCCATTGAATCATATCACCAGCCCGTTGCACAACAATAAAGTTTTGGCAGCCTCCATAAGGTTTTCCCATCCAATCCTAATTCCCACATTCCACAAAGCCTCCTCAAATCAAAACAAAACAAAACAAAATAAAACATTCTAATTTATATCTAAACCCTAAATAACTAAAATGACTCAGGTATCCTTTCTTATTTCCTATTATACCCATTGGGTCCTATCAGAAATTTATTTTAGTTTTGGATGTTTTGTTTGATTAAAGCTTTGTTCTTGGCAATGAAAATGAGATGCTTTAAGAGACAAAAAAACTAGAAATTTGCTTGCATGCAGACATCGTATTTTTAATGTTTATAGTTTTCCATTTTGGATGGGAAAAAAATATTGGAAAGACTTTTTTGCAAGCAAACTTTCGATTTCTGGATATCTTAATCCATCTCATTTTCTCATTTTCATTTCTACAACACAAAAAAAAAAAAAAAAAAAGCGCCTTCAATCAAACAAAACACTTAAAATATGAAATACATTTCCTTTTAAGCCTAAGATAAACAAAACAAATAAAACTTAAATAAAATAAAATAAAATAAAATAAAATAAAAACTGAAAGTCAAAAATCCCAATATTGGAGAATGAAGCTTTCAAACTTTCATTGAGCTTTATTGGATGTAGTGTCAAATTGTGATAAGACCTAAGCCCTTTTTCACTAAAATTTTGATCTTTGTTCAAGACTCTCAAAATCCAAACAAAAAAAAAAAAAAAAAAAAAAAATCCATCAGGGGAAAATTCAAACCAAAACCATAAACAGTAAACAGTAATACAACTACACAAGCAAACAACAATCCGACCTTCCAGTTTATGGGTATCTTAACCCATCTCATTTTCATTTTCCAAAACATGCAAAAAGCTTTGATGAAACGAACTGTTAAAACATAATACCATAGATAAAACTCCTAACAAAACAAAACCAAAAGACAAAAATGCCAGAAATAGGGACAAACTTAAATTGAGACTTCTATTTCAGAGATTCGAAGGGGGATGTACTATGTGCAGCGGTTAAAAATATGGAGTTTAATGAGGATGTTCAGGCGGCGGAAGCTGAATCTATAGGCTTTGGGCTTCAGGTTTCGTAAGAAGAGAATCTGCGTCAGTGAGTGGTGGAAACCAATTGCCTCCTGGTAGTGGATCTGATTTCTAACAGGAAGGACACGTCGATGGAAATCCTTTGGATTATTGATGATATTAAAGAGAAGCTAGCAAGGTTAGATAGAAGTTTTGTTTGCTATGTTTCTAGATCATGTAATCTTATGCCCACGCTCTTGCGAAACTTGCAATTAGCTTTAATCTCCCTGTTATTTGGAAAGATGACTTTCCATCAAACATTAGGTGTAATTTCGCCTCTTTAGAGTAATGATAGTAGTTTTCTATTCAAAAAAATACTACTGTTTAATCTTTGCTACTAACACTCTCAAAAGCCAAACTTTCCAAGGTTTATAAACTCTCAGTCCCACAATAAAAATTAATAAATAGACAAAAAAAGAACAAATTTCTACAAATTAAAACAGTAAGCAATAACCTAACAACTATTTGCATGCAACCAACTCTCCAATTTCTGGACATCTTAAAACATCTCATTTTCACTTCCAAAACATTTAAAAAAAAAAAACTTCAAAACTTTAATGAAACAATACACTTAAAACATAATATTTATTTCAATTTCAGTCAGATACACACAAAACCTACATAAAAACTTAACAAAACAAAAGCCAAAAGCCAAAAATCCCAAAAAAATAAAATTGGAGATAGAAACTTACATAAAGCTTTCGATTGACCTGTGTAGTTTCAAACACCTTCAAAACTGAATCTTCATTCACCAACACTTTCAAAATCAAAACTTTCTAGGGTTTGTAAACAGTCACACAATGTGCATGTTTGTGTTGTTGAGAGAGAGACGATGAAGCGAAGCACACTCTTCAAAGCTGAAATGGGGAGTACTATGAGCAAGGATTCTCTACAGAAAAGTGCATGATATTTTTAAAATATGACCCTTTTTTTCAATTTATTGATATTTTTAATATTTTTTTAAAACAAAAAAACAAAAAAAAAAACAAAAAAACAAAAAATAATAAAACAAAACAAAACAAAAAACTCATTTTTAAAACACTGTATTTATTGTATTTTATCCGCCCATTTGCCCCTAGATATTTTTGCCCTTAAAATGCATTAGGTGAACAATAATATAATGAAGGGTTAAGGGGTAAATTTGATCAAATAATATGATGGGTTCCAGGTGCGTTATTTTTTTTACTGTTTTTGTTGTCACATTCAACTTTTTAATTCTTATACCAACTTGGATTGGGTGTGTGGTAATGTAAGATAAATTAAAATTGAAAATGCTAACGAGTGTCCTTAGCATTTACTTATATGGAAAGTTTTCATGGGAAAATGGAAAAAATAATTAATATTTTGATAACTTTTTATATTTCTCATAAAAAATGATGTGAAAAATTTCCAAAAATGGAAACTAATGCCCTCGTTAGCATTACCCAAATAAAATAATACGAGATAAAATAAAGTAATTTTTTTATTAGGTTTGAAAGTATGATATAATAAAATGATGATTTAATCATATGAGGTAAAATAAAGTAATCTTTTTATATTAGGTTTGAAAGTATGATATAATAAAATGATGATTTAATAATATTATTATATTTAGTTGGAAGATATCGGAACGTAAATTAAGGTTAATAAAAAATAATATCAAACCCATAAAAACACTTTAAATTAGAGTATTATGAATATTATAGTAAAATAGATTTTTCAACCCGTCAAATAACCTTCAATAATTATAAATATTCTTTACACTTTTTCTCAAATATTGTTATATTTTACCCCACCTTTTCAAACCATAATCCAAAGAGATGATTAGTTTGTTCAACATAGACCTGGTCATGGTTACGGTTTGGAATCGAAGAAACCATCGGTTCTGATTCCAACCGATTTCGATTTCATAATCGAAATCGGATTTTTTCGGTTCGGTTAAGATAAAACCCTAATCGAATCGAAAATAATCAGACAGTTGTAACGGTTTGAATTGGAAATGTATGTTTCCAACCGGAACCCTAACAATTTCAGTTGGAACTGTTTGTGCCCAAGGGCTAGTAGGCGTTGGGCCAGCAGCAACAGGGAGACGTTCAATAGCTCCATATTGGTTTTTATTTTATTTTTTGTTAAATATAATTATTAAATTATCCTCAATAACATTAATTAAACAAGTAGTTTTAAATTACCCTTAATAATATTCATAAAATATATTTTTTAAATATTTGAATATTGTTGATAATTATATGAGCATGATGACAGTTTAAATGCTAATGATATTATTTTATTTGAAGCTATTATTATTATGAAGAGAAAATTATTGACTTATTTTAAAGACATTTCATTATTTTATTTTATTACCACAGTTTTTGATCCTACATTAAAATTAGAATGTTTGAATTGTAACTTACAAACTTACTATGAATTTTTAGTATAATGAAATTAATGTAAGAAAAAATAATAGATAGAATAAAAATAATAAATAAAAACAGAGGGAAATAAAGGCTAACAACCCGAAATTATATAATTATTTATAAATAAATTTAGAATTTCCTATTGAAAATTTTGCAAGTAAAAATTTTCAAGTACTTGACTGGTGGAATCGACATCAAAATATCTATCATATTTTATCAATTATTGATAAAGATGTGTTGGCTGTTTCCATTGTTGTGGTTAAATAAGTTTTCAACTTAAGAGATAATATTTTGTAAGCGACACAGTCTTCATTATATTCAAGCAATTTAAGAAGCAAAAAGATATGTGGATGATTGGACCTGAGCTAATTTGAGGCAACAAGAAGATGCCCCCCAATGACTTTAAAGACTTGTTCGACAGTGTATATGTTAGTGCAAGCGGAATGGGAGCTGAATAATCAACAACAGACATAAATAATGATGATGAATAAAAAATTATAATGAGAAATTATCTAACAGATGTAATGGAATTACGTGAGTTTTAATTTCTCTCACCCTAAAATGATACGTAGACAACTTAATTTTTTTAATTTAAATTTAAATTCAAGCTCTTTTATTTTATTTTTAATTTAAGTTTTTAATTCAATGTAATATAAATTCAAATTGATAATTTCAAATTAATAAATTTCAAATTTCAAATATCATTTTTTAATTTTAAAATTAATTATTATTATTGTGTTTCAAGAACAAAAAATTGGTTAAAAATTACCCTTATATTTATAAGAGATGTTGGTTTCAAATGAGTCATATTCAAATACTTATATCTCTTTCATTTGCACTATAAATCACATTCCATAAAAATTTATATGTACTTACTATTCACAACTATAAGTTTCATCATGGAACCCTTCCCAAATTAAAATTTTTACAATATCAAAATCAGTACCAAATTATTATGTGACACATACTATACATCTTTAAAATATGACTATTCTCAAAAAAAAATATGATTGTATTCAAAAAAATGTGATTATGCTCATTAAATATGATCGACTTTGTTAATTGATTTTTTCGTCGAAACATATCGACAACAGTCACACAATGTGCATGTTTGCTTTGTTGAGAGAGACACGATGAAGCCAAACACACTCTTCAGAGCTGAAATTGGTAAGTAATATGAGCAAGGATTCTCTACAGAAAAGTGCCTGATATTTTTAAATAGGTCCCTTTTTTTTTTCAATTTAATTATTGTTTATTAATATTTTTAATATTTTTTCAAAAAGCAAACTCATTTTTAAAACACTTTATTTATTGTATTTTATCCGCCCATTTGCCCCTAGACATTTTTGCCCTTAAATGCTTTAGGTGAACAATAATATAATGAAAGGTTAAGGGGTAAATTTGATCAAATAATATGATGGGATCCAGCTGCATTATTTTTTTTTACTGTTTTTGTTGTCACATTCAACTTTTTAATTCTTATACCAACTTGGATGGGGTAATGTAAGATAAATTAAAATAATATGAACTAAAATAAAGTAATCTTTTTATATTGGGTTTGAAAGTATGATATTATAAAATGATGATTTAATAATATTATTATATTTAGTTAGAAGATATTGGAATGTAAATTAAGGTTAATAAAAAATAATATCAAAATCATCAAAATACTCTAAACTAGCCAAAATTATATTATGTTTCGGATATATATGACATCTCTCTCACAGGAGCTGAGTCTCACAACTGTGTGAGACCCAGCTGCTGCGAGAGAGATGACATATACACCTAAAACATGATATAATATCTCTTAAATTAGAGTATTATGAACATTATAGTAAAATAGAATTTTCAACCCATCAAACAACCTTCAATAATTATAAATCTTCTTTACATTTTTTTCTCAAATATTGTTATATTTTACAACACTTTTCAAATCATAATCTAAATAGAGGATTAGTGTGTTCGACATAAACATGGTCATGGTTTCAGTTCGGAATCGAAACCGAACTTGAATCGAATCGGGAGGAACCACCGATTCTGATTCCAACCTATTTCAGTTTCAGAATCGGAACCATATTTTTTCGGTCGGTTAAGATAGAATCCTAACTGAATTGAAAATAACCAGACGATTCAAACGGTTCGAATTGGAAACGTCTGGTTCCAACCGAAACCATAATAGTTTCGGTTGGAACTATTTGTGCCCAACTGCTAGTAGTCATTGGGGCAACAGCAGCAGGTAGGGATGAGCAAAATCGGTTTCGATTTCAGTTCCAGTTTCATGCATCCAGAAAAAATTGATTCATAACTAAATGGAACCGGAACCTACCCAATTAAATAGGGTACCCGATTAATCGGTTCCAATACGGTTCGGCGTGGAACCAGAACCTACCCAATTAAATAAAATATCCTATTAATCGGTTCCAATTCAGTTCCGCCTGGAACCGGAACCTACCCAATTAAATAGGGTATCCTATTAATCAGTTCTAATTCGGTTCCGCATGAAACTGAAACCTACCCAATTAAATAGGGTAACCTGTTAATCGGTTTCAATTTGGTTCCGGTCCGGTTCTGATTTACCATATTTATTTTTTATTATCAAAATTTGAAAATACAATTATTTCTCACACTTGAATTTTACATAATATTATTGGCAACTGTCAATACAAAAATAAAACAATAAATAAAACTGCATATTGTATAATATTTTTGACTCAATACATAATATTCTTATAGGAAATGCCTAGGTTTAAATTAGGTTTTAATTGGGTTTTAATTTGGGTTATGAAATTGGGTTTAAATTTGGATTTAATTTGGGTTATGAAATTGGGTGTTTAATTTGGTTTCGAAATTGATTCTAAATTCGGTTATCAAAACAGGTTCCACTTTCGATTTTGAAATTCGGTTCCCAAAACAGGTTCTGATTTCGAAATTCGGTTCCCAAAACAGGTTCCAATTTCGGTTCTAAAATTCGTTTCAGTTCCAACCATTTTGGAACCAAAACCGGACCGGTTAAAATCGATTCCTTCAATTTGGAACCGAAACCAGACCGGTTACAACCGATTTCGATTCCAAATCCAGAAAATAGGTCCGATTCGAACTGGTTCCGGTTCTACCCGGAACCTGTGCTCAGCCCTAGCAGCAGGGAGCCGTTCAATAGCTTCCTATTGTTTTTTTTTTTTAAATATAATTATTAAATTACCCTTAATAATATTAATTAGACAACTTGTTTTAAACTACCTTTAATAACATTAATAAAATTTGTCTTTTTAAATATTTGAATATTGTTGATAGTTTACATGAACATGCTGAAAATTTAAATGGTAATGATATTGTTTGATTTGAAGCTATTATTATTATGAAGAGAAAATTATTGACTTATTTTAAAAACATTTCATTATTTTATCTTATTACCACAATTATTTATCCTACATTTAAATTAAAAGGTTTGAATTGTTACTTACAAACTTACTATGAATTTTTAGTATGATGAAATTAATGTAAGAAAAAAATATTAGATAGAATAAAAATAATAAAAAAATAACAGAGGGAAACAACGACTAACAATCCGAAATTAGATAATTATTTATAAATAAATTTCGAGTTTCCTACTGAAATTTTATAAGTAAAAATTTTCGAGTACTTCCACGAGCCCGAATGCCAACAAGGGTAAGAGGCTTATGCGATTTGGAAGGTCTCTAAGAACTACATACCATGTTATGGGGTGTCTCAGTAGACATTGCTAGTACTAATTCTTTTCCAATAAAAAAAAACTAAGTATTTGGACCAATCCAAATACAAATGAACTTGCACCTAATCCCAGGACATCTAGGTACACTTAATTTAATCTCAACTCCACTACCCTGTCCTAAAAGGATTGAAATTCAACTATTTCAAGGAACCCTAAGTCGAATAAGAGGCTACTTCACAGCCTATAAAAGGTAAGGGGGTCCAAGGGACCGATGACTGATGATTCGTGATTCATCACTCAATATTCATCCTGAACCTTAGGCCCTCACACTCGAGTTACCTACTTCTCTCATTTGTCTTATCACCATCACTGACTTGAGAGTTAGAGTGTCTACGATGTCTACCACACCGGTGGGTAGCTACTCTACGTTTCATTTTCTTTATTTTTACAGGATCGTTAGAGCCTTCATCATTAAATTCTCGATTGTAGACCGAATTCGAAATTCATCGTCTACACTATTTGAATGGCATACCCCCAAAATAATTTTGGGAGTAAAGAATAACTCAACATGGAACTAATCATGTCGAGTAAAGTTTGATTCCTTCTCTTAGCAATACCATTTTGCTTAGGTATACCAAGTGCAGTTAGTTGGGATATAATCTCATACTCTAATAGGAGATCTTTGAGTTCATTATCAAGGTATTCACCTTCTCGATCTGATCAAAGGCATTTGATTGATTTACCTAATTATTTTTCTTCTAACTGGAATTTCTTGGACTTTCCAAAAATTTTAGATTTATATCGCATTATGTAAACATAACTATATCTTGAGTAATCATCAATAAAAATAATGAAGTACTCATAACCACCTCTTGTTTGTGTAGACATATGTCCACAAACATTTGAATGTATAAGCTTCAGTTGTTCTTAGGCCCTATAGCCTTTTAAAAAGAAAAGCATATTTGTCGTCTTACCTTCAAGACATGACTCATAGACTGGTGGAGTACCAACATTTGGTTCTCTTAAGGACCATCATTCACAAGTCTATTTATCATGTCAATATTTATATGAACAAGTCTTAGGTGTCAAAGATATGTGTTATCAGTGTGAGAAATCTTTTGTTTCTTTATTTTGGGCAATTATACTTTAAAAATTTCAGCATTCAATAGTGAATTAACAGTATCACATAGAGCCCTTCAATAAAATCAGAACAAATATTCAAACCATTTCTTGAAATAACAACTGATTTATTATAAAAAAAAACTAAATAAATTTATTCATAAAGTCAAGAAACTTAAATGAGGTTTCTAGTAAACCCCGGTACGAAATAAACATTATTCAAAAATAAGTATTTATTATTCTCAACATAGAGCTTTATTTCTCCGACTATTGATGCTAAAACTAAAGCGTCATTCTCAACCTTCAAAGCAAAGTATTCATCAGCAAGTCATGTGTAAGAATCAAGCTTCTATAAGAAACAACAAATCAGATTAGTCGCTCCTGAATCAATTATCCAAGGTGACAAATCATTTTCAACTAAACAAGATTCAGTAATAAGTAAATCTGATTTACCTTGATTGTTGTTGACACACTTGAAAAGTTATTATTTACTTCCAAGTATAAGAGTGTCGAAGTAATCAAATAACTATGTAAGTCTGAGGTCGATCCACAAGGAATAGATTCAGTAAAAATAAAATAAGAATTTGAGTAAAAATAAAAGGACTTGATTTGTTTGAAGTGATTGGAGAATTTTAAATTGGACTACAATAATAAAATAAAATATTGGGGTTATATGATCCACTTTTAATATTTCAAATTTAGATATCTCACTTTTTATAATATATAAATTGTCGTTATTACTCAATTAATTTATTTCAGGAATTAATTATGCCAAAACATATAAAACCAACCATAAAGGCGGTGATAATTTTTGTCTATAACAAGTTCAGTTAGGTACTCAATTATGTCAAATAAATAAAACCAGCTAAGGGTGGCAAAAAAACCCTGGCCTGGCCCGGTCCGGGGGTAAAAAATCCCAAGCCGGGCCTAGCACATGAAGCCTAGACTTAAAAAATATTATATATATATAATAAATATAAATATTTATATAATAAATTAAAAATATATTTAATTTTTTATTAATAAAAAATTGGGACAGATAAAGCCTGGCCCGACAGACGCTCGGCCCGGGCTTTCCCTGGGCCCGGGAAAAAAATTTGACGGGCTTGGGTTGGGCTTATTTAAGCCAGGGCCCGACCCGACCCATTACACCCTTAAAACCAGCCATGTATGCGCAACAAAGTTTGTCAATAATTAATCCATATTTAAATTAAGTATTAATCATTAGATTATAATTTATAAATTATAATATAAGTAAGATTAATCTATATTTTCATTTTAAAAGCTTTGCCCTTTACCCCAACAGAAAAAAATTAGCTACTCATAATTTTGAATAAAAACACACATAATTTTTAATACTAAAAGAAAAAGAAAATATAAGAAAGTTTTAAAAAAATAAAACAAATAAGAGCTAGAACTCCATAAATTTTCAGAGAAAACTATGGAATCCAAGTTGTTTTTCTAAGGTGCTGAGTATCTATGTCTATATTAGATGGCTCAACACCCTTTTTTTCATACAATTGCATCATGTAATTTGCAATTGCAAATTGCATGAGTTGGACCTTTCTTATTGTTTTATTTTTTTCTTCTTGTTTTTGTCTTTAATAATTATATATAATACACTTTGGATTTTTCATCAATTTCGACCTTGAAAATCTCATAATTATAAAATCTTGTCAACAGTAAAGCTGTAGATCTTTGAGTTTACTTTCATCTAGAAGTAAAATCACTTCAATCGTAAATTTTTTTTAGCAAAAATACGAAAATGACGCATGGTTGGAATTTCTGAATTTTAGACTGTTAGAACGTCTTTTCAAGTTTTTGAACTCCAAATTCCAAATATCATGTCCATTTTTCTAGTTATGCATCCAAAGTATTATTTCACATACATAAGAAATAAAATTCACAGTAAAAATATGTAAAATATAAATTAATTATTATTTTATAAATATGCTAAATTAAGGGGATTGATGAAACTATAACTGTAAAATGATTAATTTTTCTTTTAATAAATATGCACTTGTAACGATTTGAAATTTCGTAAGCCGACTAGAGTAGTAAATTGGTAATTGAGATTAAATTTTCCCAGACGGTAATGAAATATAGAGGTAATATAAGGACCTAATTTTAGAAGTAATGTTTATAGTACCATGATTAATGTATTTGAGTCCGATGAGAACTATGAAATTTTAGTATTATATCTAGAAGGCTTACAAGTTCTCTATATCTGCTACACATGTCCATTACTTGTACATTTGTGTGTATATATATATATATAAAGGAAGGAATCATCTATAAGCTCTGAATCTTCCATAAGCTCATTTTCCCAGGATTTGTATTTTTCAGCTTGTGGCCGCTTTTCCCGCGTGCTTCTGAATCATTCATAAGCTCCGAAAACCAGTAAAATTACTCCAAATCTATGCTCTAATATTGTCTATCAATAAAACATTAAACAACTCCAAAATACATTAAATCACATGGAATCTAAAAAAATAATAGGCTGATGATGCACGAATAAGTGTGTATAAATCACACTTATCAAACATCCCCAAACTTAATATTTTACTAGTCCCGAGCAAAAGACTAAATAAAAATAAAAACTAAAGCAATAAAGTTAACTAAGCCACTTTCATATGTATCACGATTGCATTTAGTGTATGCAACAAGCCTTTAAAGTGTATGATTCAACATGTAGTCATGCAAAAATATAAAAACGACGATAATAATAAAAAAAAGACAAGAATCCTGGAAAGTCTGGTGCAAGGAGTGTCCTCAGAGAATGCCTAATACTGAAAAGAAAGAACCTTCAAAGTGTATGATTCAACTTAAATCCAAAGTCTTGAATAAATTATATAAGTCAGACTCAAAATGTGCATATGTGTTAAGATTTGGTCACTGCTTGAATCCTTAAGGGAGCTAACTTGGTGATTTCATCTAAAAAAATGTGCATTCGATAGGTCAAACCAACCTATATATCTCAAAATTTCTTCATATTTGCCTATTGAGCTCGATATGATATGACTACTTGGCTTTTTTTTAAAACTCACCTACCCTTTAAAGTAGCATTTCTCCTCATGTTGGTCATAATACTCGTCCATGTATAACTTTACGCTTATCGGTTATAGGTGGTATTTTTTATTTTTTTATTTTTTAAGTCATATCATATAACATGAATACTTACAAACGAAGATAGATACCTAAGAAAATGGTTATACATCTTCAGCTAATTTCCTCAACTAATCACTTTGTTATCTACCTAGGTTTTTACTACTAGAAACCTATATTTTAAGTGCTTTAAGAGTTTAACTTTGATTTCCTACTCAAGGCATCAATAAAAGACATTCAAACACTTATCGTTTTCTAATATTTCATACTACGCACACAACCTCATCAATAAGACATCATCCATCATTCCCATAATCTCTTATTATATATATATATATATATAATATATATATATATATATTATATAATAAACTCACCAATTACATACCAGAAATAAAGGAAATGAAATGTGAAAAAAAAACATAAATATGCAACACAACACACACAAACACCACACAATAAACATCATGCAACACCCCCAACTTAAACCGAACAGTGCCCCAATGCTCAAAATAAAGAAAATCTAGGTTGAGGGCACTTACATGAGATGGTCGTCATCAATCATCATCCTTGTTAGATAAGGGTGGCAATTTAGGTCAGGATTCGTTTATTCGTTCAATTCGATTCGCTTTAAAGCAAATATGGGTTTAAAAAATGAATTCGTTTAATAAATGGATCAATTCGATTTGATTCGCTTATTAAACGAATCAAATACGAATTTAGCTCATTGATATGTTTAGGATTCGTTTATTATTTTTATTTACTAGTTCTTGTTAATTTTCAATTAAGATTCGAGAAAGTGTAGCTAATTATCATAGAAAAAGTAATATTTTCGATATTTGGTAAGGTATTCTTAGTAAATATATTAATTACATATTTCATATGTATATCTTTATGAAGAATTAATATAAAAATCAAGTGTGGTAAATTATTTTATTAAATCATATCATGACTAAATGAATAAATGAATATTCATATTCAATTCGTTTATTAAACGAATCGAATACTAATCCTCATATTAGGATTCTTTTAATAAACGAATCGAATACGAATCTATCACATTTTGATTCAATTCGTTTAGGATTCAATATAAATTCGATTCATTGATTCATTTTGCCACCCCTATCGTTAAATGCATCAGTTGAATATTGTGGAAAGATGGGGTGAAGGAAAGCGCACTACATTAGGTCCTGAATTAGCATTAGGTTTTGAATTAAGCCCGCTATTCTTAAACATTTCCACCAAGGCGGAATTAAAGTCCACAGAATAGGCCATATAGTTGTCAACCCGCTCCTAAAAAATATGTTTTACTTGTCTGTGACGTCGTGTCTCTTTCTCAAGTAGGGATTGTCGTTTGCCTAAATTAAAACGAGATATATGAGTCATCAATGGACGAGGACATGCCGAACTCACAGCTCAGGAAGAACTAGCCATTTTAGAAGGACCGAAATCTTGTGTTTCATCATCGTCTTTGTTCTTATAACGGGCAAGAATACCTGCATTAATCGGAACTTTGGCAGTCAGTAATTCTTCACTCTTGTCTCATGTAACCCCCGTATTGTGGCATAAATTAGTGATTATAGATGGGTGAGTGATAAGTGCATGAAAATGTACTTTGAAACATCACTTATTCGAGTTTATTGTTCAGTATTTAGTTATATATTTTATATTTTATTATATAAATTTCATTATTATATTAATTTAGAAAGTGTTTAGTATTAAGTTTTATATAGTATAGTTTAAATAAATTTTTACCTTGATATTAATTTAGGAAATATTTAATCATTTAAATTATTTTACCGATTTCTTGTTTATTCTGCAGGATACAATATGGGGCCATAATTGAAGACAAAATAAAAGAATAATTTCCAAAAATTAAAGAAGACAGTGGCGTGGACCTTAAAGAGGAAAAGAGACAGACTTTTGACCACAAAAGAAAAAGAAAGCAAAAAAGAATAAAACATCACGTGACTAAGGGAGATAGAACAAAAATAAGTTGCAATTTGACTAAGAAAGGCTTGCACGTGGGCCTAACCTAGTAAAATTAGGTTTCCATGCATTGTTATAAGGCTGGAAGCGTGAATTAGCATGGGTTAATAAAAAAAACAAGAAGGGCGGCTGAACGTGTAAAACAATTGAAAGGTGACTGTGCGTATAAATTAAAAAAACCAAAAAGCTGCGATGGGAGAATTAAATTAAAAAAACCAAAAAGCTGCAAGAGATAACAAAAAACAAAAACAGCTTGCCGAGAGAGGGCTGCGCAAGCAGTGGAGAGAGTGCCGAGAACCAGAACCTGTGCGAAGAGAGAGAAGCTTGCCGTGAGGGCTGCTGCGCATGTACAAGGAAGTTGAAGAGTCACAGTGAAGGTTTTCATGCAAGAGCCGTGCACATTCCCGGGACCAGAAATAATGATCCATTCTATGTTTCTCCAACCCATCTCTATTATTTCTTCCTTCGACATGCGGAACTAACCTCCTAAAGCGAAGCTAAGAGCGAACTTTTGTACCATATTCTTTTATTTTGTTATTTGATTCATGGATGGTTTTAATCGTTTAATATAATTGTTATCTTATCATTCTCTTTATTCTTTTGAGTATTTTAATTTGAAAACTTATTTTATTAATCGACATATAGATTCAGTCATGCTTTTTCTATGTGTTGTTGGTGTGAAATTAGTTGTGATAGGTTAAGGTTGTTTTGTGAGTTCATTTTTGCTGCAATATTACCCGAGGGTATATTGTCGTCGTTAGATAGGTTGTAATGATAACATTGTGAGTTATGAATGTAGAGAAGATAAAATAATAATTACCTTAGAAATTTAATTTGAGTATAATTGAATATCCTCTAATTGTGGGTTTGGAACATGAAATCCTCAGTTGCGTAATAAAATGAATCAATAATGGAATAGAGGTAATAGGTACAAGAGGGGGCTGTGCTATTTCTCTCAATTGATAAAATCTTTTAAATTTCGTAATCTTTAATTTACATCACAATTTAATCTTTTCTTTAATTTAGTTATTGCTAAACGTTTTTGTTTAAGTGAATTAGTTCTATTGTAACCATCTCTCTGAGGAATCGACACCCCAGCTATACTGCGATAATCGTAAGTTATTTTTGGGCGTAATCAGTGAGGAAAACCAAGTGTAGTCGTACCCCTTACAACATCAAGGATTGAGTCTTGAATTATGCGCCCAACATTAATAGATTTGCCAGTGATAATTGCATAATTGAGAGCGGCACAATCCTTGGTCACATGGGATGTGTGACTGGCTAGCATAAGTTTAACGAAAACAGAAAAACCAAGACTTAGCATACTTCACTAAGGTTGTCTTGTTAAAGTGCATTGCGACTCCTTGATTTGTTTTCCAACTGGCACCTTCTCCGCATAAGGTAGTTATGATCTCCTCATAATCAAGGTCATCTGCCAAAATATGTAGTATACTCATCCTCGTCAATTTATGGCAACTGATAAAATATGTTGATAATGTGTTGGTCGAACGGTACCATTTTGCCTCTGACAAGCACCTTCATGTCTTCGTGGCACACCTTCAAATTTGCATAAAACTCCCAGATCACAAGCACAACCGCATTAGCAGGGGGTCTATTGAATTCTTCCCACCTCGATTTTGAATTACTTATGCTATATCAGGATCATGTGAAATGGAGACCTTAATTCCTCGCTCCCGAATTAGGTTCTTTGAAAGCAACGCATTGAAATTGTTAAACGCCTCCTCATTCTAAAAACACTCAGGGTAGTAAGTGAGTGAGGAGGAGGCCTTTTATTTATTTTTCGGGATAACACCACTTTTGGCACTTATACTGTCTACACATCACACCACACCACAAACTCAAACTTCTCAACTGATACAAGAATTATCTTTAGGGTAATTCATCAAACACTAAGTATGTAAGGTTGATACCAACAACAAGGTGCCTGGAATTGCTCATATTATACCACATACATGCCCTAAGAACAAGGTTCTACTGTCCAAAGTACACCCCACACACTTTTAGAAATACCCAACAAAGAATTAATTGGTCGACTTGGGCAAAAACACACAGCTTGTGCTCGGAAAAAATAAATACAATACCAACTTGTTACAATACCAACCTAGCTTTGAGGATAATCAAATGAATACATCTATTAGAATTACAATGGAGAATACGAAGGATCAAATACCTGTTGTTGCGTAACACTGGAGGGCTGGATGGGTCCAAAGTAGGTTGCTTCTGTGTAAAATTTTACACTTGTGTGGTATTATTTACTTTTTTAACGGGTGCATTGAGTCGCGATGCCAAAATTAACATGGTGAATCCTCACTCTCTGGAACTTTGTATGGCCCGTATCTCATGTGTGCCGCGACGCCAAAGTGGCGTTGCAACGTGTATCTCTCTCTTTTTTAATGAAAACTTACTAACTAAATATTTCATTGGGTTGCCTCCCAATAAGCGTTTGGTTTATTGTCTTCAGCCTGACATCATGCCATTCTTACTTCGGGTCATCAATAAGGATGTTGTCGATCGTTCTCTCTTCAATCTTGTAGTGGTATTTCAGGCGTTGTCCATTAACTTTGACAACTCTCCCATCCTGGCACTGAACTTCAATCGCCTCATATGAAAATACCTCTTTGATTGTAAAAGGGCCAGACCATCGTAATTTTAGTTTATCCAGAAACTGTTTGAGTCTTGAATTGAATAACAACACTGCTAGCCAGGGCGAAATTCTCGTTAGAGGATTTATTTGTCATGTCACTGCTTTGTTCGTTCTTTATAGATTTTGGCATTCTGATAAGTATCATTGTGGAATTTCGTCATTTCATTTAATTGAAGAAAGCGCTGGTCACCTTCTGCCTTTAGATCGAAATTTAATTTTTTTACCGCCCAAAAAGCGTGATGCTCCTATTCAACAGGCAAGTGGCACGCCTTTCTAAACACCAATCGGTATGGTTACATCCCGATAGGCGTTTTAAAAATAATCCGATAAGCCCATAAGGCATCATCAAGCTTCATAGCCCAATCCTTTCGGTTGATATTCACTGTTTTCTCAAAAATCTGTTTGATCTCCAGATTAGATACTACAGCTTGGCCATTAGTTTGTGGATGATAACCCAACGCGACTTTATGCTTCACCTCATATTTTGCAAGAAGTGCATTGAAAAGCTTATTGTAAAAGTGTGTACCTTCATCACTCAATATGGCTCTTGGGGTATCAAATCTGGTAAATTTGTTCTTTTATACGAACTTGATGACAACCCTCATATCATTGGTAGATGAACAGCTTCCACCCATTTGGACACATAGTCAATTGCTAATAAAATGTATGTTTGGCCAAATGAAGGAGGGAATGGTCAATTCCCTATACATCAAAGATTTCAACCTCTAAGATGGTAGTTAAAGGTAATTCCTGGCGCCTGGAGATGTTTCCGAGTCGTTGGCAAGATCACAAGTTTTTACAAAATGATAACTATCTCTAAAAAATGTTGGCCAATAAAATCCAGATTGAAGTACCTTAACAGCAGTTCTTATAGCTCCAAAGTGTCCTCTATAAGAGGCAGAATGACATTGACTGAGGATTTCTTTGACTTCTTCAGTTGGGACACATCTCTGGATTATTTGATCTGGGCATCTCTTGAAGAGTAGGGGTTCATCCCATAGGAATACTTTACATCACAGAGGAATTTCTTCATTTACTGGTAAGTACTATCTGATGGCAATTCTCCATAAGCTAAATAATTGGCATAATCAGCAAAACCAGGGAATTTTTATGAATACCTCGAAGATTTGCTTATCCGAAAAACCCTCTTAAATGATGCCATCATTGGGGGCTTCGGGCTCGATTCTAGATAAATGATCAGCAACCACATTCTCACTCCCTTTCTTCTAGCGTTTTCAAGATCGAATTCTTGCAACAGAAGGACCCATCGTATCAAACGAGATTTGACATCCTTCTTTGCAAATAGGTAATGAATAGCTGCAGGGTCTGTATAAACAAACACCTTCGTCCCAATTAAATAGGGTTGAAATTTGTTAAAGGCAAACACGACCGTAAGAATTTCTTTTTGGTGGTGGTATAATTTTGTTGGGCATTATCCAGTGTTCTGCTTGTATAATAGATTGCTCTGAAAATCTTGTCACGCTTTTAGCCAAGCACTACACCAATAGTAAAGTCATTGGCGTCACACATCACTTTAAATGGTTCACTCCAATTTGGGGTTATCATGGTCGCAGTTGAGATTAATGCCTGTTTAATTTTGTTAAAGTCCTGTAAGCAGTCCTCATCCATCACAAAAAGAGGTTTTTTCCCAAAAGATTGTAAAGTGGCATCGCAATCTTAGAAAAATTCAATATGAATCGTTGATAAAACCCAATATAATCAAGGAAACTCCTTACTCCTTTAATATTTATTGATGGTGGAAGTATTTCAATCACTACTATTTTGGCTCTATCTACTTCCACACCATTCGAGGATATCTTATGACCCAGCACGATACCTTCTTGAACCATGAAATGGCATTTTTCTCAATTCAACACTAAACACTTCTCCTCGTATCTCTGTAGCACCAAGGATAAGTTGTGCAAACAGTGATCAAAGGTTGAGCCAAATACGGAAATCATCCATGAAGATCTCTATAATATCCTCCACCATATCTGAGAAAATGGCCATCATACACCGCTGAAAGGTGTCTTGAGTATTACACAGTCTGAAGGGCATCCTCCGAAAAATGTTTGTACCATAAGAACAAGTAAAGGTTGTCTATTCTTGATCTTCTGGTGCTATGGCGATTTGATTGTATCTGGAATAGCCATATAGGAAATCATAATACTAAAAATTGGCCAATCGATCTAGCATTTGATCTATGAATGAAAAAGGGAAATGGTATTTTCTGGTGGCCTTATTGAGTTTCCTATAATCTATGTAGACACGACACCTATTAACTATTCTCATGGAGTTGAGCTTATTATTATCATTCTTGACCACTATCATTCCTATTTTTTTAGGTACCACTTAGACTGGTGACACCCATGAACTATCCGAAATAGCATAGATGATTCATACTTTTAACCATTTCAGCACCTCAGCCCTTACTACTTCTTTCATGGTTGGATTCAACCTCCTCTGATGTTCGATAGAGGGTTTATAGGTGTCATCCATCAAAATTTTATGCATGCAAATTGAAGGGCTAATCCCTTTTATGTCTGCTATTGACCATCCCAAAAAAGACTTATATTTCCTTAAGATTCTCAGCAATTTATCTTCTTCTACAGCGGAAAGTGTTGAAGAGATGATAACCAGAAATATCGAGTTCTTACCTAAGAATGCATAGTAAAGATGCTTCGCCAATCTTTTTAACTCCAGTGTATCCTTTTTAGCCTCCATTGATGGTGGATCATGTAGTGTTTCGACTTGAGCCCTTGCTACTGTTTCTCTTAGCAAGCTTTCGAGTGCCAATGTAACTTGCTTAAGGTCCCAATTATCAACGGGTATCTCTGTGTCGATGGTAGAGTTAACAAGACACCGTTCCAAAAGATGTGTTGGCTCGTTTTCCATGCAAGTTTCTTACATACAGGTTTCTACCATATCTACTCGGTTACATGTAATCAATTCTTCAGGATATTTGATGGTGTTATAGATGTCGAATGCCACTTCTTCTTCTCCTACTCTCGACGTCAATTTTCCTTACTGCACATCAATCAGAGCCTTCCCAATTGTCAAGAATGGGCGCCCAAGAATTAGAGGGATTTCCTGATCTTCTTCCTTATTTAAAAGCATAAAATCTGCTGGAAAGATGAACTTATCCACCTTCACTAACACATCTTCAATGACTCATTGAGGATAAGTGAGAGATCTATCTTCTAATTACAATGTGATAGTTGTTGACTTCGCATCACCAAGTCCCAATTTTCTAAAAACAGATAGAGGCATCAAATTAATGCAAGTTCCTAGATCACATAGGGCTTTAGTGAAAGTAGAGCCTCTTATGTTGCAAGGTATATTGAAACTCATAGGGTCCTTAAGCTTTTAAGGCAATTTCTTTTGGATAATTGCACTGCATTCCATGTGAGATTCACTGTTTCAAAGTCCTCCAGCTTTCTTTTCATCGACATGATCTCCTTCATAAACTTTACATAATTGGGTATTTGTTCCAAAGCATCTGTGAAGGGAATGTTGATATGAATCTTTTTTAAAATGTCCAGAAATTTAGCTAATTGAGCATCCAATTTCTTGTTTGGAAGCACTGAGGATATGGAAGAGGTGTCTTAGGAATTCGGGATTTCACATATGGTGAAGGGGTTTCACTATGATCTCTTATCGTCATTGTGTCCCCTTGTGGCTCTACTTCATTGTCTTGGTTGTCTTGATCTTCAGAGGCGTCACTGATATGTCTTCCATTCCTAAGGATGATAGCGTAACATTGTCCTTGAGGTTTATCTCGGTGTTGCTTTGTAATGCCCCCGTTGTGGGTTTGTAATAGAGGAAGTAAGCTGGCCAATTTGGACCTCTAATGATTTCATTGTCGCCCTCATATTTCTAATGTGGGTTTCAATATTGTTGAGTCGTGACTCATTCTTTTCAAACCTCTCTGTGGATTTGGTGACAAATGTGCTCACGAGGTCTTCTAATAATGGTTTCTACTCTAACATTTGGTTGTTGAAACCATGTGGGGGTAGCAAAGCATTCTTTGTATTGGCATAAGAGAAGTTCTCATGGTGACGAAGTCCAGGATGATAGTAGTTTGATACAAGGTAACCTATATAATTATTGAAGTTCATATTATTCACATAGTAGACTTGCTCAAAACTCGGGTCTCCTTCTAATAACATCGTATTTGCAGCCGCCGCAGATTCAATAGATGGTTGTACTAATTGATTGGTTATGGATGGTTGAAACTTGAGTTTTTAGTGCAACGAGAGGGTCCACATCTTGTATGTCTGCCATCTTGGTCACCGTAGTACGCTCACTTGGCCATTGGAAGTTATTAATGGCCATCTCCTCTAATAGAGTATAAGCATGCTCTGCCGACTTCTTGAATATAGTACCTTCAACAGCTGCATCAATCATAGTTTTATTTGGAACATTCATCCCATTATAGAACAACTGAATTTGTATCCAGTCTGTATAATTGTGTTATGGGCATCTTCGAAGTCAATCCTTAAAGTGCTCTCATGCTTCGTACAAATTCTGACTCTCCAACTGTTTAAATATGCTAATTTCCATTCTCAACTAGGTTGATTTAGCAGGGGAGAGAATTTCTCCAGAAATCATGTGGCTATGTCTTCCCATGTGAGAATGCTCCCCATAGGTATGGATTGGATACAACCCCTCGCTTTGCCCCTAAAGGAAAATGGGAACAAGCGTAACTTAATTATCTCATTGGCTACCCCATTCATTTTTATTGTGTCAGCCATCTTTAAGAACATTCTTAAGTGAATGTTAGGATCCTCAACAGCTGATCCCTATATTGGTTTTGTTGTACCATGTTGATAAGGGCATGTTTCACTTTAAAATTGTTAGCATTAATTGGTTGGTATGCAATCCCAGAATAATTATCGTCATTGAGGGGTTTAAAGTGGTCTCAGATTGGTACCTGACATGGCTTGTATTCTCTTTTTTCATTTGCTATTGTTATCATTTCAACTCTCTTATCTTTTCTTAGTCTTCTTACTGTTCGTTCGATTTCAGGATCAAACAATAGTGAATCGAGACTTATGGATCGTCTCATTCAGTACTAAGTATCGAAATAAAGAAAGAAAAAACAAGATAAGACTCAAATAAACGTAAAAAGTAAACAAATAAAATAAGTAAAAATCTAAATTAAAATTAAGTTTAGTGTGTAATAGTATTAATGTGAATTAAATTCACAATCCCCGACAACAGCGCCCAAAACTTATTGTGATATTTTATATCATACCGCAAGTGTACGGTGTAAAGTTTTAGTAGATGATAAATATGAGTGTTGAGCCCACATGGATTAGAATCTAATTTTCACTAAGTACCATAATTACAAACCCTAACTTTATCTAGAAACACAATCTAAATTTAAAGTAAATGGAAACTTAAAAACAAAAACAAATAAGAAACTAAACGATTTTTATTGCAAGATAAGTTACAAGATGAATTCTACAGTCTGATTTCACCTAGTTATCCACTAAGTATTTGCGATGCCAAATTAACTACTATTCAATTTCTAAGTTTATAAGCCAAGAATCCTAAAGTATTTCATTCTCTCTCTCATGCAACAGTGAAAAGATTATTAATTACCGACTTCGATATCCCTATAAAAATCTAAAAATAATTACCGACTTCAATATCCCTATAAAAATCTAAAAATTAACAATGCATCATGCCTTATGATTCTTTATTAATGGCTTTCAAGGAATTATAGATTCTTCCGAATTCCAAAATTATATTTTCTGGGTCCTATTCAAATATCACCCTCGAGCGATAGATTTCAATATACAATCATCCAATTTATGGCCAGTAAATAAATTATTAATCACAAGAAAACATAAATAAACTGAATAAAAACTTCATAAGAATTATTGGCAATCAATACATTATTTCAAGCATTAGTCTATGTCATACTTTAGAACAATAGAATTAGTTCATGGATAATTTAAAGAATAACAACATCTGAGTCAATAACAAATAATAATTAAAAGCGTTGAAGAAGAAAAAGAAAAAGTAAAACCCGAATCAAATTCTCTTGGGTTCCAGACTTCACCACTTTTGTCCCATTCCCATGTTCTTCAATCTTTTCCTTACGATCTTTCAAATTTTTATGCTTTTAACTCTTTTTGTTGTGTCTAATCAACCTCTCTGGGTTTTGGACGTAATGTTATATATATAAGAAAACCCCCGAGTTCTATTGCGCATATGCTGCTATTTATTCTTAAGCATCTGAAATTTCACCGCAACACGCAACGCCAGAAGTTGGCATCGCAGCGCCAAACCATCGGGAAAAATATGTAGCATGCTAAGCGTCGCGATGCCAGAAGTGGCATCACGATGCCACTCATTTTTCCAGTATTTATATTTGTAGCTTGTGGTCGCTTTTTCGCGTGCTTCCGAATCATCCATAAGCTCCCGAAACCCGTACAATTACTCCAAATCGATGCTCTAATATTGTCTATCAATAAAACACTAAACAACTCCAAAATATATTAAATCACATGGAATCTAACAAAATGATAGGCTGATGATGCACGAATAAGTGTATATAAATCACACTTATCATTTGTCGATTTGAGGGTAGGAGTTGTTATTGATGCGGATAGATAGGTCATCTGAACATAAATTTCCCAATACCAGCAGATCAGTTACCATCATTTTGTGCTACTTCATCATGACCCCAACCTCAATTAAATAGGAGTATGAGAGGATGACAGAGATCCGTAGCGAGGGGAGAAGTGGTAGGAAGTACGAGACAACCAGTGGGTGATCGAGGACATGCCTCCAACAGCAAGGCTTAGGGTAGGGTGTATACTCTCACACCATAGGATGTACAGGCATCTATTATTGTTGTTATAGGTACATTGTCAGTTGGTTCGGTAAATGCTAGAGTACTATTTGATTCGGGAGCTACTTACTCATTTATATCACTGTATTTTATAACCTACCTGGGTAGAGTATAGAAACATTAGATTCGCCCCTCGTTATAACTACACCAGTAAGAGAGCCTATAGAGGCTACTCAGAGAGTGAAGGCTTGCCCAGTTTGGATTGATGGACACGTATATATTGTTGATTTGGTGATGTTAAGCATTATGGGGTTTAATATTATTTTGGGAATAGATTGGTTAGCTACATATAATACGGTGGTATATTGCTGGGAGAATACTATTATCTTGTATACCTTCGATCAGCCAGTTAGAATTATCAAGGGGAATAGGAGTATAATACCTCATAATTTGAAATCGGTGATGCAAGGATACAAACTTCTTTGTAAGAAGAATGTGGGATACCTAGCTTATGTGACGGATAGTATTGATCAGATTCCAGTGGTAAGGGAGTATTCTGATATTTTCCCAGATCAGTTGTCAGGCTTACCATTGGATAGAGAGATTGAATTTTGCATAGATATAATTCCAAGCACGCAACTCATATTGATTCTTCTATATAGGATGGCTTCTATAGAACTTAAGGAATTGAAGGTACAGTTGTAAGATTTGATGGATAAGGTCTTTATTCGTCCAGTGTGTCTCCATGGGGTGCCCCAGTGTTATTTGTACGGGAGAGAGAGAATGGGACATTCCGATTATGTATAGATTATCAGCAATTAAATAAGGTGACAATTAAGAATAAATACCTACTACCGAGGATTGATGATATGTTTGACCAAATTCAGGGAGCACAATATTTTTCAAAGATTGATCTTTGGTTACGATATCATTAGTTAAAGATTAGGGAAATAGATGTACCAAAGACAGCTTTCCGAATTAGATATTGATATTACGAGTTCATGGCAATGTCGTTTGGCTTGACTAACACCCCTATAACTTTTATAGATTTGATGAATAGGGTATTCAGGCCCTTTTTAGATCGATTTATGATAGTATTCATTGACGATATCATGGTGTACTCACGAGGTGAACACGAACACACAGAACACTTGTATTAGGTGCTACAGACATTGAGGGAGCACAAATTGTTTGCAAGTTCTATAAATATGAGTTTTGGTTATCCAGAGTGGTGTTTCTAGGGCATGTGGTGTCAAAAGAAGGAATTGAAGTATATTCCCATAAAATTGAAGCTATTCAAAAATGGCATAGGCCCACTAATGTGATGGAGATTTGTAGTTTTCTGGGATTAGCAGGATACTACCGGAGATTCGTATAAAACTTTTCTAGTATAATTGCTCCGTTAACTCGATTAACGTAGAAGAATATGAAGTTTGAATGGTCGGATGCTTGTGAAAAGAGTTTTCAAGAGCTTAAACAACCGGTTGACTACCGCTCATGTCCTGGCCTTACTATCAAGATCAGGAGGGTTTATGGTGTATTGTGAAGCTTCTACAGTGGGATTGGATTGTGTGTTGATGCAAAGAGGAAAAGTTATTGCTTATGCTTCTAGGCACCTAAAACCTTATGAACAAAATTATCCCATTCATGACTTAAAGATGGCAGCAATAATTTTCGCCTTGAATATATGAGGATATTACCTATATGGTGAAAAGTTTGAGATTTTTACTGATCACAAAAGTCTCAAGTACATCCAAAGTCAAAAGGATCTTAATTTGAGGCAGAGACGATGGATTGAGTTACTATAGGACTACGATTGTTCTATTTAGTATTACTCTGGTAAAGCCAATGTGGTAGCTGATGCTTTAACCAGGAAATCCATAGGGAGTTTAGCTCATTTGGCAATCGAAAGGTGGCAACCGGCTAGACAGATACGGAAATGTATTTTAGATGGAGTAAATTTTCGGGTAACAAATCAGGGAGGATTCTTAGCACAAATCCAGGTCTAATATGTACTGATGGATGAAATTAGGACTACCCAGGAAACAGACTTTAAAATCCAATGGATTAGAGATAGATTAAAACAAAGCGTGGAAAAAGAGTATTATGTAGACAACAAAAATATCCTGAGAAAACAAGGCAGAATTATTGTTCCTCCAATTCCCGAGTTGAGACACTCGTTGTTAGAGAAATCCACACCTCATCCTAATATCCTATGTTATACATCTTGGAACTAGTAAGATGTACCATGATCTAAAAGATATCTATTAGTGGGATGATATGAAAAGAGATGTAGTGGAGTTTGTTGCAAAATGTCTCACTAATCAGCAAGTTAAAACATAGCATTAGAGACCAGTAGGGAAACTTTAAAGTTTGAATGTTCCTGAATGGAAGTGGAGAAAATTACTATAGATTTTGTAGTTGGGCTTCCTCGTACCTCGAAAGGTATGACTCCATTTGGGTGCTTGTAGAAAGGTTGACGAAATGAGTATATTTTATGCATGTAAAGACTAATTATTCAGCAGCTCAGTATGTCAGGCTATATTTGAATAAATTAGCATCATTGCATGAAATACATGTCTCAATAATCTCTGATCGAGGTTCTCAATTTACATCCAAGTTTCGGTAATCATTTTAAGAGGAATCAGGTTCTCAGTTATATTTTAGTACAACTTTTCACCCTCAAATAGATGGACAATCGGAATGAACCATTCAAACTTTGGAGGACATGTTATGAACATGTGTGATAGATTTTGAGGGTAGCTGGAACCAGCATTTGCCGCTTATAAAGTTCACTTATAACAACAGCTATCAGGCAAGCATCCAGATGGCTCCTTTTGAAGCCTTGAACAGTCGAAAGTGTAGGCCCCAGTGGGATTGTTTGAAACTGGGGAACAAAAATTAATAGGACCTGATTTGGTATAAGATACGGTTGAAAAGGTGAGGTTGAGTAGGGAGAGGATGAAAATAGCTCAAAGTCTCTAGAAACATTATGCGGATCGTCGGAGAAAAGATTTGGATTTCCAAGTGGATGACTCGGTGTTCTTGAAGGTATCATCTTTTAATGGAGTTATGAGAATTGGTAAAGGAGGTAAACTTAGCCATAGATATATTGGACAGTTTCAGATACTTTTCGTAGAGTTAGAGAGAAAGCATATGGGTTAGCACTTCCACCTGGTATGGATAAAATACATCAAGGGTTTCACGTGTCTCTGCTAAGAAAGTACTTATAAGATGAATCTAATGTTCTAGAGCCTTAGACAGTTGATATCTGTCAAGATTTATCCTATTTGGAGCAGCCAGTAACTATACTGGATAAGAAGATGAGGAAGTTACGATAGAGGTGGATTCTCTCAGTTAAGGTGGTTTGGCAGCACCACAAGGGTCAAGAGACAACATGAGAGCCAGAAGTTATCGTGAAAGAACAATATCCTCATTTATTTACAGAAGGTATGTTCCGTATTTTAGCAATTTGATTCGAGAACGAATCATTTTAGGGGGAGAATTTGTAACGATTCGAAATTTCATAACCCGACCAGAGTAGTAAGTTGGTAATTGAGATTAAATTTTCCCAGACGGTAATAGAAATATGGAGTTAATATAAGGACTAATTTTAGAAGTAATGTTTATAATACAATGATTATATATTTGAGTTTGATGAGAACTATGAAATTTAGCCGAGTAGTATTATATCTAGAAGGTTTATAATTTCCCTATACTTACTACACCTGTCCACTACTTATACATTTGTCAATATATTAAAAAAAAGAAGGGAATATAGAAGATGAATCCAGCCCCCCTCTCACATTCACGTTTATCTCTTTCTCTTCTTCTTCTCCATAACCAAAATTATAGAGAAATTCCCACCATTTCCACCCAAATTATATAGCCCTAAAGCCACATGCAAGCTTAGAGAAATAATAAAGGAGCTTAGGAGACCCTATTTGGAAGAAACAATTTGTTTCAAGTGAGAAAGTTTAAAACCCAAACTTTGAATTACTAAAATTTTGTTGGTTTGAAGCTTGAAGAGTGTTTATAGTTTGGGTTTGGGGATGTATTTATGATTTTTAAGTTGGAAAATGAAGGGTTGTGAAACCCTTCATATTGTAAAATCCCTAAGTGTAAAACTGAGTTGGGGTTTATAAAATGGTTATGTGATGGTGTTGGAGGGTGTAATTGATGATATGTTATGTATTTATTGTGGTTTGGGCATGTATGATGTTATAGTGTTGGTGTCTGAAGTGAAGCTGAATTCAAGTGCTGAAATTGGCCTAGCGTCGTGACACACATGTCCCAAATTCGTGACGAGTTCAGGGAATTTGGTTTCTGAGCATTGAGCATCGCGACTCCCTTGAGGCAGTGTCACGACGCACAAAACAAAGTGGACTTACTACATCAATTCTGCATCGCAGCATCGCGATGCCCAACCCTTAGTGTCGCGACGCGAAAATAGAGTGCACATACTTCCTCACCCATTTGGGTGAGCGTCGTGACTCCCCAAAGGTTGAATCATGACGTGTGGCACTTTTCCATAAGATATTTTTAATAATTCAAGTTTTATCCTAAGATATTCGGAGGAACTCTAAGGCCTTCATATAGATGTGTAGACAGATGATAAGTCATATCATAAGCATAAACATCAACTATTGATTACATATACTTTCCTATTTATTACAAAGAAAACTAACAGTTTCTTTGACGTTAGATCAACGTCAAGCCACTTGGAGGTCACCTGCACTGCATACCGCACCCAACTTGCCATAGCACTTTGAGTGGATATTTTTCTTTCCAAAATTGATATTTACTTACTCTTTTTTTAACCGAGACTTATTTTTAAGCATATCAGGGCATTGGCCAAGTTTGATTTCAAATGATTTACAAATTGATAATGTTTTTAGAAAGATAGATTTCAAGGTATGATTTATGATTTTGAAAGCATGGGGGAAAACCCACCTCATATGTAACTTGATACAGATATGAAATTGACAGATATCGGTAACCAATCCGGATATAGACGTGTGCACACGAGATACAAGACTAGAGATAACAAATGTCCCTAGATCCTGGGTATTGGGCTAGTGGGATGCAAGGCCCCTAAACCCGGATTTCATAGACAGGTTGGTGGCACTGATAGCACCATTGTTTACTGGTGTAGTGCTTGAGGGCGACTATATGTAACACCCCAAGATCATGGGATTATTTACAGATTGACTGATGATATATCTGATGATGATACATATGTTTTCATAATGATTTACAAAAAAATTGAAAGGAAAAACTATGGTTTATGTTTTAAGAATTCTAACATTTATTGCACTGATTGTGAATATTTCTAATACTGTTTGTTTTCTGATTTTATAGCTCCCATTAATGAGTTATTTAGGACTCACCCCCCTCCCCACTCTCCAGCTTTTTGCAGGACTTTTCTACTGGTGAGCCAAGGCTATCTTTTGGGAGACATGAAATAGGGACAAGACCAGCACTGCAGTCATTAGTTGTATGAGTTCATCATGTCATGTCTACATTCATATAGAATGTAGTCTCTTTTAGGTTTTGTCATGTATATATGTGTGTGTCTGTGTGTGTATATAGATGTGTGTGTGTGTGTATAATTCTACATTAGCTGGATTGTGTAAATGTTATATTTAATGGCTTATACAATTAATCTATTTTATTATGAGTTTTAATAAAAGAATGGTTGAATTCCGGTTTCAGTTAAAGGCTTAGGTGGAAGTGGAATATGTCATCTGCCGGTAACGTTCCCGGATTAGAGATACTTTTAATGTTCATCAGTTGTTTGACTTGTTCCTTTTGCCGTTGTTTCCTGCCATTTTCCCAGTTGCTGAACTTTTACCTTTCTCATTGTTTCTCTTCCTCTTCTTTGAAGAAGAGTTAGATGGAAAAGGTTCACCACAGAAATAGACTCAAAGGTAGTGAGTTTGTTAAGCAATTGAGTCAAATTATACCTCAACTTGCCCATAAAATAATTTCTTTTGAACTAAAGAAATTATAGGCTAAGGCTTTCCAAAATCATGTCCACTTGTATGCCTTCATCTGTAGTTGCCCCATTGATTCCAGCTTTATAAATCGTACTAATCATCATTAGCACATGTTCACGAATAAGGGTTCTAGCTTCCATTTTATAATTCATGACTTTCTTGACTGCTTCATGTTTAGCTTAATCAGAAGGTCTGCCAAACATGCCTTTTAGAGACTTCATTAATCAGAAGGTCTACCAAACATGCCTTGTAGAGACTTCATTATCTAATAAGCAGTCTATGTCTTTTCAAGTTTCGTTTTAAGCACGTCGAACATGGAGACAAGCAAATAATAACGAGCTTTGTTATTTTCTTGAACCCAATTTTCATAGGCATCTTAAATATTTTTATTGACATTCTTAGCAGGTACTGGAGGACATTCCTCTATCAAGACAAACTTTAGGTTATCCAGCACAAGTGTTACATTCATGTCATTCTTCCACTTATCTAAATTATCACCAGTTAGTTTTTTAGTAGCATATATTGATTGGATTGGGTTTTGACATATTTCTGAAATAATAAAAAGTATTGTAAATTATTCCATGCATAAAATTCAAATTTTAATGTGGCATGGTAATCATGATGCATAATACATATGAAAAACATTAAAAAATATACGCTACTATAGCCTCGAAAATTTAATAAGCATATTGTGTTGCCTTTGGATCGATCACAATACATTATTAAAATAAAGATAATCTCAATTAATAATTTTATTCAAAACATCTCATATTTTCAAAATTTATTAATAATCGATTTTTGGTCTATATGTAATTAACACGATAAACCACATTCTTATGAGTGTAACCCATCGTTTCAGATGATTAAAATTTAAATCATAATAACCATCATATGGAAGTTAATTATGAAATACATTCTATAAATCATATCATAAGAAGCACAATGTTGATATTAACATAAGCGTACACTCTTATTAGGGAGGATGAAACTAAAGTCATCACGAAACCTTACTTAGATTTCACGATGTTGCACTAACGGTAGAGACCAAGTGACGTTTTTACAAACTATCGCTTCCACTAATTATTTTAAGTTTAATGATTTTATATGTAAAATATCTAATGTTTTGTTAATCTAATGAAAAGACCAACAAATCAATATTAAAGGTTTTCAACTACCAAGTTAATTATTTCATAATAAATCACCTGCTTTATTAATAAAACTTAAATTTATTATGAAATATGTAAGCTATTCTTAATAAACGATTCATTAAAAATGCTTAGGACTAAATTTTATAATTTTACAAGTTTTAATGATTTAAAATTAATTCAAAATTTTATTTAATTTAATCGACTAATCGATAAAATTCTAAAATAATTTTTAATCTAATCAGAAACTATTTAATATTATAAACAAATTTAAGAAAATGCACATGTATGTATGGCATGTTATAATACAAGGGTAGACATTTGTGCTAATTGTAAATGAAATTTAAAATATGTATAAGTATAAATAATTTATAATTCACAAAAAATAAATAAATTGGATATTAAACGAGTTGACAATTTAGTTATTTCTGAAATTACAAACCACCAATAATAAAATTTACAGTAATATTCAAATTTGGTTACCAAAAATTACAGTAATATTCCAATTTGGGGTAACCATAAATCTCCTTCATGTGACTATGATATAGAGTTTTTTTTAATTATCGTTGCGTACAGCTCACTGTTCAGCGAGTTTTGTTTGACTGTCTCGTACAGTGTAGTAAGAAAATTAAATTATTGTTAGGAAGCGTCACTATAAGTGTATATCCTAAAATAAAGTTACTGGTCAAGATTTACTAACACCGGTCAGTTAGTATAATCCGCTGAGACCAGTACATGTCGTATATCGTGACTTGGTCCGATGGTTTATCCCAATGAACCATGAGTCTCGGGAGACTCGTATAGACATGTAGGTGTTTATTTGATAAACACTGAATGACTCACTGAATATTTCCTAATAGATGGTACTGTTAGTCTCTAAGACATGCCACAAGACACTAAGCAAGATAATAGTGTGAAAAATAAAAAATAAGTTGCGGAAGACTTACATTGATTTGGATGATTTCAAGACTTTTCTTTGATTTCCATGGAAGCTCCAAGCTTTGTAGAGTGTTTCTAACACTTGGGTGATTTTCCCTATCACCTTCTTTGACTCCAAATGTGCTAGCAAGCTTGAAATTTTGAAACCAAAATTTCCATGGGAGATGGACTAGGTTCGGCCATTGTTGTCTTTTGGGAGAGAGATAGTTGTTTTTGAAATGTCAAAAACCCTAATGCAAAGTCAATGCAAAATTTGTGTATATCATTTACTAAAGGTAAAATGATTTTACCAAAGGTAAAAGCTTTACCAAAAGTAAAACAAGGTTGGCTTTTTGCAAGCTCTAGTTGTGTCTCCTTGAGCATAGCCATTAACTATTCAAGAGTTTTCTATTACAATTAGTACTTCTAAGATCTAAGAACAGATCTATGAAGATCCTTCAATTTCAATATCATACTATAAAGATCTAATCCTTAGTTCTGACGAAGAGATTAAGAAGTTATTGCGGCAAGCATAACGGATTGAGCACTAAAGTTATCATCACGATGAGTCTTCCAAAGCTCATGCTCTACTATTTTGCTCAACTCCGGGCTTAGGCCCGAGAGGTCGCTCTATCAAATAGATTAACTTCTCAACTCTCAAGACTATCCTGAGATTCATTTCCCATTCTAGAAAAATATGTCGTTAAAGACATCTTCACCTAGGATTATGTTCTTTGACGCTTATCTTTCCAGTTATCTTGATTGCTATAGTCCAACTATCCAATCAACGATTTCGGATACAATCTAATGTAATGATTACTATAGTATAACTATATAACTAATTACAATTTGATTGGTTAAATTCAAATTTATTGATTACTATAATCCAATTATATAATCAACTATAAATGATCGGTAAAATTCAAATATATTGATTACTATAATCCAATTATATAATCAACTATAAATGAAGTAGTTTGAATACAGTCCAACTGTTTAATTAAAACAACAATTAAATATTAGTCCAACTAATATATTTAATAATAATAAATGACGAAAAATGAAATGAGCGAGTATTGGCAAGTATTGAAACAAAATTGCAAATTTAATACTTGGCTCCCACTATTTTTCGGCGTTTCCTAATGGGCTAGAATCCCGTTAAATAACACACAACCTTGACTTTGGCCAACAAGTTATATGAAACTAAACTAGGTACATCTCTAATATCAATTGGATTCCATCCAATTCCTAGATCCAGTAGGTGGACATCCAAGTCCGAAACATATATCCAATATATGCCAATATATCCAATATATTGCCTAATCTTTTTCCTCTGAATCAACTAAGCATTGGCTTTGGCTCAACAAGCTTAATGAAACCAGTTAAGCGTGACCCATTGATAGTGGGAAAGCATTGTAATCGAGGACAATGAACAAGAGGTGACCTTGACTTTGGCCAATAAATCACAACTTGCCCAAGGTGTACGATATGGAACAAAGCCTTCGTGACTCAAACACATCCGCGATGGACAAAGGTCTTGACTTTGGCCAACAAACCAATGCCAATCTTGGAGAGAATCACTCAATGGAAGGAAAACACTTAATGTTTGATGAGGGTTTTTCGCGTGAATTGGAAACTAATCTATTATCTTTGATTAGGTCTCATCATACACCCTTAGACATGCATTCTAAAAGCATAATAAGGCGCGAATAAATTAATAACGATATGCGGATGGATATACAACAAACTTTGTTCCTAGAAGAAATCTCTCTCTTTCCTCTCTCCCGCTAGCAGTATTTATATTCTACCCAATAACATAATAGAAACCTCATTTACATTGAGGGGAATTGGTGAGAAGAGAAATACAAAGAGTAAAGAGATAATAGGCTGGACACACAGGTCCAATTTAATAAATTCTAAATTTATTAAAATAATTTTCAAAATTGCCCCCACCATTCTAATATCCATCTGATATATATTATTCATTCCATACATCCATGTATTCACACAAAGCATGTTATTCAATCAATCTAATCTAATTAATTAATCTTTGAATTAATGACAATCCAATGTTCAAACAACGATTTGATTTGCGCGAGTCCAACTCGTTTAAGAATAAATACTCAAAGTACGTATTCTTGAATTATATCGAAATACAATTTTAAATCCAATTTAATTTGTATTCAATACTAATTCCAATTTAATTCCAAATTAAATACTTACACTTTTATGTGCCTTAAAGACTTGCATTCCAAATCCAATCTTAATGGGTCTCAAAGGCCCAATTAGTATCTAATATATTTTTAATTAAAGTCCAATGGGCTTTTAATAATTCTTAAGGCATGGGCTTTGGCTATTATGGATTAAACCCAAGATGCCAAGGCCCAAATAGGAATCATCATATTGCCAAAAATCAATTTAAGCCCATTAGGCCCAATTAAATTATTAAAGACCTAAATAGTCATATTTGGACTTTATGGAAATGGTTTTGGGCCCAATTAGATCCAACCCAATTGTCCAAAACCAAACTTGGCCCAACCAAGCTCATTAAGCCCAAATACAATAAATTAATTAACTCAATATTCCAATCACAAATTAATTCAATTAAAGTGCAATCTCCATAATTAATTAATTAACCTAATGTTTTCAAAACATCAATTTAATCCCATTAATCATGCCTAATTCCCAAATTCATGTCCAACACAAAATTGGGGCAAAATCAATCCATTCTAACATGCTTCATTCATGGCAATCATCATGAAATTATATTCAATACTGATTTCAATCCAATTAAACCAACAATTAATATTCATTTCATGCAATTAACATATCCAATTGTTAAATTTCAAAAAATCACCATGAATCATATTACGGTCACATTTGGCTATGTCTTCAAATTTGGGGGATTTTTATCTAATCAATTTTTCTCAAATCTAATGATGCACAAATACAATTCAACATCATACAAACACAACCACACAATCAATTTGAAAAAATCATGCTCCAAACACAAAATCTCAAATTAAAGTCTATGAACCCTAATTTTTAAATCATGCTTAGGATGGCTCTGATACCATTGTTAGTCTCTAAGACATGCCACAAGATCACTAAGCAAGATAATAGTGTGAAAAATCAAAAATAAGTTGCGGAAGACTTACATTGATTTGGATGATTTCAAGACTTTTCTTTGATTTCCATGGAAGCTCCAAGCTTTGTAGAGTATTTCCAACACTTGGGTGAGTTTCCCTATCACCTTCTTTGACTCCAAATGTGCTAGCAAGCTTAAAATATTGAAACCAAAATTTCCATGGGATAGGGACTAGGTTCGGCCATTGTTCTCTTTTGGGAGAGAGAGTTTTTTTTGAAATGTCAAAAACCATAATGCAAAGTCAATGCAAAATTATGTATATCATTTACTAAAGGTAAAATACTTTTACCAAAGGTAAAAGCTTTACCAAAAGTAAAACAAGGCTGGCCAAAAGTGAGTGATTTTTCAAAAACCACTTGCTTTTGCCAACAACCACCATTAATATGTGGTCCCCATCTATTAAATTCAAAATTCAAGATGGCTTTCTCTACTCACTTCGGGCTCGGTTCCGTTTAATCCGATTAAAAGAGTTTTCCGTCGCAACGTAACTAAATCCAATTTAATTAAATAATGATGCCTCACAAAATTATTACAGAAGTCGCTTACGAATTAAATCTAAATTAATTCGTTCGCTCGTATTAAATTCAAACTTTAATGTCGTATTGAAATCTAATTTTAATTAATATATCCGATATATTATTTTAGCCCAAATAATAAATTAAATTGAAAAATCCAATTTATCTGTTAAATTATTTTATCGATTAATTCCAAATTAATCACGTTCTCTCTTCTAGTCGAATTAATCCCAGATTAATTCCTACTGTAATTAATCCTAGATTAATTCTTCTCGTAATTAATCCCAGATTATTTCTACCATAATTAATCCCAGATTAATTTTCTCTCTCATAATTAATCCTAGATTAATTCTGCTCGAGTCAAGTATCATCGGTGAATCTTTGGGAAGCGACCCAAGAGATCCCTGGATATGTTGGTAATAAATACGGTCATCGAATTATCCGAATACGTGCATACCCGGTACCACATTCCTACAGATTTACAAGACATGATTGGCTTCTACCAAAGCACTGTGTCTACCCAATTCTCTAGAAATATTCTTTAAAAGGAATATATAATCTTTGTCAGGCGTAACATACGTAGTATTGCGTATTGCGATCTAGTATCGGATGTCACATGCTAGGCCTGAGGCTGGAATTGTGTCTGCTCCGTACGAAGTATAGATCGGATCATAAGCAACTAGTCTCTTTAATCGGATAATCACGACCTAGTCATATTATCCAGATAGCTGCAGCATATTAGAGTACTAGTTCTGTATCCCTTTGTGATCATCTTCTCCATGTGACTGAAGTGATACTTCTGTCTTGACATCACACCCAATACACTACGATTCTCATTAAACCCAGAGAGGCGTGCAAAGAACCTGTTAAAGCCCCGGATGACCAAAACCAAAGCGTACTGATTATCGCAAGTATTAGCGATGTAAGTCTCAGGTTAAGACCAAATACACATATCATGATGCGGATTCCTATAGACATATAGTCATATTACCAATGGGATTCCGAGAGGTCTATCTAGAGCGAAGTTGTTTTCGTATCATCGGTAAACACAACCTCATATTACAATTGCATGAGTATCCAATACCCAAACATACGAGAACTATGCCGTTATGCTCCCATAATGCGCACAAGTGTAATACTAGTCTATTCCACATTATTGATGTCCAGTCACGATAATACTATGGCTAGGGATATTTAATTATCAAACCTTACGTGGATTAACACTTTCTCAAATCTTATTAATCTGGTACTAATTATATGGAATTTTATCATTTATGTATCCCGATAATCCAATTATAAATGATAAAAGAGAAATTTCCTTTGTCACATAGTTAATTTGCCAACAACACCATGTTATGACAAATAGTGATGCTATGGGTCATAATTGTCCAACAGGTACACCAACGTCAATAGGAATTTTCTCGAGTTGAGTGAGCATAGTGTCATTTGACTTGATATACCACAGTGGATATATGAGTTATCCTCCACGCTTTGATGGCAGTAACGTCACCGATCTATTTAGATCAAACCTCCACATGTTCGTTGGGTGTGGACTGATGCTCATGATATCCTGTGCGTATCAAGATAAAATTCTTCATTTCTGTGTACAGGGCATAGGTATCCTACACGAGTTTGTGATCTAGTAAATCCATGATCGTGGTATAACTTCAGAAATCAGTTTGGAGTGTTATTTAAAGATCGTAAAATTGAAAGTCGACTATATTATACCGAAAGGATTTGACGTTCTTATCTATATCCTGGGTATAATACGGATAACCTGTGAGGATGGATTATACACATGCAATGACCTCGACTTGCATAGTTTAGTGAGATCATCTGTGGTCATCATAATTAATGAGTGGGTGAATTAAGGACACGAAATTGGATTTCGTGACGGATAAATCTAAACTTAGAGAGTCCCACAATATGAAGTGTACTCGTTGAGCACTTGGGTAACGTATTATGAATAATACAGATTATTCATAATACTTCATCGGATTAAATTAGTTAATTCGAATAGTTTAAATGGTTAAATGAAAACACATGCGTAAGGGCATTTTTAATAATTAGTAATTAATGTGTATTTGTATTTGATACAAATTTGATTTGATACATATTAATTAATTATCGAATGAGACTTTGACACATGCCATTAATATATGTATTTATTATTTAATGTAAATAAAAATACATATATAATAATAATTATATTAATAATTATTTAGATATTTAAATGTTAAATATTTAAATAGTTAAATAATAACAATATTACATAAATGTTATGAAATATGGCTAATTATTATTTGTACAAATGACATGATTTTATTAAGCTTAAGTGTGCAAATTTGATTTGTCAAACTAAAACTTACCTGATCTTTATTTTAATTTAATGAAATTAAAATACAAAATGGACAATTTTGCCCCTTTATAAGTCAGTTATGTGAATTTTAAAAGGGAAAAATTTATTTTTTTCTTCCATTCTCCTCCATGGCCGAATCTTAACCATAAAATAGCTCTCAAATTATCTTTGATGATTCAAGGAGAAATGGAAGAAATATCAAGAAAAAGTTTAAGGAATTAAAGGATTAAAGCTAATTCTACAAATCCCTAAGCTTAGAAATTATGTTTCTTATTTCTTGATGATCTAGTGAGATCAAGGGTTTCTTCTTTTCTATAAATTTGGGACTTTTGATTTTGGATGATGGAATTGGAAACATATTACATGTGCGAAGTTGTTTTGGATAATATTATTGTAATATTGATTCAATTTTATCATTTGATGATAAGTTGTCATTCTAGAGTGTTATGACCACTCTTGTAATGCCTAGAATTGTTCTTGGGTGCTTCATTGGTGGTGACTTGAATTGGTGTTTTGATTAATATGATTAATGTTGAAAAGTTGGATTAAAGCATGAAAATTTGATAATTTTTATTGCAAAATCAGATTTGGAAAATTGGGTTATTTTTGATGAAAAACGATGTCATTTGAATGTATTGGATATGTTTCGGGTCTTGGAACAATTGCCCGAAATTATTTCGGAGTTGAAATAAGCGAAAATTGTAAAAAGAAAAGTGTTACCATGACTTTTGAGTCACCGGGTGACGACTACCTAAGCAGTGAATTTTTCACTATTCGGACAGCCCATGAACTGCCCTAATACTATTAAGGCTGACCTGGGCAGCCCTCATGTGTAATGGGTAGTCGGTTCGGTCAAAAACATGTTTTATGCCATTTTACGGAAAAATATTTTCATAAAAGTTTCGCGATATTTCTTAACTATTTATGTTGCTATTTGATATCGAATAAATATATTTAGATTAAATATGAATGAATTATTTGTTGGGAAGCGGCTGCGAGTGCGCAGTGAAAAATTAAAAATTATGATGCCGCTATCCCTTTGCCCAAGACCCATTTGTTTTGATTATTCTACAAGCCTAGGCTTGGTACTATATATTCTAAGCATAAAAACTCATAAAAACATGCAAAGAACATAAACCTAAACATACTAACTATCATAATAACTCTAATTAAAATAAAGAAATAAAAAGACTTACTTGAACCGAAGACTCATCCAGTCCACCCTCCAATCTACAAGCTTTTCTCGAACTCAGCAAGCTCTTTCATGTTCCAAAGAGCCACCCAAGTATGTGGCCTCCAAAGGTGCACACACAAAAGCCAAAACTCAATGGTAAGCCTACGCCTTGAGTGTACGATTATTTTGCAATTGGTGCTAGCCTAGGCAAATACCTCAAAATTTTTAACTTGAGATTCCTCTAGTCAATTAGACTTAAGGATCCTCTAAATCAGTGGCTTACTCTTAAATTTAGAGTGGCTCACTTATATAAACCCAAGATATTAAAGGTTTTGGTGTAAAATTTGTAAAGAATTCTTTGGGTTTATATAGGTGCTCCAAAGACAACAAAATTAATTAAGCATCTGATGTGGGATAAATGCTAATTTAATCTTAGCCATTGGATCTTAATTTAGTGGTTTAATGAGATTATAAAACCCTAATAAGAGTTTGGACCGAATTGGAATTCAAAAAAAAACAAATAAAAAAAATTTACTATTTATGTTACTATTCACATTACTATTCATATTTTTATTTATTTATTTATTTATTCCAATTCCTAAAGTACCTCTATCATCATTCACCAATCCCTAAGCCACTATGGTGTTGGACAGTTATGACCCATAGCGTCACTATTTGTACAGATCATGGTGTTGTTGTACAAATTAACTATGTGACAAAGGAGATTGCACTCTTATCATTTGTGATTAGATCACCTAGATATATAAATGATGAGAGGTTTTTATGATTTGTTCCTTGATTGAGAATGATATGAGACAGTATCAATCAACGAAGGATAAATCATTAAATATCCATAGTCAGAGTATTATCGAGATTGGACATCGATAAATACGTAAAAGACTAGTATTACACTTGTGCGCGTTGTGAGGGCACAACGACATAGTTCTCATATATTTAAGTATTGGATACTTATGCAAGTACGATAGGAGGTTGTGTTTCACCAATGGTACGGAAAACAGCTTCGCTCTGGATAGACCCCCTCGGAATCCCATTGGTAGTTTGACTATGTGTCTATGGGAGTCCGACATCAGGGTAGGTGTATTTGGTCTTAACCTGAGACTTGCACCGCTAATACTTACGACAATCAATATACTTTGGTTGAGGTCGTCCAGGGTTTTAACCGGTTCTGTGTACGCCAATACTGGGTATATTGAGAATCGTAGAGTATTGGGTGTGATGTCAAGACGGAAGTATCACTGCAGTCATAGTGGGGATGATGTCACACAAGATATGGTTTTAGTGCTCTTAAGTGCTGCGCGGCCATCGGGATATTATGACTAGGTCATGTATATCCGATTATAGAGACTAGTTACCAGACATCCGACAAGTGCTTCGTACGGGGCAGACACAATTCCAGCCCCAAGCCTAGAACGTGATCATCCGATACTGAACAGAAATACACAATACCATGTATACTACGCCTGATACAGATCCTTCATTCCTGTAGGGATATTTCCGGAGAATTGGGTAGGCATGGCGCTTTGCTAGAGGCCAACCTTGTCTTGTAAATCGGTAAGACGTCGTACGGGGTACTTACGTGTTCAGATAGTCCGACGACCGCATTTACTGCCAACATATCTGGGGATCTCATGGGTCGCTTCCCAATGATTCACCAATGATGTATGACTCGCACTTTAATTAATCTGGGATTAATTAGAAGAGAGAGAAAATTAATCTGGGATTAATTTCGGACATATTTTATCTAGGATAAAATATCAATAAAAGAGAGATAACGATTATTTGGAATTAATCGGTAAATTAATATATTTGATATATTAAACGAAATTGGATTTCGACGCAGAATTAAAATTAGATTTTAATTCGGGTGAACGAATTAATTTAGAATTAATTCGTTAGCGTCGTGAATAGTAATTATGATTGGCATGATTATTTAATTAAATTCGATTTAATTACGACGCAACGAAGAAATTGTTAATTTGGAATTAACGAATCTGAGCCCGAGATTATTTGCGAGCGCATTCGTATTTCGAATTGGAGTGCGGCACGCAAGTCATATCAAGCGTCAAATCATTAGTCGTATCAAGCGTCAAATCACTTGTCACTTTGAGTGATGTGACTTGACATCATGTCCATTTATTAAAGTTGATATGACTTGATGTGACATGATGTGTGGTTGTTGGCTTTTAATTGATTGACTTTTAAAAAGCAAATTCAAATTAAATTCATTTGAAATTCAAGAGAAGTGTATTAGATACACTTGCAACCCTAAAGTAAACCTAACACACATCTCTCTCTTTTCATCTCTCTCTCATTCTTCTCTCCAAAAGCTCACGCCCAAGGGGCCAAATACCTCACTGTTTTGCTGTGAAAAAATCGAGCAGTGGGAAGCTTTGTTGAGTGATTTTGTGGCAAGATCTAAGTGCTAGCACACTCCTTAGAGGCATACGGAGGTGTTAGGGAAACCCACCTACGAGCCGGGAACCATTTGACGAAGCTTGGAGCTCCATTTCATGGATCAAAATATGATTTTTTTGGGCAGAAAAACCTGCACTGCAGTGGCGTTTTTGGAGGGCATAAAATCATTTTTGATCTTCACCAAATCGTCTCAACCGATCGATGTGAGTATTTCGCTACCTCCTTTGATGTATTCACACTTGTTTTTCATGCTTGTTATGATCTTGGGACCTAGATTTAAACCAACATATGAAACCTCATAAATGATCTGTTTAATAATTAAACACGTTGAACCATTTATGAACCATTCCTCCAGCAATCATATATGCTGTTAAATTTTTACTATGCACTGTTAACCATTGATTTCGACTTTATTTTGTGTGACCTTTTGGGTTCCCCTCAAGTTGGACATGAAATGAATCGTGATAATTTAATCGAACATAAATTATCCTCTCATCAGATGGTCATTCGATTTCAATGACCAAGATTGACATCTAGCAACATGTCAAGGCCCCCAATGAGAAGGAAAAATATATACCCATTCTGTATGCGATTTACATATGATACGGTCCCTCGCCTAACTGTGTTCCCATCATTTGACCTAGGGTATGGAAAGTGTCTACCGATATAGTCAAAGGTATGATCTTGATAGTGTCATGAATCGTGCTAACCTAAGAATCTCACATGATTCTTCCACTGCTGTCACAGTATCAAGCACTAATCACACATATCAACCCGTGAACAGGAATACTACTCTTATAAGAAAATATTATCCGAGAGAGTGGTGATTCTCTGTTGTATCTTTAAAAACTCCATGTGTTTCAAAAAATGACCCAATCATATCTTTTGAACCCGGGAAGGAGAATGTCAAAGTTATTTGATCCACAAATAAGATTGTAAAGACCTCAAGTCTAAGGACTAGGCATACAATCGATACATGAAAGTTCTCACAGACACATGGGATAAATACTCCATATGAAAACTTTCGACGGTCAGTTCGATGGACACGAGCAACTCATGCATCCATGTGATACACCAAGCAGACGGATCTCCGCTAGTAGCCTATGAGATCAGCTACCCCACTTAAGGGCAGATCATATCATCATGCTAGTCTCTCCGCTTTGTGAACGCCCAGATTATTCACAAAACTATGACTAGGAATGTTTAAGAGTAGTGATTCTCATAAGGCATGGAAGCTATCATCTTATTACTCCAATGGCTTTATTACAGTGTTTGATGATTTATATAAGTTATGTAAGACACGTATGATAAAGATTGTCATTTTATTAATTAATGAAAATATGACAAATATATGTGCATATAGCCCATACACAAGTTGAGTATAGAGCATATCCCTAACATTATTCATATTAGATATTGAATAATTCATTCGGTAAAAAGTTTTAAAATTACGATTTCGTTCGAACAGCGCTTTCTCCTCGCCCTTTGCCTAAAACCCCAACAAAAATGATATCAGAGCAGGTCTGATCCTTCATCCATTACATTAATCATGTTTGATATATGATATATAATCCAATTTGATGTTTGCACATGCATGTAATATAAATATTTCTTGACTTTTCGGTTCTACGCTAACAGAAAACGAAACAAAAATTTAATAGTTAAGTTAAGTTATGTTTTCAAAAGGTATAATTGAATTGTTTAGAAAATGATCTAGATTAAAATTCTACATATGATATAGAACAATGCTTCCATAAGGAATATCCCCGCTTAAATAAGGCTGTAACGTAACGTGTATTGGATGCACGTTTCTTGGTCCGTCTTGTCAATACGGTTTATGGGTATCTTTCTCTGGCTGCATCCGAGATCGTGCCAAAGCAGTGAGGGTGTAGTTGATAGAATTTTATCTATGCTGGATGTATATTTGATACTAGAAAATTCAAGTGAAAGTAGAAATCCTAAACGTGCCAAAGCTGTTAGGACTACATCTGTAGCTTGAGTTTGTCATTGGCAAATGAAGCCTTGATACGCTTCCTTGTGAACGTGCCAAAACTGTCATAACAAGAAATGATCAGGACCAAAATCAGGAGTCACAGTGAGTGTGATTGACAATGACTTGTCTACCTAATGAATATACGTAGGCGAGATCGTGTCAAAGCTGTGAGTCGAAATATATTCGTGGGATCCTACTCTCACTATGGAATTCGATTTAATTATTGAATTTCTATTCTCCGTTGGGGATTACGGTATTACTTAGTGGGAGACACTGGTGGGCAGTGCGTAATTTTATGGAAATTGCTGCTTTTGTTTTCCTTTATTCTATATTGTTGATAGAAGTTTACTTCTAATCCATTGCATGCATATTATTTGAATATGTTTTCTAACTTCTCTTATGGTTGCGTATTTCTAGAATAGGTTCTAGAATGTTAGTAGACTTGGATATTGTTAGATTAGTCAAAACCATCGAGAACTGTTGTTCCGATTTTCTTGAAAATCAAGATGGTTAGTGACTTAGTTTCTAATTCATGATAAGTAATCTAAATAGATATATGTTTTAGGACATAATAGTCTAGAGAGAATAATTTCTTGTGCGGTAAGAATTGACGTGAATATCATGTATCGTGATTCTTGACTATCTTAAGAAAACTTCATTGGTATTTGTTTATCTTATAATGACGTTTCTTGACTTTATTGACTTTTAGAAGTCACGTGTTTAACACAGTTTTCTAATCAATTATTGCAATTGTTGTGAATAATTGAAGGTAAATTATAAACTTGAAGAAAAGATATGTGTATAGTTGTGTGTAGAGAATATGATACTCACAATACTACAACTGTGGGTATTGGATACCAGAACTCTCATCTAGTTATTTAAAATAATGTTTAATAATTATTTTGATATTTGATATCAGAACTTGCGACTATTGGATAGTTACTTGTTCTTTATAAATAATTGTTACATATTTTAATATGACTAGTAGTGTCATTGATGAAGAGATAAACATTAAAAAAAAATACTCAGTTAACTAAATAAATTAGAACAATACTTTATGAGATTTATCACATAAGCATTAGATGCTTATTCCGTATGGTAAAGGATGGTCTGATACAAGATCACACCATATATCCTTATCCATTTAATTAATATTGTGTTCAAGATGTGATTAAATCTCATTTAACCAATGATAGTCATTGGATCACAAATTTATTAAACTAATACATCAGATTTATGCAGTTTAATGAATTATAAATTGACTTTGACAGTTTTCTATACTTTGTAACTTAGTTAATGACTTGCATGACTTAGTTGCGTGTTTCTAAAAGAATATATATTGAACGTCTTGAATTGTTCGAGAACTTTCAATATATTTCTAATGAAACACAGATAGAATATTTTGAATAGTTCAAAGATATTCTATTTGAAGTGTTGAAAACTATATTTTTAAAATTCATAGTGAGTCTTTGAATTGTTCAAGGATGTTTGATATAATCAAACATATGAATTTATGATAATTAGTTCTAAAGTTATTTAATGAATGTGATTCTTACTTAATTTATTCTTCTACGATTCCATCGTGATGGAATTGATCAGTGGGAGAAATTGAATCTTATATGATATGATTCGTTTGATATTGAATGTTACCAATTAGTTTCAATACTCTTAGGGTTATGCTCCAGTAACACTAATTCATCTTTTTAATTAAGGTTCCATTAGTTTCTACAGTTATGTATATGATATGTATAAGTAGAAAATTCGAATCTTAAAAGGTTTGAGATTTGAATCTTTTTTTTTTTTGTATAATGGTTATATAATTGAAAAGTACTTGCGCCTTGGAGGTACAAGTACAAGTTTATCATTTATTCTATTTAATGGAATATTGTATTTTATTTGATAGAATATCATTTATACGATCCCGAGTAATAAAATTATTTTATTACTAGTGTGTAACATCAGATGTTAACAATTATAGAAAAGACTTGACTTATTGAAGTCAAATGTGAGAGTGATATACTTTAATGGAACTACATAATTTATTAGATGAAATGACTCTACGATATCTTTCGTATAAGTTTAATGGGATGTCAAAATCATTTACAAAAGTATTTGATACTTAATGGTTCTGTTGTTTTCTTATTGAAGAAAATTATCTTATAACTTATAGCGGAAGCGATATTTGATATCGATTTCGGTAGTTAGCATTAAACAATAGATCTAAGATTGTTCGTAGCTTACTATGATCAAGTTTTGAACTTAATTAAGCTTTCGGTATGAATCGTTCATAAAATATACAAATTGTTTGCGCAACAAAAGCAAAGTGAGCTTATTAAAGGTTTGTCCTTTCTAGTATGACAGTGAGAAATGTTATACTCAGTAATCTATTGTAGATTCTGAGGAAACTTGTCTCTAGTCACACTGATTGAACAATTAAAGATCTATTGGTTAATGTTGATATTAAACTATGTATTTTGGCTAAAGAATGCAAAGTGGCCTTCCTGAATGTTTTCTTTGAATGAGAGATCCGTTGTGGTTTCTTTGTTTGAAGAGTTCATTCTAGAATGGTGTAACATCCCGCCTAGGCTAGCATGTTACCGGCAGGAGACAGGAAAACCCATCTCCATAAGCCTCTGATTCTAACAAAATTTCAGCATGATGTATGCAGAACATCATGCAACCTGACTTATAGCCAGCACCATGAGACAATCTGCTTATGCAAACTCAATATATATACAATCATCATCTTGGGCTCATGCCATAACTCAGTGAACAAAAGTAAATCACTTGGCCTCCGGCCAGAACTCAACATAAAACTATACTAACATAACTCTTACATATGATATACAAATGCAAATACAAATACAAGGGTCGTGAGGACCCATAACTTAACCCATGACTCAAAGACTCTCTGGACTGCAATTGGGGTAATCCACTGTCTTCAAAGTCTTCACTGAATTTCTGCTGGCTCAGTATGACTGCTACTGACCTGCAAAACTAACAACTATCAACTTATGCTCAAGAATCTCATTTACATACATTCATATATAGAATCTCATTTACATACATTCATATACTCATATACTCTATGTTCATTTAAACATGCATCAAGACACATATACACCAAATACATACAAATTATATACATGCTTACTTTCTTATAATTTATCATCCTTCAAACTCTAATCACATTCCCTAGGGTGTAGTTTCTACACCCCCAATCCCAAGTATCAATATATTAAACTCATATACTTTATCATTCTTATACTTTCAAATTTAGGCTTAGTAGAATCTTACTTGCATTATTATATATATACACATATTCTGCTATATGGTTATACCTATACTTATAACATTTCTTTACTATCTAAATTGAAACATAACATATAGCACAAGTATTCATCGCATGAGTTACTTATCTAGCTAGGCAGACACTCATAATCCTGGTCCGATATGTCAAAATAAATAACAACACAAGATCAGAATCGCTATTTACGAAACTTTCAACTCATCTATAATAAACTTCTTGACCTTTCCTAAATACACAAATCATCTTCGATACTACGGTTCAAACTTCATTACTCTAATATATCTTTCTATGTCATTCTACGCTAGCCAGATAACTTAGATTCTCATTTTACGTGTTTGCGATAAATCTTACGGAAAAGTTTCCGTAAATGCTACGGAGGGATCTTGAACCCTCCGAACTTATCCAAAATTACTTAATTACCATCACAATATCATATTTATATCATAACCATGGTTAAGGTCATCTAAGCTCAATCACGCGAGAAACTCTGTTCTATCGGAAACTCGCTAATTCTACCGGATCGATATAATTTATTTCGTTTCTCCCCGGATTCTACCACATGCATCGTTTTAAAATATTATGTCACATTCAATTCATTTCATAACAATTCGCTACACTACAGAACTACCAAAAGCATCCGAATATAAGACGATAAACTTTAAAATAACACATTTTTAACGGAGAGTCATACTGAAATTTCGAGGGCATATTCGGACTCCCAACGGTGATACGAACGCGGTGGTGTAGTCGGAATTCTGATCGGAGCTATTGTTCATCTGGGTGCTACAGTACACTCACACGTTCCCTCCTCGTTTTACATGTAACCAACCACAGTTCGGTGAAATCGATTCCGTATACTCATAGTACTCGTCGAGGGCTTCGATTTGGTGGGTGGCTCGGGCCGTGAAATGAACCAACAAACCAGAATAATGAAACCCAAGTCGCGACTGTTTTCTCATTCTTCTCGCCGATTCTGGCGCTGTTTGGCCGTTTGCCGGCCACCGAATTGTTCCCCTTTGCTGGAAGATCCCAACCCTACCAGTACACCGCCATATGGTTGCCGGAATCCCACCGACGCCACCTTCTTCCCTTTTCTCTCTCCTCATGCCATTTCACTGCTTCTTTCTTCTTTTCTGTTTTTGTTTGTTTATTTGTATTGCTCTTTTTGAAAATGAGAAATAATAATAATAATAATAATAATAATAATAATACAAATATCTAATTTCAGAAATTACCAAGATGCCCCACTTATAAGGGTATTTTGGGAAATCAATGATTTTGAAGCCTTTCTGGCGTGATTTTCGAAAAGTGTTCAGCGTGAAAGTTGTTCGTCTCGGAAAAAAATGAGTCCGATGGTGCAAGAATCAACTCAATCAGAGTTTGTTTGCTAATTCCGTGACCAAAACTGCAAACTTTATGCGTATAATAAAAATCGCCTAACTGATTTCTGAGACGACGCATCATCTAATGTGATAAATCTTCACTTTATATTATTCCAACCCATATATGATCGCTCGAACCCTTATTATTTATTATCAACCAGTTCCGAGACTATAACGTTAATCCGGAAATCTTCCAGAATAGTCCTGAAAATCTGGGATGTTACAACGACATTGTCATTATTAATGTAATAATGATATGTTTGTAAGGTAAAAGATTTACCTATTCTCCGTGATAGTAATGGGAGTAGTCTCTTGTAACATCCTCAATCTGGGAAATGTTATCGGCAAGGGATAGCAACACTAACCCCCAAAGCCTTTGACTTTCTGACTGAATTCTTTGATAATAATTTATCTAAATGTAAAGTCACACACATGGGCCACAACCCAACTCAATAATCAAATATGCTTCTTTTAAAATAATTTAATGAATACTTATAATGACTTATATAACATTAATGAATGTATGCAACTCTGTTTAACTCTGACTTCACTATTATACTCTTTGACTATGAACTAGTGGACTTCATGTTAGGGATATGCCCTATACCCAACTTGTGGATGGGCTATGTGTAAATGTATTTGTAATATTTTCATTAATTAATATAATGGCAATCTTTATTATACATATCTTACATGACTTATATGAATCATCAACACTGTAATTAAGCCTTGGAGTAATAAGACGATGCCTTCCACGCCTTTTGAGAATCATTACTCTTAAATGTTCATAGTCATGGTTTTGTGAATAATCTTGGTGTTCACAAAGCAGAAAGACTAGCATGATGATATGATCCACCCTTAAGTGGGGTAGCCGATCTCATAGGCTACTAGCGGAGATCCGTCCGCTTGGTATATCACATGGATGCATGAGTTGCTCGTGTCCATCGAACTGACCGCTGAAAGTTTTCATATGGAGTGTTTATCCCATGTGTCTGTGAGAACTTTCATGTATCGATTATATAACTAGTCCTTAGACTTGAGGTCTTTACAATCTTATGTGTGGATCAAATAAGTTTGACATTCTCCTTCCCCGGTTCAATAGATCCGGTCATAAGGGTATGATTGGGTCATTTGTTGAAACACATGAAGTTTGTAAAGATACAATAGAGAATCGCTACTCTCTCAGATAATATTTTCTTATAAGAGCAGTATTCCAATTCGCGGGTTGATATGTGTGATCAGTGCTTGAGACTGTGGCCACAACGGAAGAATAATGTGAGATTCTTGGGTTAGCACGATTCATGACACTATCAACATCATACCTTTGACCATATGGGTAGACATTTTCCGTACCCTAGGTCAATAGGTGGGGATACAGTGAGGCGAGGGACCGTATCATATGTAAATTGCATATAGAATGGGTATATATCTTTCCTTCTCATTTGGAGGCCTTGGCATATTGCTAGATGTCAACCTTGGTCATTGAAATCGAACGACCATATGATCGGAGGATAATTTATGTTCGATTAAATTATCATGATTCATTTTATGTCCAACTTGAGGGGAACCCAAAAGGTCACACACAACAAAGTCGAAATCAATGGTTAACAGTGCACAATACATATTTAACAGCATATATGATTGCTGTAGAAATTATTCATAAATGGTTCAATGTGTTTAATTATTGAACAGATCATTTATGAGGTTCCATAGTGGCTTAGGGATTGGTGAATGACGATAGGGCACTTTACGAATTGGAATAAATAGATAAAAAAAAATATTACTACTCACGTGAATAGTAACACATGAATAGTATGTGTGAATAGTAACTCATGAATAGTAAAAATTTTGTTATTTGTTTTGAATTCCAATTCGGCCCAAACTCTTATTAGGGTTTTATAATCTCATTAAACCTCTAAATTAAAATCCAATGGCTAAGATTAAATTGGCTTTTATCCCACATCAGATTCTTAATTAATTTTGTTGTCGTTGGAGCACTATATAAACCCAATGAATTCTTAACAAATTTTTGCACCAAACCTTTCATATATTAGGTTTATATAAGTGAGAAACTCTAAAGTTTAAGAGTAAGCCACTGATTTTGAGGATCCTTAAGTCTAATTGACTAAAGGAACCTCGAGTTAAAAGTTTTTGAGGTATTTGCCTAGGCTAGCACCAAGGGCAAAATACCCGTGCACTCAAGGCGTAGTCTTGCCGTTGAGTTTTGGCTTTGGTGTGTGCATCTTTGGAGGCCACACACTTGGGGGCTCTTTGGAACGTGGAAGAGCTTGCTGAGTTCGAGAAAAGCTTGTAGATTGGAGGGAGGACTGGAGGACTCTACGGTTCAAGTAAGTCAATTTTCTTTCTTTATTTTAATTAGAGTTCTTATAATAGTTAGCATGTTTAGGTTTATGTTCTTTGCATGTTTTATGAGTTTTATGCTTAGAATATATATAGTAACATGCCTAGGCTTGTAGAATAATCAAAACAAATGGGTATTGGGCAAAGGGAAAGCGGCATCATATATATATTTTTTTCCGCTGCGCACTCGCGGCCGCTTTCCAACAGTGGTATCAGAGCGTCGTTTTTGTTTTGATTAGTTCTCACTTATTTGAACTCAAAATTGAGTGTTTAAAAGTTTGTTGGAAAGCTAACACCCTGAAATTAATTTTAGGCTCAAGTTTTACATGATTTGGTTAAGATTTGAATTATGAAATTGCATTTAAAGTTCACGCGTCTGCAGAAAAATGTGAATAGTAATTTTATTTGAATAAAATAAAATGCAATATCATAATTAAATATTAATCAAAATTATTTAATGCCTAAAATAACTCCAACATATTAAAACTCATATGCCTGATGATTCTATGTATGATTAGAATTGTCATGATTATTTTAGGGTGCAAGCATCTAGAGACTTTCTAAGAAATAAATAGTGTTTTGCTTATCCCTTAGCTAAGTAATTATTCCGTGATGAACTTAGAGATTTTTTACCTTTAAGGATAATAAATATAAATCACTTGTTTATAATAAAAGACATTATAAAAGATACAAGTGGGGTGAGACCAAGGCGTTAATAAAACTTTCCAAACTAAAGTTAATTTAACCAAAGGTATAGTTAGATAACGATTTGGTGTCATCCTTCACTCACTACCTTTTTATAGCCAAAAGGAAAAGCTGTGAAGACATCTAGATAATCATTTACTCAATGCTTACCTTAAAGCATATTTAAAGTGTTGGACTAATTTGGAGGATCTATTGTTTATTCCTATCACCAAGGTGATAAGAGCCTAAGAGGTAAGGGTATTTAAGAGAGTTCGCTTCACCATCCCTCTGGGGAATTTTCAATGGAGGAATCCATTTGACAGTTATTCACTTAAACTTGCTAAAATCCTCAATAATAATTTAAGTCTAAAATTTACCTCCCATTGTAAAGTATAGACCCAAAGGGCTTAAACCGTATTGGCATGACTAGGCTTTACTAGACTGACCAATACTAATTTGTCCCTAAATCGTACTATTGATAGTGGTTTGACTTTTCTGAGTCATAAGACGCAGCGACCCTTAGGCGTGGTCTTATAACTTAGTGCCAAATATTGGGTGTCCACAAGGACTAGCCTAAGCTATGACATGTTTGATTGCCCAACCCAATGATTAATGAGTTGTGATTTATATCATAAATTGGTTGGGAACCTACCTAATTATCATATTTTATAATGACCGATCCTAGTCGGAGTTATGAATTGATGATAATGGGATCCTTGCCCAAAAGAAATCCATCATATTGGGGTTGATGCGATTTGCTTAAAATTTTAAAAAAAATTGAGTGGGAGCAACTTCATAATATTAGAAGCCTATGTTATTATGAAATATTAATGAAAACATATTCCTAATTTTAACATTCTCTCCTAACAGGTGGGTTAAAATATTTCACAAATATTCAAATAGAAAATAGAGTATCACTTCGTTCCATCATTGATGAGCATAAGCTCAAAGGGGACAACTATAATGATTGGTTTAGAAACCTTAAAATTGTCTTACGACAAGAAAAGTTTTTCTATGTTCTTGAAAGACCATTTCCCCCTGAACCCGCAGAAGATGCTGACCAAAATACATTCGATGCTTGGAAGAAACACGTTGATGATGATGAGCAAGCAGTTTGCATAATACTTTGCTCTATCTCGGACGAACTTCAGAAAGCTCACGAAGATATGAATGCTCAAACCATCATCTTTCACTTGAAGGAGTTGTATGCAACTTCCGTTCATACCGTGAGATTCTAAGTGTCATGTGCCTTATTCCAAATAAGGTATAAGAAAGGATCTGTTAGTGGACATGTGCTTAAGATGATTGGCCACATTGAAAAATTAGCCAACCTCGGGTTCATCATGGATCATGAGATATGTCAGGATCTAATTCTTCAGTCCTTACCAAAATAATTCTCTAACTTTATTATGCAGTTTCATCTGTCTGATAAAGAAGCTTCTTTAGCAAAATTTCACAATCTGATAAAGCAAGTAGAGAATGACGTAAAATCGGAGCTTAAAACCTCCGTCATGCTTATGGGTATGTACCTAAAGCCACGAGGCCCAAAGAAAAATAAGGGCAAGGCCAAGGCTCCAGATCACCTAAAGCCCAATGGTAAGGTGGAGAAGAAAAAGGGAAAGAGGAAATGTTTCTTTTGTGGAAAGAATGGTCATTGGAAGAAATACTTTAGATCCTTGAAAGCCAAGGAAGCTAGGGAAGCCAAAGAGGCCAAGAAGCCCAATGCTTCAGATATGTTGTATATGATTGAACTATATTCTCAAAACTCTGAACCTTCTACTGGGTGCTTGACACCGGTTGTGGGACTCACTTGTGTAACAATGTGCAGGGCTTGAGAAACAATAGGAGACTCCGTCATGGGGAGGTTTACTTAAGCATGGGTAATGGAGCAAAACTGGCTGCATTGTGCGTGGGGACTTATTCATTAGTTTCACCGAATGGTTTAGTTTTAGACTTAGAAGATTTTGTTTATGTACATTCTATAGTAAAGAACATCATTTTAATTTATTCTTTATGTAATAAAGGATTTTCATGCCTAATAAGTTGTAATCAATGTTCTATTTATTTCAATGAAATAAAATATGGAGATGGTATTTTGAATAATGGTATCTATGTCTTACAAACTAACAAAGAATGTTCAACCTCTAATATATACAACGTTAACTCGAATAATCTCAATGAATCACTTATATGGCACAGTCGCTTAGGTCATATCAATGAAACAAGATTAACCAAGCTATATAAGGATCAATATTTCAAACCCTTCAAATATAAACCTTATGGAACTTGTGAGTCTTGTTTACTTGGTAAAATGACCAAATTACCTTTCAAATGTAAAGGACAGCGTGCAGCTGAGACATTAGAACTCATACACTCTGATGTATGCGGACCAATATCAGTCACCGCTAGAGGTGGATTCTCCTTCTTCATTACCTTTATCGATGATCACTCACGATATGGGTATGTGTACCTTATGTGGTACAAATCTGAAGCCTTTGAGAAATTCAAAGACTTCAAAGCTGAAGTAGAAAAACATCTTAATAAAAGTATTAAGTCACTAAGGTCTGACCGATGTGGTGAATACTTAAGCAACGAATTTCAAGATTACTTGAGAGAAAATGGCATTGTTTCCCAGTGGACTCCTCCAGGAAATTCACAGTATAATGGGGTCTCCGAAAGGAGAAATCGGACATTATTAGATATGTTCCGGTCAATGATGCCAGGCACGGATCTACCTCTTTCTTTTTGGGGTCTTGCTTTAGAAACTACAACACTACTACTAAACCAAGTTCCTTCCAAGACTGTTAGTCAAACACCATATGAGTTATGGTATGGGAAATGTCCTAGTCTTAGTTATCTAAGAGTTTGGGGATGTGACGCATATGTCAAGCTCACACAAACTAACAAATTGGATGATAGGTGTAGGCATTGCATTTTTGCATGTGAAACCCGATGATGAGTCTCATTTGGAGGCACTACCTTTTTGAGTCATGAAAACCGCGGGAAACGGATATCGGAAGGGGAATTCAGAATAAGGAAGGTTCACTGTTTTCGTTCGTGCTGCGTTCGTGTAGGCGTTCGAACGGAAGGCAGATTTCGGGCGTTCGTGTCACGTTCGATCAGGCGTTCGAACGGTGTCGGTAATTCTGGTTTTGCTTCTAGCCTCACACCCCAGCCCATTTAGCTCCCCAAAGCCCATAAAACACATCCCAAATTAAATTAAATAAATATTAATTAAACATTAACTAATAAGATAATAATTAAATTAATTAAATAATTAAGTAAGATATTTACCAAACATAAAATAAACAATTACCAACTTAAACTAAGATCATGCCTAAAATAAACAAATCACACATTAAATCAAAATATAATCATGCCTAATTAAAATCAATCAACCAATTATATTCCCAATCTAATAAGACTATTCCCAAACTTAAAATATTGTATGCCTAATTAAAGCCAATTAAATATTTGACTTCCTAATTCAATAAGATATCCACCAATTTAGATTAGTTGACTTCCTAATTTAAAATATTTTGTCCCCCCAATCAATCAAATCCTTTCCTTGTTTAAAACCAAATCATATCCTAATTAAATGCACAAAATCCCTTCCCTTGTCAACCTTAACCCTTCTCTATATAAACCACTCTTCACCAAACCTTTGAGTTTTTCTTGGAGACACACAACCTAAGACAACCTAAGACGCCCAAGCCCTAGCTCTCCAATCTCGGTAGCCCACGCCCAAGACCCCTTCACTCTCTCATCTCACACAAAAATCACAAGCAAGACACAACCTAAGAGACA
>SKCR01021826.1:0-223365 GCA_019454045.1 Zanthoxylum bungeanum
CCTTAGGCCCTCATTTGACATTTTGACCATAATTTCCTTGATCAATTTACGGGATTTACATCCAAGTATAAGTTGATTATTGATTTGGGAATTGGACGCATTGCTGCTTGTCGTAGAAAGCCGCATGCATAAGGCAGAGGCGATGGCTGCTGCGCTTGGCGGAGATCCAGGCATAGCGAAGTGCCTCGATCTCATTTGCAGTCCTAACCTGGGCAATAAGGATGGCAAAAGCCCGTCAAGCCCGCTCGAGCCCTGCCTGAGGGCTTTTTTTAGGGCCTAGGCTCGGGCGAGATTGGGCAAAAAAGCCCGAGCCAGAATTTTATTGATAAAAAATAAATATTTTAATTATATAAATTAATTTTAATTTCTAAAAATATATATTTATAACAAAAAAATTTAAAGTTCAATTAAAAAAACAATAAAAAGATAGGAATTCTTAATTTTTTCATTTTTAAGTATTAAAAAATTCAAAAAAAAATTAAAAAATTCTGTTGGGCCTGGCCCGACAAATTTCGGGCCCAAACTGGGTATGGCAAAGTGGCCCAGTATTTTGCCATATATATTAGGCAGTTCAATCAGAAATCGGAAGCAAATAGCTCTAAGAGAAAATTCAATTTTCAATGATTTGTTAATTGAAAATATTTGGGGATTAATTGAGAAGGGTAAAATTGACAGTTCACATGATAGATGAAAAATGTTTAAAACTAATTTTTAATATTGTCCAAAAATCACTAAAAATCATTTATTTATCATGAAAAAAATTATACAATCATAAAGTGGAGAGATATGACTAAAATCTCTAAAAAAGAAGAAAAAAAAAAGGGGGGGGGAGGAAGAGATGAGTCATTATGAAAATAGTCCAAAAATCGGCAATTTTTTACGAAAACCTAAATGAACGATTTTCAATTAAATCGATTGATCCGGTAACGGTCAGCAATTAGTCGCCGTTTAAACTACTCAGGCCCCAACTCGATCTCATTGCACCATCTACTCGGCCGCTTAGCCGTCACCGTTATGCAAAAAAAAAAAAAAAAAAACGGTTATTGGGCTTTTGGTTAGCCAGCTAAGCTATTAAAAAAAGGAGTATAACTACTAGTTTTTATTGTTTATATCAAATTTTTAATACATTGTGGTGGGGACCACTTAGATGTACTTGACCGTATATTTTTATAGAGTATACCTGGGTTTATATAGCTTATCTTTAGTAAAGAGCTGAATTATTGAATTCATCCTTCATGAGACAAGGAAAATAACACCAATAAGTATGATAAACAAGATTTAAAATATGCCATCTAACCTTGGTCACCATATTGAACATGTTAACAAAAATTGTTAGGATCAAGAGCTTACCATCAAGCCAAAGACTGTAGCTTAAAGCTAAGGCACAACTTTATTTCCTTATTGCTTGGTAGCATAGAGCCCGGCGTCTATACATACTGCGTGTTGGCATAAGGGGCTTTGCAGTACACATGTGGCACACCGCAGGATAGGTTGTCAAGCACCAATGTCACAGTGGCTCCCATAAGCCACTTTGGCAGCAAGTCCACAAGGATAGTCGTTGGCAAATAATGCTAACAAAAACACAACGGATAGTCAAGCTTGACTTTATTAACCCATGCAGTCCAATTAGAAACAAGACCAATTTGGTCTTTGGGTCCAGGCCAACGGTCTTGCAAGCTAATCTAGTCCAAATCTAATGGCACTGTGTTAGGGACCTCGATCACAAGCCCTAATTTTAGCCAATTCCCCGCTATCTCACCCTCGTTTGCTCGTGCCCTTGGCACCTTTTCTTGACTCAAGAACGTCTTCAAGGCAGTGAGTTATCTTTGCTTAGGATTCTTGATTAGTAAAGACCCCAAGATTGGATCTTGATGAGTTCTTGATAAGTTCTTGAATAATAAATAAATAAAAAGAAAGAAAAGAAATATGGAGATATGGTGAATTTGAACCCTTTTATTCAATGTATTGCAAAAAAAGATCCTCCTTGATAGATTAACGAATTGCTCTATCAAGGCCAAACAATCCTTGAATCTTTACAACCCTAAGATGCTAAACTAAAGAAAAGAAAGAAAAACTATACAAGATGGGAAAATTATGTGGATACGTTCTTGTTGCTTGGGCGCTTCACAAGGCTTCCATAAGCAACAATATGTTCATCCTTCTAATCCATGGCTTGTAATTGGCGTGTAGGGAGAGTATTTATAGAGCACTTGACACGAATCCGACTCAAGGAACATTAGATGTCACAACCAGCAATATGGTGGAGCCTTTGCAAGTGCCAACAAGGCCAATCACATGCCAGAGAGCTAAGAAGATCAGAGACGCAATGGCGGGGCTAGTACAAAATGCCATGGCTGAGTCTAACAGACAACTCGAGGGCATATTGGCGTCGCATGAGAGCTTCAATGGAGTGGGTCCAAAGCTATTTCACGTGGCCCAAGTCTTACCAGAAGACGCGCAATAGCCAATTTTGAAGATAAGACCTTTTTGAAGAATTTGGTCATTTTATGCCTTATATGTAATTTGGCCAAATAGGCTTGTATTTTGACTTTATGCTTGACATGTTGACTTCAGTTATTATTTGTAACTTAGTTAGCTTAGTCATTTAGGTTAGGTTAAGATTATAAGTTATAACTAAACTAGTTAGTCAAAATGACCTATTAGGCATTTGTAAATTTAATGTCGTTTTGTTGACTTTTTCCCTTGAATATTTTTGCTACTTGCATGAATATCTTAAGCTTAGATATTTGTATTAGTTAGTAATACTATTAAGGGCTTGACCTTTATGTAGCCATCGGGTAGTTTTATGACATTTTGGTCTTTTTTCCTTTCAAGAGCATTTTAGTAAATTTGCATTGCACTATATATTGTAAATTTTGTCTTCCTTAATGATCATATCACCATTTTCGAAATTCTCTCAAAAGAATGGCTATGGCCGGAATTTAAAGCTTAAGGGAGGGATTCCCCTTTGTTCAAACTTCGACTTATCTAAGGCGTGGCAACCTTAGTGGCGTCTCCGTGCTAACAGAACACAACAAGGTATCATCTTAAGGGTTCTCAAAGACAAATTCTTTGTGGCCTTGGAAGGGTTTTGTTTCATCCAAGGTTGTTAAAGGCGAGAGGCGCACCGAGGCGATCAGAGCCAGAAAAGCGAGGCGCGAGGCGCGCGCCTCACAGACACGAGGCGCACATTTATTAATAATAATTTTAAATTTGTAATATATGCATAATTTACTTGTAAATGTAAAAAAAATAATAAATATATAGTAATTTTTTTCATATATAGTCTACTTTTATATTAAATATAATTGTCATATTCATAATATTTGACAATATGCATAATTAAAAAACTTCAAATTTAAGAAAAAAAAGGATAATTGTAAAGTAAATATTCAACTCGACAACTCATAACATATATTTTGAATCAATTAAACTGAACTAACTTCAAAATACTAAACTGAATCAATTAAAATTTCAAGAGCTATGATTAAAACTCAAATGTAACCTAAAAGTTTATATTTTGATCTTTAATATTTTCATATAAATGAAGTCAAATGCTAATTGTATCTTCTTTCTCAAAAAAAAAAAAAAAAACAGAGCCTCTAAAGTCTAAACAGAGGACAAATTTGAAGAAAGAAGAATAGCCAAACAAAAATCAGAGCCTCAAACTAGGGTTTTTGAAGAAAGAAGAATAGCCAAAACAAAAGAGGAAGAACTACAAAAAAAAAAAAAAAAACAGAGGACCACGAAATCAACGTACCTCACAAGCTGAGGAGTCGGCGGCGGCGGCGGCGTCTTCGGCGGTGAGATCGTCGGCTGCTCTGGAGTCGTCGGCTTCAGTGGATTATGAATCTAGGGTTTTTAGAGTTGGCACACAGCAATGACAGCATTTGACGAAATTAGGGTTTTCAAATTCCTTAAATAATATATCGATTTTCCATGAGGCGCACGCCTCAAGCGCCTTCTCGCCTCACGCCGCCTCACGCCGCCTCTCTGCGCCTCCCTGGAATCGCGTCGCCTCAGCCCCTGTGATGCGCAACGTCCAGCGCCTCTCGCATCGAGGCGCGCCTCTGGTCGCCTCTAACAACGTTGGTTTCATCCAAGTGAATTCCTCGTCATTTGGTATCAGAGCTTAGGGTTCCAAGGTATGATTTTCTATCCTTTATTTGTGTTTTTCATTAAGTCTTTATTTTGTGTTTGGTCATCAAGATACATGTTCATCTAGATTCTTAGATTTTGTTGGCTTTTGTGTTTCTTAAGTGTTTTTCCTTATTTTGATTAGTTTGTGACAGGCATACCGGCCTTATGTCAGCATACCGGTGAGAAAACACTCTTGACAGATCTACTGGAACCGGGGAGAAAACATACCGGTCTCCATACCGGTTATAAAACACCCTTGAAACGGCTACTGGAACCGGGAAAAACCATACCGATCTCCATACCGGTAAACCTGGGGAATACATAGCTACTGGAACCGGGGAGAAAACATATCGGTCGCCATACCGGTTATAAAACACCCTTGAAACGGCTACTGGAATCGGGAAAAACCATACCGATCTCCATACCGGTAAACCTGGGGAATACATGGCTACTGGAACCGGGCTAGTTTCATACCGAACTATATACCGGACTCCAAACCGGTCAACTTGTTCCAAACACAGCTACTGGAACAGGGCTAGTCTATACCAGACTACATACCGGACTCCATACTGACTAACCTCTTAGTTAAACATAGCTACTGAAACCGGGAAGCAACCATACCGGTCCCATACCGAACTCCTAACCGGTCAACACTTATAATTTTTTTATGAGCTCAAGTGACCTGAAGAGCAAAAAAAAAAAAAAGAAGCCAAATGAAGAGGAACTCGCTTGGATGATTAAGGCCAAGCAAACCCCAAGCAACGGATAGAACCCTAAGAACCGGGAATTTGATTTTGATGGAACAAAACCCTTTCAATGCCACAAAAAAGACCCACAAAGAACTTGACTTTGAGAACCCTTAAGATGATACCTTGTTGTGTTATGTTAGCACGAATACACCACTAAGGTTGTCACGCCTTAGATAAGTCGAAGCTTGAACAAAGGGGAATCCCTTCCTTAAGCTTTAAATTTCGGCCATAGCCATTCTTTTGAGAGAATTTCGAAAATGGTGATATGATCATTAAGGAAGACAAAGTTTACAATATATAATACAAGGCAAATTTACTAAAATGTCATTGAAAGGTAAAAAGACCAAAATGTCCTAAAACTACCCAATGGCTACATAAAGATCAAACCCTTACTAGTCATTTACTAACTAATACAAATATCTAAGCTTAAGATATTCATGGAAGTAGCAAAAATATCCAAGAGGAAAAGTCAACAAAAATGGCATTAAATCTACAAATGCCTAATCGGTCCTTCTGACTAACTAGTTTAGTTATAATCTAACTTAACCTAAATGGTTAAGCTAACTAAGTTACAAATAATAACTAAAGTCAGCATGTCAAGCATAAAGTCAAAATACAAGCCCATTTGACAAAATTACATATAAGGCATAAAATGGCCAAATTCTTAATAAAGGTCATATCTTCAAAATTGGCTATTGCGCGTCTTCTGGTAAGACTTGGGCCACGTGAAAGGCGGCCGCCTCTTTCGGTTTTTCCAAGGCGGCCGCCTCACCCGTAGTGAGGCGACCGCCTCACGGCAAATCGGAGTGAGGCGGCTTGAGGCAGCTGCCTCACGCGCAATACTTTTTTTTTTTTTTAATTTTTTATTGATCTGTCATGTTTCTGCCAAGTTTCCTCAAATAATTTGTAGCTGTATAATATATGGACCCCAAAATGACTCATAGAAGAAACACAATTATTGAATACAATTTTTAGATCTTGAAAGTTTAAATTTCTGTTGCTATTTTATGTAATTAAAATTTTCAAAAAAAAAAATGGAAATATATATAAACACTTTATAAAAAAATAAACAATTTCAAATCTTGTCAAATAAATTGAATGTAGATCTGTCTTCCAACCAACATTGGCTAGCTATTTGGAGTCTAATAATATTTTTTATGTAACAAATTCATATAATTATTTATTTATTTATTTTCCCTCTAAATTAATCAATAATAGTTCTAGAAAGAATAGACTGTATCAATTAATTAACAAGTTGGTTGGAATCATTTATGTAAAGATTCTTCAACATAAGGTTAGGGATTTGCAAAGATTTTCTTTGTCCTCGAGGCGCCCGCCTCTCCGCCTCGAGGCGGTCCGCCTCACGCCTCAATGGTCGGCCGCCTCGAGCGCCGCCACGTATTTTTAAACATTGCGTGAAATAGCTTTGGACCCACTCCATTGAAGCTCTCGTGCGACGCCAATATGCCCTGAAGTTGTCTGTTACACTCGGCCATGGCATTCTGTGCTAGCCCCGCCATTGCATCTCTGATCTTCTTAGCTCTTTGTCGTGTGATTGGCCATGTTGGCACTTGCAAAGACACTACCATATTGCTGGCCGTGACATCTAATGTTCCTTAAGTGGTTGGATTCGTGTCAGCCTTCCCACACACCAATCCCTCCCTTATTGGGAGACGATTAGGACTTCAATTCCATATAGGATATGGTCTTGAGATTTCCTACTTGGACTTTGACTCCAACCCCTTCCTCCTCCTCTTTGGTGTGTGGACCTCTCCTTGTGTAACAAGGAGTCTTCAATTAGTTGTTGAGTAGGAAGAGGAATTCTTAGCCATCTCCTAATCCAATAAGGCCTTAAAAGTCAAGATCAAACAAGGAAACCTTGTTTGTTTAGGATTCCTTGAATAGCAAGTCTTCTAGCCCAAGACGTTTCCTTACTTGGCAAGGAAATAAACACTATTCCCGCATGCTGTAGCAGGCCTGATTTGGGCAGTGAATAATGTGTATTGCAGTGGCCTAAATTGTTGCCAAGAAGGGTCTTGGGTTGAGCAATGTTGGCGCCACCTTTGAGGACTTTTACCAAGCGACTGCTGAGTGATTTGGGGCGTCACTGCTAATGGATTTAGCCACAGTTCTCGATGTTATTAACCTCTGAAGTATATTGGTTAAGTGGCTAAAGACGTGCCTAAGGGCTGAGAATAGCTGCTGCGAAGTAGCTCACTGCTAGGCCAAAACGGGGCTGCGTTGGCGAGGCTTTGTACATTGTAGTGCATTGCAAGGGCTGTGATGGCACTGCTGTAGGGCCAAATATTAGAGGGTCTAACAGACTACCACTATTCTACCATGACCGTAGAGATACATAACAATAAAACAACCACCAAGATCTCTCTTTTGTACAACCAAAAATCCTAAATTTGACCCAGAAGTGTCAGTACTGATCCTTCTATAGAATGAAGTCAGATATGGTATATGAAAAATATCGAGTACCCCACATAGAGAATAGAAAACCACCCCGCTACATTAACAGTAGTAAATACAAAATAAAAGCAATAAACAGCAGTTGCACACGGAACTTAGTCACAAGAAATACCACCACGACAAGCATATCATAAAATTTTTCATAAAAGAAACATAACCTTGGGATGGCATTACAACGGAAATAGTTGAACCAGCTACTTTTTCAATTCAAAAAAGAACACGTGCACATCCCCAGTGTTTTCAGTTCACCAATATAGAGAAGCATACATGCAAAAAAATGATTGCACATGAAAGCACAAACAAACAAGCAAATGCAACAGTAATAGCATATATCACTTATCAAAGCTACCATTTCTCACCAAGTAAAAGAAACAAGTAAATAAACCAACAAAAATGTCAATGAAAACATACTTTATCCATTCAACAGCATAACAGATTCATCAACATTCAACACAATCCCAGTTACATGGAAAATTGAGACTTACTGCTTCATAGGTCAAGGTACCAGATCGAGAAACAATTCCAACACGCCCAGGTTTATGAATATACCCAGGCATAATGCCAATCTTACATTCTCCAGGTTTGATGATGCCAGGGCAGTTGGGACCAATCAGCCGAGTTTTGGATTGCCTGTTGAGAGCAGCCTTCACTCGTACCTGAAATTTACAAATATTAGCGTCAACCCCACTTTCGCACTACCGATGGAGCTAAAGAATGGATCGTATATCAATAAGAAGAAACAAATATTGTCATCCAACATCCAATAACAAGGTTAATAGTTAATACCAGTAATCTCTTACTGATTATGGGTATGTTAGGAATTGATGTTTTATAGCTTTGAATCATTAGTTGTCAAGCAAAATCCAAGTCGGTATTTAGGAAACACATTAGCTGCTGTGCTTCCAAAATTAAGCAAAAGAAAAACAGATACAGACATACCCTAAGTGAGGTTTCAACAAGAATTTCAAGGAAGCTAAGTTATGAAGTTGAGAAAGCATCTAAAAATTTTAACCCAGTAAAACCAATTACCATATCGTGTTGAGGGATTCCTTCGGTGATACAGACAATAAGATCCAACTCAGCCTCCATAGCCTCCATGATAGCAGCAGCAGCAAACGGTGGAGGAACATAAATAACCGAAGCATTAGCCTTTGTTTCAGCCTTGGCTTCAGCAACCGAGTTGAATACAGGAAGCCCCAAGTGCTCCGTTCCGCCCTTCTTAGGCGTCACGCCACCCACCTATTAAAACGCCGCAGTTTCGTAAACAATAACTACGCATACAACTACAGGGGTAAAAATATAATTAATGAGTATTAACTAACCATTTTGGTGCCGTATTCGATGGCTTGTTCGGTGTGGAAACTGCCGTTTTTTCCCGTGATGCCTTGGCATATTACTCGAGTGTTTTTGTCGACGAAAACTGCCGGCTGAGACGATGCCGCCGCCGACCCATAGTGTCTCGAGTGGGCCGCCGCCGCCGCCGACGAGAATCTGTAAAGGGAAGCCGAAGAAGAAGATGAGATTTTGCGAGATGCGATCGAGCCGATCAGCTTGGCCACGGCTTGGCGAGTCATTTGATTCACTTCGCTTTGATCTGATTAGCTCTCAGTCTCTCTCCCAAAATACTGAAATAAAAATATTTCTCAGAGAACGATTGCTTTTATTACTCTGAGAAATAATTAACTGGACATGTAAAACATTTAAGCCACCTTTCTATTACTCTGAGAGTCCGACTGATCACAGGGTTTACTTTTTTCGGATCCGGATCCTAAAACATTTAAGCCACCTTTCTATTTTTGGAAGTCTCAAATTATAGTACAATTTTCTTATTTGAAGAGAGTTAAAAGGAAGTAGTTTACTTATATACCCTTTATTTACTTGACGTAATAGAAATGGCGGAATGTGAATTATTTCCATTAAAATTATTTATTTTCTAAAATTAAATAAAAAATGAGAATAAAAATGAAGTGAGGCCTATATATTTGGGAGTTGGGAATGAGAGTCTCATTCCCACCATCTTATGGGAATAAGATTCTCATTCTCATTATTGATGAGAAATTATAATATTGCCCCAAAGGTAATTAATTAATATTAATTTATAAATAATAAATCAAATATATAATAATTAATCAATAATTAATAATAAAATAATATTTATCAATTTAATAAAAGAATAAATTATATTTAATAATTTAATACATTAATAATTATTTAATAAAGTAATAATTAATTAATGTTTATATAGACATTACATTTTTGCATGAGCCCAATGATGAGCCTCGTATGGCGGCACTACCTGAAAAGTTGCGGAAGTTGCGAAAAACGAACGCCGGAAGCAAGGAAAACCTCCAAAATTAGCATATCATCGGATTCGAACTCATTAGCCAGCCTCGGATTCGCTCAGTCAGCCTCGGTTTCAAACCTTAGCTTCGGACAGGCATCTGCCCATGCAATCGGTCCATGCAGCCCATGCAATCGGCCCATGCAATCGGTCCATGCATAATCTTCCCAAATACGATAAAATATCCTTAGTTATAAGAGCATCAACACTTTCCAATTTAATGAGATTTTGGGATCTCATCCTTACTAATTTAACAAATTTGAGATCTCCTCATCACCAAATTATAAGATTTTATTCCCAAAATAATTTGATAATATATTCTCAAATAAACATGATCTGTTTCCCTATTTGGAGATCCCTTCAAATCAATATAAAGGGGACCAAGTCATCATCAAATGGGGAGGCTCTTTTCTTCTTCTTTGGGGGATCACCGAAAAAACAAGAAAAAAAAGGGAGAATCACCAAAAAGAAAATAGAGGAAAAAACGAAAAAAAAAAAAAAGGGGAGAAACAAGGGAAAAAAAAACTAAGAGGCAACCATCACCCCCACCATTCTCATCGTCCACCAGCGTGCAGCAGAAGAATAGAAACCAGAACGTGAAAGCCGTGAACCAGTGAGCAGAGACCTGGACGTGAAAAGCTGTGAACCAGTGAGCAGAGACCTGGACGTGAAAAGCCAAGAACCAGCAGACGTGAAGCAGAAGTCAGACCTAGACGTGAAACCGGCGACACCAGCGTGAGATGAAACAGTGAACCAACAACCAGAAATAGCGAACCAGCAACCATAAAATAGAAACTGGAAAACCCTAGACGTTAGAAGGAGGATAAATCGAGTGAGAGAGAGAATCGAACCAAACCTTGAAACCAAACTTCGATCCTTCCGGCAACGGCCTAACGCACTTCCGAGAAAGCAACTTAAAAGGTAAGACCTGAGGGCACCCTTACCATATTTATTTTTTAGTTACGGACGCTGCATGCCTAGCTGGATGTGAAATACGTCCAACCGGGTATGCGAAGCCCTACATCAAAAGAATGGCCAAATCTCTGGCCACATTTCTTCTTTAGCATTTCGTTGTTTATTTTTCTCTATTTATTAACTTTTATTGTTATTTTATTATTTCGCCTTTATTTTGTTTATGTTTGTTCATGTTGATGATTATCTGTATATGCATGGTTATATTTTTTATGTCCGTTTACATTGCATTGATGATTATGTGTGTTATTATCCCTCGCGGTATATTGGATGGAAACCCAGACGTAAATCCCGTAGCCGAATCCGAATAGACGGTAGTGCGGTTTGTCCTTGGGATACAACTCCACGTGCCACTCGGGAAATACTCATATATGCGTGATTGACCCCCTTTTTGTTTGCAGTTTATCTTAATGAATCATTTGCTTTTGAATTATTTCCTTTATGTTATGATCATTATTATTTCCATAGTCTATCACGCACGACTGTTTATTATTGACATTTATTATTGACGTTTTTCCTGCTTTTGGTTGTTTATTATAATTTTCATTATCCCATCTCGTATTTCTTAATTTAATATGCTTTTGGAATCACGTTATTGTGATTATTATTTTGGTTGGGTATGTTATTACATTTTTTATTTGCTTTTATGCATGAATTGCATTAAGACTTGACTATACCATTGTGTGAACCCATACATTATACTGGCATAAGTAAGGGACCATTCTGAACCCAACGGTTTGAGGTCTTCCCTTGCGAGGGGTGAGTGCGGCCTTAAATCTTTCCCAGTTCACACTAGGTGGCGACTAATTCATTCTCCAGTTTAGTCCCTCGCGGGCTAATTCGTACTCTCTGCGGGCTGCGAGCCCAACAGTGTCGTGGTCTCCGAACATCATAGGCATAGCGGTAAACCTCGTTTCGCTCCTACAGATGGCGACTCCACCGGGAAGTTTTTTCTATGATGATGAGGTGCTTCGACCTCTGGGATTCATTCCCAAACTGTTGATAATGTGGGCCTCGACCCTTGGATTCATCCCTGAACTGTCGAACTGATGGTGGTGAGGCACTTCAACCCCTGATTCGTCCTCATTCTCGAGGCTCTTTGCTCGTCCTCATTCCCGAGGTTGTTCTCCATTCTCGGAGTTCCTCTTCATTCCTAGAGTTGATCATCCTCATTCTCGAGGTTTCTCTCCATTCTTGGAGTTGTTCGTCTTCATTCCCGAGGAGTTCTCCATTCTTGGAGTTGCTCGTCCTCATTCCCGAGGTTCCTCTTTCTTCTTCTTTTTTGTTTTTACAAAGTCTGCGAACACAAAACAAAAAATTATGTGTATGCGACATGTGTGCATGTATGCATGGATGAATTCCCTACTCTGATGGGGTTTCTTTGTCCTATTGGCTTGATGTCATCCTTGGTTAGGCATTCATTGTGCTAGAGGGTTTTCTTCACCCCTTTAGGAACCCTCTTGGCCTTTGGTGCCCATTTGCCTATAAGAAGTTTTGGGCGCCCCCTTGGCCTGTTTACAGTTTCCTTATGCCAATTCTCCTTCGGTGATTGCTCAGTTCTCTTTGGTCTCATGGATCAAGATCTCGTTGTGTCCCTTATTCGCGGGGTGGTAGACTTGTCATCCCCAGACCTGGCTCAGTTTTCTGTTCTTTGCTACATGCACCGGGTCAATGTGGATTACGCCCTTTTAAAAGTGGCCTCGTCCTTTTGGGATACTGCAAATCATGCCTTATGATTCCCAGATTTCGAAATATGCCCTCTCCCTGAGGAGTTTGCTATGATTCTCGGCTTGCATTTTTCTCCTAATACCCTTCCAGCGATGTCGCGTTTCCAATGTCAATACCCTCGGGAAGCCTCTGAAGCTTTCCTTTACTGTCCTGAAGATGCGGAAAAGATATTGCCTTGTGCTTCGTCCATTGAGTTACGGGTTCTTTTATGTGTCTCTTCCAGGATATAGGTAGGGTCTCGTCCATGGAGGAGTGTAGTCTTATTTTGTATCTTGGCCCAATACCTCTTAGTGGGTTGTGATAGTACGAGAGGCGACTATCGTTTATTACACATCATCGAGGGAATCCGATGTGGTCATGATCCTTCCCCATTATCTTGGCCGAGACACTTATTGGTTTAGACATGATAAAACACCATCTTGTAAGCCGGTTTCTTGGGAGTCTCATTGTTTTGCAGGTTCGTTCTATCTTTTGCCTGAGTTTTCATTTCAGATTTTCAACTTAGCGGATTGTTCTATCTTTCCTGGGTCACCTTTTCAGGTTTTCAACCCAGCAAGCTAAAATTTTATATATTTTTTTTCAGATCTAGTTGCAAGAGAAGTTAAGGCTTATTGTTCCTCCTCTGGCTCCTGTTTTTATTTCTTATGGCCCTCGTCACCATCTTGTTCGGGCCTTAATGAAGAAAAACCTTCCTTATGCGGAATGGCACGAGTGGCTGCTGCACCTTACTACTGCAAACATCACGTGGATGTGTCCTTGGTGGTGTCTTAGTCATGTCACCGTGGATTTCCTCAAGCACTGCGTACCTCTACCTCTTCTCGGCCTACACTCCAGCTCGTTCTATCTTTCCATCAGGGTTCCTCGACAATATGGGTGTCTCCATCACCCTGTCCCTAGACAGCGCACTTTCCAAAGTGGGCCCATTTCTCGCCGCCTCTTAGACAATTTCCAGACCAAATGGTCTCAATGCCGAACGTGGATGTCGCTTCCCTGGGGCCTCCCAACGCTCCTTCTCCTAGATCTCCTGATCTTGGTCCAGAATCTAAGAAACAAAAGACATGATTTGTAATTAATTGACTCTAATCTTTCCCGGTTAGCTGTGATTTATGCAATCTATGAACATCTTGAACATTTATTTCAATAAAGATGTTTGCATTACTTCTTAGTACATATGCAGGAAATAATGAACTGCATTGCAAGGATATCTATGTCGCTAATTGTTCCTCACGAATTTTACAATTAACCATTTTTCTTGCTCACTCATGCTCTAATTTTGCTTAGGTTGTCCTTTGTGGATTTTCAACCCAACGAGCCTTTTTTTTTTTGCACAAAGTATTGTTTCAGTCTGTCCACGTTGATCGGCTCGGTGAACTCGTTCCCTTCCAAATCTGACAGTCTCACTGCCTCATTCCCCATCACCCTTTTGACTAGGTAGGGCTCTTCCCAATTGGGCCTGAACTTTCCCATTGGGTCCATTATTAGTGGCTTCGACAGCTTGAGCACAAGATCACCTTCCCTGAACTTGGTGGGACGCAATTTCTTATTGAACGCCCGGGCCAACCTTTTCTGGTATAGCTGCATGTGGTACAATGCCTTTATCTTTTTCTCATCCAGTAATGCTAGCTGTTCGAACCTCTGCGAGGCCCATTCCTGCTCAGGCAATCCTGCCTCTGCTAGTACCTGCATTGATTGTATCTCTGTTTCCACTGGTAACACTGCCTCCATCCCGTAAACCAAAGCATAGGGTGTGGCTCTCGTTGCCGTTCTCACTGAAATTCTATACCCCCACAGGGCATATGGCAGTTTGTCAGCCTAATCTTTATAACTTTCTGTCATCTTAGCTAGTATTTTATTTATGGTTTTGTTGGCCGCCTCCACTGTCTCATTAGCCTGTGGCCTGTAAGGTGATGATTTGTAAAGCCCTATCCCGTACTTCTGCAACATCGCATTTGGTTCTCCTTGAAATTGGACTCCATTGTTTGTCACTATGTGATGTGGCATTCCGTATCGATATACTATATTACAGGCTATGAACTTGGCCATCTGCTTCGCCATAACATTATGGTATGACTCGGCTTCCATCCATTTCGAAAAATAGTCTACCGCCACTACTATGAAGCGGTGTCTATAGGCACTTCATTTTGCATGTAAGTCCCTATGATGAGTCTCATTTGGAGACACTGCCTTTTAAGTCACGAAAGTCGCGGGGGAAACGAATGTTGGAAGGGGAATTCAGAATAAGTATGTCATCGGATTAAATTCACATGTTCATTGCTTTCGTTCGTGCTGCGTTCGTGAACACGTTCGAACGTCAAGAAGATTGCGGGCGTTCGTACAACATTCGAATCGGCGTTCGAACAATGTCAGTACTTCTGGTTTTGTTGCTAGCCTCACGCCCAAGCCCATTTAGCCCACCAAAACCCACCCAAAAATAATTAAAACATTTAAAACATGTCACAAATTAAAATAATATCCTTCATAAATTAAATAAATCACATCACAATCTAAATAATTCACATACCTAAATAAACAAATTAAATATATGATATTCCTAATCTAGCTGTCCCCAATTAAATATATTTTTTCCTTGTGTAACACTAATTAAAAGATATCACCTTCATTAACAAATCTCATTCCTATTCAAACCTTAGAACCCCTAGCTCACTCACACAAAAAAACTCATAGTCCATACAAGCAAGAGGTAACAATAAATAATTCTCTTCTCCTCATCCCTCAATTGCCGAAAACACTAAACCAAAACACCCCAATTTCCGCACAAACACAACCTAAAACAGCCTCTTACATCACCGAAAATCACCCTTAAAACTGCACTAACACCACCGAAAATCACCATCAAATAGCAGCCCCCTAAATCGAAAAATAGCAGCCCATTTTACCGTAAAATAGTGGCCAAAAACCCGCAAAAATAGTGACTGAAAAACAGCAGCAAAACAGCAGCGAAACGGAGTAAAGATCGCGGTCCAAACAACAAAACAGCGAAAGGAAGCAGTGGACCAGTGAACCGAAGGAGTTGCAGAGCGTTAACCCTTCCGACGATCGTGTACCGTACGTCTGAGAGGTGATTTAAAAGGTTAGACCTGAGGGCACTTTTCGTATTTATCTTCATTCATCTTTTAATTGTTTTATTTATTTTTTTTCCTCATGAGAGTCGTTTGTTGATGCATGTTGTGGCCCTTGAATGAATGGAAAATGTGTCATCTCTTGTGGTATATAGGATGGAAACCCAGACATAAATTCCGTAGCCGAATCTGAATGGACGGTAGTACGGTCTGTACTTGGGATACAACTCCACGTACCACTTGAGCAAACGGCACATATTTCGCTTTGTTTTGTCTTGTTTATTTATTATCCGCATTTTATGTTCCGCCATTTAATTTCCGTACGATTATTTGTTTGTATTGATGATGTGATGCGCATGGGCTTAGTATGTTGGTCTAAAGGTCCTCTATTTGAGGGAAGAAAAAGTCTAAAAGACTACCTTTATGACAATACTTTGCCGCGCCGGACAAAGTGTGTTTGATTGAATGTGATATAAGTTTAATCGAATATGTGAAGTCCTATATTGTTGTCTTTATTTTCTATGGATTATGATGTAATGCGCATGAGATTAGTATGTTAGTCTAAAGGTTCTCAATTTGAGGGGAGAAAAGTCCAAAAGGCTACCTTTACGACAATACTTTGTCGCGCCGGACGAAGTGTGTTTGATTGAATGTGAGATACGTTTAATCGAATATACGGAAGTCCACATTATTGTCTCATTCACTTTTATGCATTGTAATGTAATGCGCATGAGCTAACTAGGGTGGATTAAAGGTCATCTATTCGAGGGAAAATGCCTAAAGGGCTACCTTTACCACGATGTTTTGCCGCGCCTCTTGTTATGTCATTGACCTTTTGCATATCATTGGTATATTTACACATGTATTGCATTCTAGTGCGCATGGGCTAACTAGGGTGGATTAAAGGTCTTTTGTTCGAGGGAAAATGCCTGAAGGCTACCTTTACCACGATGTTTTGCCGCGCCGGACGAGGTATACTCGATTGAATGAGAATGAGTTCAATCGGGCATACGGGGTCCTACATTGTGCATCTATGTAGGTGTTTGCATCGTCTATCATACATCAACTCATGTCCCGTTCGAACGCGTTCTCGAACGCTATACAAACGCGAACCTTCTGTTTCCCGTTCGAACGCATTTACGAACACTACTCGAATGCGCATGCATTTTGTTTCATCAGGTCTTGTCTCGTTCGAACGCGTTCTCAAACGCTATAGAATATGAACCTTCTGTCTCCCGTTCGAACCCGTTTACAAACGCTACTCGAATGTGTATGCATTTTGTTTCATCAAGTCTTGTCCCGTTCGAACGTGTTCTCAAATGCTATACTAACGCGAACATTCTGTTTACCGTTTGAACGCGTTTACGAACGCTACTCGAACGCACATGCATTTTGTTTCATCAAGTATTGTCCCGTTCGAACGCGTTATCAAACGCTATACGAACGCGGACCTTCTGTTTACCATTCGAACGTGTTTATGAACGCTACACGAATGCTCATACACTGAACTGAGTCATTTTCGTCACATTTCATGCATGATTGCCTCATTAGTTATCTCTTTGCATTATGTACCTAATTGCTTATCTTTATTACGCATGATTGTGCAATTGCCATTTATTTGTGTTCCCACATGTATAAGTACAATGTGCTTATGAAATTATATGCTTGCCATTATTCCGATTCACTTTTATGATTTTTTGTACAATTACCATTTCTTGCGTTTCCGTATCCATGAATATGGTGTGCTTATGAAGTTGTATGTTTGCCGTGTTTCAATTACCTTTATGCACGCAAATTTGGACATAGGTTATATGCAAATAGGTTGTATGCAAATTCGGACATAGGTTATATGCAAACTTAGATATGAGCCTTGTACTTATGCATGTGAGCTTAGAAATAGAATACCCTTGGGAATGTATGTTGCTAGATCCAATTTAATTATTGCACAAATCACATCATTACAAGTGGCATAAGTAAGGGACAATTCTGAACCCAATGGTTTGAGGTTTTCCCTTGCGAGGGGTGAGTGCGGCCTTAAATCTTTGTCCCGGTTCACACCGGGTGGCGACTCCATGTTATTTCTCCGGTTTAGTTCCCCCGTGGACTACTCCGTACTCCCGACCGGGCCGCGAGCCCGGAACAGCGTCGTCCATTATCTGTGTCCTACAGTCTGGCGACTCCACTGGGGATAGAGAATTGGCCCCGAAATAATGTCTTGTAGTGATTATGATTTGTGCTTTAGTTAACCGTGTCTATAGTGGGTTGAAAGGGGTTTAATCAAAGGCACTTTTTGAGATAGGTAATGGTTTGGTGTCTTCTTTCATTCACTACCTTTCTACAAGGAAAATCTGTGAAGGCACCTAGATAATCATGTACTAGTAGCTTACTATGATGGACTAATTTGGAGGACTTATTGTTTATTCCTGTCACCAAGGCGATAAGAGCCTAGGAGGCTTGAGTATTTAAGAGAGTTCGCTCCACCCTCCCTCTGGGGAATCTTCAATAGGAAATCCATTTGACAGTCAGTCGCGCACCATAACTCGTTGGCACGTACCGTAAGGTATAAAAAAGGTGCGCCACTTGGTCACTCGAACCTTTGAGTGGGGAGATCTAGTTGTGGGCAATCATTCGCCAGCGAGAGCCTTTGTCTACACTCCCACAAACCCACACGTAGACCATAGTTGTACGACCAATAGAAACTATTTCCTTGTGCTTGTGTTTAGGGACCATCATCATTTGGATTCAGTTGGACTTCTTGTCAGAAATGCGAACTTGTTGGGCCATTTAAACTGGGATGAGTTCGTATCTTATGACAATTGGGCTAAAAGTTTCTAAAATGTCGATGGGCCACTCTGTAGAAATTATTTCTGTATGCCTATGCTTAGGACCATCATCATCTGGATTCAGTTGGACTTCTTGTTAGAAATGCGAACTTATTGGGCCATTTAAACTGGGATGAGTTCGTATCTTATGACAATTGGGCTAAAAGTTTCTAAAATGTCGATGGGTCATCCTGTGTTTGGGCCCCTTATCATTTGAAGTTGTTTAGCCATGTTATCGCAAAATTGTAAACCTGTTGGGCCTTTTCAACTGGGACAAGTTTGCACATTACGATAATGTGATTGAAGCTTTAAAATGACAAGAGGTTGACTTATATATTCCATGCATTGCACGCATCTCATGCATCTCATGCATACATGCATCATGTTAACCCATGTATCTTAAAAGCCATCATAGATATCTGTTGGGTTAGGAAAGAAAGACTTGTCAAAAGGTGTTTAACAAACATAGATATCGGGAAAATGAAACTGAGAAACAGAAAACCTTACGGCAAGGATAGAGAGACAAGCGAATGGTATTCAGTTGAAATGATTAAGAAAAGAATAGGCTCAGAAAGTAATGGAAGAAATACATACCGGGGTATGTGGACCGCACATGAATGGGTTGAATTTGTCTCGCAAGATTGTAAGACAATGTTTCTACTGGTTGACCATGGAGACAGACTGTGCACCACCTCATCAGTAACGGTTTGGAAATGGACCACCTCATCAGTAACGGTTCGGAAATGGACCACCTCATCAGTAACAGTTCAAAAATGCACCACCTCACAAGTAACGGTTCGGAAATGGACCACCTCACTAGTAACGGTTCGAAAATGGACCACCTCATCAGTAACGGTTCGGAAATGGACCACCATCTCATCAGTAACGGTTCGGAAATGGACCACCTCACAAGTAATGGTTCGGAAATGGACCACCTCACAAATAACGGTTCGAGAATGGACCACATCATAGTAACGGTTCGGGAATGGACCACCTCACAGTAACAGTTCGGGAATGGACCACCTCATAGTAACGGTTCGGGAATGGACCACAAATGGTTTGGGAACAAAGCCCAGAGGTCGACAGCACCTCGCCATCACATTCAGCACAGTTTGGGAATAAAGCCCGGAGGTCGACAGCACTTCGCCATCACATTCAGCACAGTTTAGGAATAAAACCCAGGGAACAAAGCCATCATATCAGCAGTACAGTAGTGATTCCTATAGATCGCAACATCTTGCAGGGATGAACCTTGGGGTCGAAGCACCTCACCAACAATATCAACTCAGTTCGAAGCAACATGCAAGTCAAGTGGCAGCTGGCGGGCCAGGTAAATGAAAATGCATTGCATAACTTTGATAGGATTGTCATTCTCACACACTGCACAAGTCCCATCAAAGTGGGGGTGACTGTAGGCACTGTATTTTTGCATATAAGTCCCGATGATGAGTCTCGTACGGAGGCACTACTCTTTAAGTTGTGTAAGTTGCGGGAAACGAACGTCGGAAGGGAAAAGTCAGAAATTAATACCTTGTTGGATTAATTTGTTTGCTTAGCTTCGGGTTTTCTTGTTAGGCCTCTGTTTTAAAACTTATCATTGGCCCAAAACCCCCGCAAGCCACACACCAAGCCCATACACCACCAAGCCACACACCAAGCCCACCAAAAGGACCAACCACATGCCCAAACCCCCTAATTCACGCCCAAAACCTTCCAAAATAACAAATCCACACATTAAACACATGTTGAAATCAAACCAAATCACCTTCCCAAATTAAAAGATTCAAATCAAATCTCATCAATCACCTTCCTAATTAAATTAAATCACATTCCTAAACTAAATAAAATAAAATCAAATCAAATCAAATTACCTTCCTAAATGAAGAGATCATTTCCTTTGATACACAAACTAAATATCCCCTCATAATTACACAATATTCCTCCCATGTTTGCATAAGGACAACCCCAACCCTTGCCTATAAAAAGAAGCCTAAACCTAACCTTAGAATCCTTAGCTAGCATTCACGCCCAAAAAAGACACTCACCAGCCATCTTCACTCTTGCTCACTCTCTCGGCAATCAAAACCCCCCACAAACAGCCCTCAACCTCACACAATCAAAACCCCCCACAAACAGCCCTCAACCTTAAACACAAAACCCCCCACGCACAGCAATCTTCACAAAACTCTCGGCAACACAGCCCATTCACACCTAACAGCCCATTCACGTCATTGCTCATTCTCGGCAACACAGCCCTACTTCATGCTAAAGATCCATTCAAACAACCACATGCCTACTTCACGCTAAAGCCCCCTTCAACAGCCCCACCCACGTAGCCTTCAACAGTCCACTCACGTAGCCTTCAACAATCCACTTAAATTCACACCACAAACCCTCAATCACGTGAATCAATAAAACACATATAGCCCTCGCCAACTGCAACAGCCCCTCACGCTAAAACCCTCACTCCTTACGTAGCCTGTCACATAAGCCCCACGAAACAGCCTCCCTTCACACCCAAACAGTCCCCAAAAAACTGCACAACCAGAACATCAAAAACTGCAACAAAAATAGTCCCAAAATCGCACAAAATAGCCTCAAAACAGCCCCTGAATACCGCCAACAACAAACAAACACAACAACCAGAAAATACAGTGAAAATAGTGAGCAAACAGCAGCCCAAAACAGCGAAGCAACGAAGGAAAACAATGAACCGGTAAATCCGAAAAGTTACGGAGCATCAACCATTCCGACAACCGCGTAGCGCACTTCCAAGAGACGACTTAAGATGTTAGACCTGAGGGCACCTTTTTATTTATTCCCGTACTTTCTTTCCGTTAGTTATTATTATTTCTTCGCATACGTATTATAGTTTCATGTAAGTTGTGGCCATGAGATGAATGAAATATGTGTTATCTCTCGCGGTATATCAGATGGAAACCCGGACGTAAATTCCGTAGCTGAATCCGAATGGACGGTAGTGCGGTCTGCACTCGGGACACAATGTCACGTACCGCTTGAGAGACACACATATTTCGTTTCATCCAATCTTATGTTTATTCATGATTTAGTCGTTTAGTATGTTATCTTCTTTTAGGCATGATTTAGTCGTTTAGTATGTTATTTTCTTTTTTATGCATGATTTAGTTGTTTAATATGTTATTTTTTATGCATGATTTATTTGTGTTTCCGCATGTATTAATTTAACGTGTTCATGAGATTATTGTGTGTTTGCCGTTATGACGACTTACTTTTATGCATGCAAACTTAGATATAGGTTATATGCAAACTTAGATATATGCTTCATTTTCATGCACGTGAACGTAGAAGTAGGATACTCTTGGGAATATATGTTGCGTAGACTCGATTATATTATCACATAAATCCATTCATTACAAGTGACATAAGTAAATGACCATTCCGAACCCAACGGTTTGAGGTCTTCCCTTGCGAGGGGTGAGTGCGGCCTTAAATCATTTTCCTAGTTCACACTGGGTGGCGACTCCATGTTATTTCTCCGGTTTAGTTCCCCCGTGGGCTAATCCGTACTCCCGACTAGGCCGTGAGCCTAGAACAGCGTCGCCGATTTTTGTGTTATACAATCGTGCTCTCTAAAAACTTTCTCGTGATGTCTCTGCACTCCTTCCAATTTAGTCTCTATTGTTTAACCTTCTAAAGTCGTTACTTCTCTCTCTGAGTGCCGCTATACTCTCTTTGTTATTCTTCCTTATGAAACTTACTCTGCTACCAAGGTTCCTTTCTTGTCTCAGTTCCTTGAACTCCTTACATCTTTACTCTTCCTGGAATCTCTATTTAATTTGATTACTTAGGATATCTCATTCTAAATATTTGGTTTAGGTGCAACTCTTTATCTAGTCTTTCATTCTCAATACCATGAGACTCTTTATAATTTGTTCATTATATTCCCGAGAATCGTTCTCCCTAATCTATTTGTACTTCCAAGTTCTTACTTCTTTAGAAGTTCCTTAATTCGAAGATGGCTCCCAGACTTAACTCAACTTATTGTGACTTCGAACTATTCTCTCTCATGTTTCTTATCTCTGTTTCACTGGACTAACCAATTTGGCTATATAGCCATCTCACTATTCGTCTAATATATCCATTGCTCTACTTTACTGGTTCATCTCTCCATTGGGCTCTAAATTGATGGGTGATATGCTCATTGGCTTGGTTAGAGTCTCCATTCATTCTTGCTATGTCCAAGATACATTACCCATATCTCTATACGTACTGAATCTTCTTGACACCTATGTTTTTCTTCTTACTATTTTAAGATCCTATCTATTTGGCTCTACGACATGCTACTGAGGCTAGTGGTGATTTGTTCTTCTAACTACACCCTAGATCTCTGCTCTCTACTCTCTGCTATAAGTCGCAACTATGGCGTTTTGTTCTTCTGTCCATACTAGTACTCTCGTCACTCCTTAATATCTCCAACTTCACAGGTCTATTCTTATATACTTCCATGGACTCTACTAAGTTGGGTTGATATGTGGGTTCTACTATATTTGATCTATCTTGTGGACTTCTACTAGTCTAGCAAACCTCTTTCTCACTTGCCTTAATCTTTGAATTTACTGGGTTTGTAGGCACTACATTTTTGCATATAAGCCCCGATGATGAGTCTCGTATGGAGACACTACCTCTTTAGTTGTGAAAGTCACGGGAAACATACGTTGGAAGGGTAAAATTGGAAAATGGAATTTTTATTGGATTTAAACCAGTTGTTTAGCTTTGGTTGCTTGTTGGATCTTTGTTTCAAAGCTTATCCTCGGCCCAAAACCCCCATAAACCACTTACCAAACCTAAAACACCCAAGCCTACCCAAAGAACCAAGCCCACACCCATGGAGCCTAAGTCACGCCCATCACTCTTTAGATTAGGGATATGCACATTTAACACATACTAAAATCAAGTCGAATCCCTTCCTAATTAAAAGAAATCTCATAGATTCCTTTCCTAATCAAAGCCAATCATAATCCTAAATTAGGAGATCTTTTCCTTATGAGATACCAATTAGAGAGATGTCACCATCAATAGGACATTCTTTCCTATTCCAATAAGGAAATTCACCCCTCCATTGCCTATAAAAAGAACCATTCACCACCATTCACTAACGCTGGCAGACTCACACAAAATAATAACCCTAAACCTGCCCTTCTCTCCCCTCTCGGCACATTCACACATCATAAACACACACATACTTCACCCCACCCTTACATTGCCGCTTCAATAAACCAATTGCGCACATAACCCCTCAAAGTAAACCACTCACATCAATAACACCGTCTGCCATTACCACTAAGCCAATTCACGTCACAGCCTGCCATTACCCATTCAGCCAGTTCACGCTTCAACCCTCCACTCACGCCAATAAGCCACACGTTGCCGCTTCAACCTCAACCTCACGTTGCCTCTCTTAATTAAACACGTCTGCCCCACTCACGCACCACAACAAGCCAAAAGCCCCTCACATCCACACCACAACAAGCTCACAAAGCCTTCACACAAGCCACCAAACACACTGCCCAAACTGCCGCATCTAGCCCTCTTCACAGCCCCGAATACACGCCTAAAAAGACCTTGAAACAGCCCCAAAACCCCCCTCAAAGTCACGCCCAAACAGCCCCTGCATTGCCCTCCACTGCACGCCAAAAACAGCTTACTGCATTGTCTCCCTCACTGTCGCATATTAGCCCACTGCACTGCCCAGTTTTTCACGCCAATTTGACCCATAAAACAGTCCAGAAAACACCCTAAAACTGCACTAAAAAAACTACATAAAAACCCTCCTTAAAACCATCAAAAACCGCAGCCAATACCCCTCCAAAATGCCCAAAACAGTCCCCTGAAACAACCAAAATAGTGGCCTAAAAACAGCAGCAAAACAGCAGCGAAACGGAGTAAAAACAGCAGCCCGAACAGTAAAACAGTGAGGAAAGACGTTGAGTTAGTGAACCGAAAGAGTTGCGGATCATTCACCTTTCCAACGGACGTGTAACGCCCTTTCGTGAGACGACAAAAGAGGTTAGACCTGAGGGCATCCTTTTATTTATTATCTTTCATTTATTTTATTTATTTTAGAAATATTATCACATGAGAGTCGTTTGAGGCATGATGTGATTGTTGGATGAGCGGAATATGTGTTCCCTTCGTGGTATATAGGATGGAAACTCGGACGTAAATTCCGTAGCCGAATTCGAATGGACGGTAGTGTCGTTTGTACTCGGGATACAACGCCACGTACCACTTAAGAGACATGTATTTCTGTTGGTTATTATCTAGGTCCCAAGATCAAACAAGACATGAAAACAATGTGTGAACACATCAACGGAGGTAGCGGAATACTCACATCGATCGGTTGAGTCGATTTGGAGACGAATGAAGCCCAAAATGCTCACTGCTTCATGCGTGAACTGCAGTAGTCCACTGCCCACTGTCTTCTATTTTTGAGCTGCGAAACGGAGCTCCAAGCCTTGTCTAACGGATCCCGGCTCATGGGCGAACCTCCCTACCACCTTCGCAAGACTCGTAAGTGTGCTAGCACTTGATTTCTCACCATGAAAAACCACTCTTGCTCCCCTATTTGTCACGCCAAACGGGTTCAAACCAGTGAAGAAACTCACTGTTTTGGCGTGAGGAGAAGAGAGAAATTGAGAGAGATGAAAGTTGTGTGTAATGGTTGGTAAAGCTTTTCCAAAAAGCCTTTATATATTTTCCAAGAAAAAATAATAAAACCAATTACTTAATTGATTTAAATAAAACCAAAAGCAAATGATTTTCCCTCCAAACACTATTACACCAACTTACATCAACTATTCACATGTCACTTTAATAAAGTGATGTGATGCAAGTCAATCCATCAATCCATCAATCAATCAATCAATCACTCAAAGTGACTTTTGATTTGACGCTTGATGTGACGATTGATTTGACGCTTGATGCGACTTGCGATGCCGCACTCGTATTCGAAATACGAATGCGCTCGCAATCACACTTGGGCTCGGGTTCGCTAATTCTAAATTAACGATTTTTCCGTCGCGTCGTAATTAAATGATTACGCCTAGCGAATTCACTATTCACGTCGCTAACGAATTAATTCTAAATTAATTCGTTCGCCCGAATTAAAATCTAATTTTAATTCTGCGTCGAAATCTAATTTCATTTAATATATCGAATATATTAATTTACCGATTAATTCCAAATTAATCGTTATCTCTCTCTGGACGATATTTTATCCTAGATAAAATATCTCTATAATTAATCCTAGATTAATTTTCTCTCTCTTCTATATAATCCCAGATTATTCAAGAGTGCGAGTTGTGCGTCATCGGTGGATTATCGGGAAGCGACCCATGAGATCCCCGGATAAGTTGGCAGTAAATACGGTCGTCGGAGTATCCGAATCACGTACGTACCAAGTACTACGTTCTACCGATTTACGAGACAAGGTCAACTCATAGCAAAGTACCAAGTCTACCCAATTCTCCGGACATATCCATTTAAGAATATTAAAGATCTGTATCAAGCGTAGTATACGATTGTATTGTGTGTATCGGCCCAGTAGCGGATAGTCACGTGCTAGGGCTGGGGCTGGATAAGTGTCTACCTCGTCCGAAGCACATATCGGATGCCTGGTAACATAGTCTCTATAATCGGATATTCATGACCTAGTCATAATATCCCGATTGGTTGCGCAACACTCAAGAGCACTAGTACCGTATCATGCGTGACATAATCTCCACTATGACTGAAGTGATACTTCCGTCTTGACATCACACCCAATACACTACGACTCTCTGATAAACCCAGAAGTGGTGTACGCAGAACCGGTAAAGCCCTGTACCACCAAGACCAAAGTCTACCGATTATCGCAAGTATTAGCGATGCAAGTCTCAGGTTAAGACTATACACACCTACCTTGATTTCGGCCTCCCATAGACACATAGTCATAATACCAATGGGATTCCGAGGGGTCTATCCAGAGCGAAGCTGTTTCCCGTACCATCGGTGAAATACGACCTCCTATCGCACTTGCATAAGTATCCAATACTTATATATATGAGAACTATGCCGTTGTGCCCTCACAACGCACACAAGTGCAATGCTAGCCTATTCCGCATTATCGATGTCCAGTCTCGATAATACTCCGGCTAGGGATATTTAATGATTAATCCTTCGGGGACCGATACTGTCTCATATAATTCTCAGTCCAGGAACTAATCATAGGGACCTCTCTTCATTTATATATCTATGGTGATCTAATCACAAATGATGAGAGTGCAATTTCCTTGTCACATAGTTAATTGCTACAACAACACAATGATCTGTGCAAATAGTGACGCTATGGGTCATTTTGTCCAACAATCTCCCACTTGGCACATAGCCAGTCACTCAAGTGTCCCACACCCGAACTATGTACGGTTCGCTCAAATTGTTGAGGAAAGGTTTTCGTCAGCGGATTTGTTTGATTATCGTTTGACGCGATTTACACGATCATCACATCGCCACGATGTATGATCCGAACGAATCAGATGAACAAGTCGGGAATGGCACTCCGAGAATGGAACAGGGTTCAACAATTGACCATTATCAGCAGACGCCAAAAATGGCACTCCGAAAATGGAGCATGGTTCGGAAATGGACCACTATCAGCAGACGCCGAAAATGGCACTCCGAAATGGAGCACGGTTCGGAAATGAACCACTACCACATCAGATGCCGAAAATGGCGCTCCAAAATGGAGCACAGTTTGAAAAGGGACAACTATCACACAACACATGCCGAAAATAGCGCTCCAAAATGGAGCACACACAACAGATGCCGAAAATGGCACTCCAAAATGGAGCACACACAACAGATGCCGAAAATGGCGCTCCAAAAATGGGGCACACACATCAGACGCCGAAAATGGCACTCCGGAAATGGAGCATAGTTCGGAAATGGACCACTATCAGCAGACGCCGAAAATGGCACTCTGAAAATGGAGCACGGTTTGGAAATGGACCACTATCACATCAGATGCCGGAAATGGCGCTCCGAAAATGGAGCACAGTTCGAAAATGGACAATCATCACATTAGCGACGCCTCAGAAATGAGGTTTAGCATGCCGAAAATGGCACTCCGAAAATGGAGCACGGTTCGGGAATGGACCACCTCACAGCATGGTTCGAGAACAAACCATCACATCATCAGTATTAGTCTTTTCGGGTATGGCACTCTGGGGGCGAGGCCCACATCATTATTAGTGTTGCCGGGTATGACACTCTGGGGGCGAGACCCACATTATTACTAGTATCAGTTTTGCCAGGTACGAAACTCCGGGTATGGAGACATCAGATCAGTTCTGCCAAGTACGACACTCCAGGTATGGAGATATCAGATCGGTTTTGCCAGGTTCGGCACTCCGGATATCAGATCAGTTCTACTAGGTATGGCATTCTGGGGGCGAGGCCCACATTGGTTCAGATCAGTTTTGCCAGGTACGACACTCCGGGTATGGAGATATCAGATCAGCCAGGTACGACACTCCGGGTATGGAGACATCAGATCAGTTCAGCCAGGTACGACACTCCGGGTATGGAGACATCAGATCAGTTCAGCCGGGTACGGCACTCCGGGTATGGAGACATTAGATCAGTTTAGCTAGGTACGACACTCCGTGTATAGAGACATCAGATCAGTTCAGCCAGGTACGACATCCAGACAACTGCGATACCCTAGGTACGGGGTTAGCATCCAGAAAACTGCGACACCCTAGGTACGGGGTTAGCACGCCAGGGATGGCATCCAGACAACCGTGACACCCTAGGTACGGGGTTAGCACGCCAGGTACGGCATCCAGACAACCGCGACACCCTAGGTATGGGGTTAGCATGCCGAGTACGGCACCCAGACAACTGCGACACCCTAGGTACAGGGTTAGCATTCAGACAATTGCGGCACTCTAAGTACGGAGACGCAACTGCGACACCTTAGGTACGTGGTTAGCATTCAGAAAACTACGACACCCTAGGTACGAGGTTAGCACGCCAGGTACGACATTCAGACCACAGCGACACCCTAAGTACGGGGTTAGCACGCCAGGTACGGCATGTGGACTATTGTGGACTACTGCGACACCCTAGGTACGAGGTTAGCATTCAAACTACTGCGACACCCTAGGTACGGGGTTAGCATTCAGACAATTGCGGCACTCTAGTTACGGAAAGGCAACTACAACACCCTAGGTACGGGGTTAGCATTTAGAAAACTGCGACACCCTAGGTATGGGGTTAGCACGCCAGGTACGGCCTTCAGACCACAGCGACACCCTAGGTACGACATGTGGACTATTGTGGACTACTGCGACACCCTAGGTACGAGGTTAGCATTCAGACAACAACAACATCACTGCGGCACTTTAGGACGGAGACGCAACCGCGACGCCCTAGGTACGAGGTTTAGCACAATCAAATCAACTCACATCAGCATGGCAAGTCAAGTGGCAGCTGGCGAGACAGGTAAGTAAAAATGCATTGCACGTACTTTGATAGGATTGTCATTGTCACACACTACACAAGTCCCATCAAAGTGGGGGCGACCGTAGGAACTGCATTTTTTCATATAAGCCCCGATGATGAGTCTCGTATGGAGACAATACCTCTTTAGTTGTGAAATTCGCGGGAAACGGACGTTGGAAGGGTAAAATTGGAAAATGGAATTTTTGTTGGATTTAATCCTATTGTTTAGCTTCGGTTGCTTGTTGGATCTTTGTTTCAAAGCTTATCCTCGGCCCAAAACCCTCATAAACCACTTACCAAACCATAAACCAAACCTAAAACACCCAAGCCTACCCAAATAACCAAAGCCCACGCCAATGGAGCCTAAGTCACGCCCATCACTCTCTAGATTAGGGATATGCACATTTAACACATACTAAAATCAAGTCGAATCCCTTCCTAATTAAAAGATATCTCATAGATCCCTTTCCTAATCAAAGCCAATCATAATCCTAAATTAGGAGATCTTTTCCTTATGAGATACCAATTAGAGAGATGTCACCATCAATAGGAGATTCTTTCCTATTCCAATAAGGAAAGTCACCTCTTCCTTGCCTATAAAAAGAACCATTCACCACCCTTCACTAACGCTGGCAGACTCACACAAAATAATAACCATAAACCTGCCTTCATCTCCCCTATCGGCACATTCACACATCATAAACACACACATACTTCACCTCACCCTTACATTGCCGGTTCAATAAACCAATTGCGCACATAAACCCCTCAACGTAACCCACTCACATCAATAAAACCGCCTGCCATTACCACTAAGCCAATTCACGTCACAGCCTGCCATTACCCATTCAGCCAGTTCACACTTCAACCCCTCCACTCACGCCAATAAGCCACACGTTGCCGCTTCAACCTCAACCTCACGTTGCCTCTCTTCATTCAACACGCTTGCCCCACTCACGCACCACAACAAGCCAAAATCCCCTCACAGCCGCACCACAACAAGCCCACAAAGCCTTCGCACAAGCCACCAAACACACTGCCCAAACTGCCGCATCTAGCCCTCTTCACAGCCCCGAATACACGCCTAAACAGACCTTGAAACAGCCCCAAAAACCCCCTTAAAATCAAGCCAAAAAAACCCCCGCATTACCCTCTACTGCACGCCCAAAACAGCTCACTGCACTGTCTCCCTCACTGCCACATATTAGCCCACTGCACTGCCCAGTTTTTCATGCCAATTTGACCCATAAAACAGTCCAGAAAACACCCTAAAACTGCACTAAAAAACTGCATAAAAACCCTCCTCAAAACCATCAAAAATCGCAGCCAATACCCCTCCAAAACGCCCAAAACAGTCCCCTGAAACAACCAAAATAGTGGCCTAAAAATGGCAGCAAAACAACAGCGAAATGGAGTAAAAACAGCAGCCCGAACAGCAAAACAGCGAGGAAAGACGTTGAGTTAGTGAACCGAAAGAGTTGCGGATCATTTACCCTTCCAACGGACGTGTAACGCCCTTTCTTGAGACGACAAAAGAGGTTAGACCTGAGGGCACCCTTTTATTTATTATATTTCGTTTATTTTATTTATTTTAGAAATATTATCGCATGAGATTCGTTTGAGGCATGATGTGATTGTTGGATGAGCGGAATATGTGTTCCCTTTTGTGGTATATAGGATGGAAACCCAGACGTAAATTCCGTAGCCGAATCCGAATGGACGGTAGTGCGGTTTGTACTCGGGATACAACGCCACGTACCACTTAATAGACATGTATTTCGTCTCATCCAAACTTGTGCTTGAGCATAATGTAGTTCGTAGATTATTTAGTTATTATTTAAAGCATGATGTAGTTTAGTTTATTGTTTATTTTCAAGCATAATTATGTTATTTTATGCATGGTATTTTGTTTAGTTTATGATTATGTTTAAATAGTTATTTGTTTATTTTGGTTTAATGGCTCAATGTGCTCATTGTGTGATATTGCGTGTTTTCCGTTTAAAGACTTATTTTCGAGCATGCAAACTTAGACATAGGATTTATCTTTATGAATATGAACTAGATATAGGTTGTTCTTGAGCATGTTGCGTAGATTCGGTTAGTTTATTGCACAAATCACATCATTACAAGTGGCATAAGTAAGGGACCATTCTGAACCCAACGGTTTGAGGTATTCCCTTGCGAGGGGTGAGTGCGGCCTTAAATCACATTTTCCCGGTTCACACCGGGTGGCGACTCCATGTTATTTTTCCGGTTTAGTTCCCCAACGGGCTATTCCGTACTCCCAACTAGGCCGCGAGCCTAGAACAGCGTCGTCAAGTTTCTGTGTCCTACAAGGTTCTCTTCTTTCTTTTTCTAGGTAACATGTCTTCCGAGGTCTTTCCATTTCTTAAGATGAACTCTCATCGGCTCCATACAGTCATCTATATCTATGCTAGTAGGGACTAGGGCAACATAATATATCTCAATGAGTTTCGATATCCTCGTTCTGGTACTTTGTGTCCTGATAGAGTCTATTCCTCATGTAGGGCATGTATGAGCTAGATTCCATCATGACATCTTTCTTAACGGGTATCACTAAGCGGTGGTAGACTAGATAGCTCAAGATCTTGTCTTCATCGGATTACTTGGGATAAGATAACTAGTCATTTCTATTTATGACCTTTATTTGCTTGTTTATGGGCCTAGGTCTGGATTTGGGGATTTGGGGTTCTCTAGGTCCTTTTTGGCATCTTTTGCATGTGGGAGCTTCCTAGGCTAGCCTCAATCTCTCACTTCTTTTATCTTCCTTTCTATTCCTCATTACTTAGGGAACTTACTATCTATACGAAGTACCTGAAGGCTATTAGTTCGGCTTGAAGGAATATTCTAAGGAATGGGATGGACCTTACATCTTCTAGGCACTCTAATACTCGTTCGGGCTTTTCTATTCTCTTTCTATTGTCCAGGGTAGATATCATTAGTATTTCACTGTCTTATTCTATCTCTTTATTTTTCTTTATTTTTTGGCTACTTACACTCTTATGCATCTTTATTTACTTTCTTATAGCTTTCATTTCTCACTCCATTGGTAATTTTTCTTAGATTTTTCTGTCTGGTTTCAGAACTCATTTATACTTCTGGTAATAAATTAGAATAACTTCAGGAAAAATTCTTAACGTGGATCTAGAATATAATTATTCTTGTAAGGGATACTATTCAAATAGTCTGAGAGGGCTTACTAACCTATCTATAGAACTTTGATGACGTACTCAAGGATCAAATACTGGAGAGGTAGTGCCTTGCATATGAGTATCCCGAATATACTGCGTATACAAAACCTCCAATACTCTACCCACGACAGTCACTGACTCCCTAAACCTGGCTTTGATACCATATTTGTAACATCCCCGATCTGGGAGATGCTACCGGTAGGGAATAGGTCGTACCATTCCCCTGAGCCTTTTCCCTTCTAACTATGATCTACATTATTTCTCATTTCTCAATCAAATTCTTGTTTATGGAACCAATGTCCAAACTTAACAACTTGGAAAACAAGTTCATTAATAATAACTGTATACAATAAACACTTGTTTTTACAATGACTATCCATAACTCAAATACTAAAACAAGACTTTTATTTGACTCTGACTAACTCAAACTGAACTCTTACTCTTTGACTTGGACTGGTGGACTTCAAACCCTAGTGACTGCAACAGTATCTGTCCTCCCGAGCTTGTCCTCCGAGAATACCTGCAAAATAAGAAAACTGGAGGTGGGGGTTAGATCGTTATTCAATCTAAGTGAGTGGACGAAATCTGAAATACTGATATAAAACCATTTGGTTCTAAAACCAAAGTTTCAAAAATAACTTATATGAAAACTCTCTTTCTGAAAACTTCACTTGAAATCTCTTTTATAAAAATTCTCTTTCTAAAATATGTTTTTGAAGGTCTTGTTTCTAAAAACTATTTTTAACTCTGGTTTCTTAAAACTGTTTTCTGAAAATCTGATCTCTAAATGCTGTTTGTATCTGAAAAACTTGACGTATGGGGGCGTTACGTATCGACGTCCCCCCATACGCCTAACTAGAGTCAGGAATGCAAAACCATGACTTTGGGACGTTACGTATCGTCGTCCCCAAAAACATTCCACTATTATCCCCGAAACTGATGGTCTTGGGGCGTTATGTATCACCGTCCCCCAAGCCACAGAACTAGAACTGGGGGTACGGATCTATGCTACCCTCCAAGCTCTGAAATTAGGATCTAGGGGCATCTGTCATCCCTAGTCCTGGACCAGGATCTGAGGGTGTTACGTATCGTCGTCCCCCCATTCCTCTCCATGTGCACATGTTATCTGTCCGTCAATTTCATGTCTGTACAAGTTACATACTGAGGTGGATTTTTCCCTCATGCCTCGAAAACATAAAAATCATACTTCGAATCTCAAAACTGTATGAAATATTTTGTGAAAAACATTTCTTTTCTCAAACGTTGGAAATCGTCTAACGCCCTATAGCGTAAAAATATAAGTCTGAAAAAAAATAACAAAATAAAGTCAATTTAAAAGAAGAATGTCCACTCACTGGTTTTGGAATTCCGCTATCCATTCTTCACTTTACTGGAGAAACTTGTGGTTCATGCGATGATCTATCATCGATACTTTCGGTCATGAAATGGACTAAGAATATATATATATAATATATATATATATATATATATATATATATATATATATATATATATATATATATATATATATATTCTTAGTCAGGGCTATCACTCTAAGGTATTTCATATTTATACCAAGATACATACATACGGGTTGATACGAGACTCTTAGGATGGTCACTAACACGATAGGGTGAAGTTGGACTGATAAAAACTGGTCTTGAGGAAAATTTTATCTTTGCATCGTGACGTGTGGCTTATCGCGTCATGACGCGCGCAAGCCAGAAACGATGCCAAACTTTCCATTACGCGTCGCGACGCAGACCCATTGGGCGTCGCGACGCGAACTGCATTTTCCAGGTTTCAACCTTGCTTCACATTACCTAACTTACTCAATTCATCATCAACACTTAAACACTCTTCCAAACTTCAAAACTCATCTAAAAATACCACCCAAACACAAACCATAAACATTAATTTCCAAGCATAATATCCTCAACATAAACATTTACAAATTAATCTCATTACAAACTTATACTCTTAAAACGTTTCTCCAAAATGCATGCTTAAAGCCAATTTAACACTCCCAACTTCTAGGGCTTATATTGTGTGAATTTGGGGCTTTTAATTCTTTGCTCAAAACTGGAAAATTGAAAAGATAAAAAGGGAGAATAAGCTTACCAAGCTTGGAAATGAAGCTTGAATGGCTAAAAATGCTTTAAGAAATAGAGATGTAAAGAATTTTGACATGGAGAGCTTTCCCACATCACCCTCCACGTTTTTGTCTCTAGAAGAAAAGGAAATAGTGTCCTTTTTATAGGCAAAAGTGGCAAATTTTTTATTGGATATGAATGGCCAAGATGGTGCCACCTCATCAAGTTCTAGATCATCAACAAAATTCACTGTAGCATACAAAAAATATCAATTTTTGACCCACTTCCGATTTTAATTTAGAAAAATATTTAACTTGAAAGTTGTAGGTCTCGGTCTAATATTTCTGGTGATATAAAATTCATAAAAATCAGAGTTCGTATGAAAACGTTACGGTCCAAATACTTAGAGCTATCCGTATTGAATCTTAAAATAATTTTTGTATCGGTAATACGAGAAATTTATCGAATGCCCGAAAAGTAATCCTCTTAAGTCCATACATGCTTGAACATGATTTTTATCATAAACCTGCCTCCGATAACATGATAGTCATCGGTCTCTGGTAACGCACAAGTCGCCCGAGTTACCGGATGTTACATAAAATCATAACAATAAAGCGTGCTTACGCTTATGATAATTTCCTCAAGAACCTCAATATAAAAGGTTACAAAGATGGCAAGTTATATTAAGCTTTTATAATTTTAATGTTACACATATTAAATGATCTGAAACTTTCTTGGCAGATCATTTAAGCAGATATCCAAAACATGGATAAAAATTTGGTCAATCAGATCAATAATATCATGGGAAAATTGCTCAAGGTACAAGGAAAACAAATTCTTATTGAAAAAGAATTCAAATCTTTTAAAGAGAAGATCTCTCATGAGGTTAATGAATTCCAAAAGAAATTGTCATCAGTTAATGATGAGTACAATGAGCTCTTTAAAGCTGTAGATAATTATGCAGAGGACTTTGAATCTTTTGCAAATGAATTTTGGAGTCCACAAGGAACACCAGTCCTCGGTGGGTATTCACAAGATCCTTACGAGGACGTTCAGGAAAGTTTACAAACTCAGGAAAATGTACAATCTCCACAGCAGAATCAAGATGTATACAGTCCAAGCAACTTTCAGCCACAAGTAAGTATAAAAAGACAACAGAGCTTTCAGCCTGTTCCACCTTCGGGTATAAAAGAAAGTATAAGCCGGGAGATATCCCTTATACCAGACTATGTCACAAAGTCAACAACCTTTGTGATAGGAGAAGGCAACAGCCAAAGTGAGGCTGAAAAATTAAAAAGATTTCAAAAAAGAGAATCAGTTTCTTTTTCAATTGAGAAACCCCTGACTCCATGGGAAATGGAGTATTTTGATTTTGCTAAAATGATTTATGAATTAAAGCAAGAAGATTCATTTTTCCGTTTACAAGACAAACAAAGTATATATCCAAGAATTACTTGTGTTCACCACATTTCCCCAATTTTTATAAAACGATTGGCTCAATAGGGATTTCTAGGTAGACTTTATCCTTCCAAGGATTTAAAAGAAATCAAAGAATTTCCAAGTGATTTTCAAAACACTGTCAAAGAATTTTCTGAGGTGAAAATATTTATTTAAGATTTTATTCAATCAGTCGAGAATTTGATGGACAAATAATTTATGAAGCTTTTCATCTAATCACAATGGGATATGTGACCAACGTATCCTTAAGGGCCTCTGATGCAGAATACAAAGTTCATTATTTTAATAAAAGATGGATGCATTACTGATGAGTGGTAAATCTATCACTATTTCTCACTCATTTAAGTTAATATTTTGTATAGTTTCTTGAGTTTTGTGAATATTTTGATGTGTTTTGTGTTATTTTGTAGATAAATAAAGTTTCAGGACATTCTGGAGGTGATTTGGAGCAAAACTGTGAAAATTAGCAAAAAGGGCATTTTGGTAATTTGGGCGCGTCGCGACGCCCAAACCCTTGGCATCGCGATGCCTAACGTGCGCCGAGTGCTGCTAACGTGCGCCGGGTCCATAAGTCAGAATCTGAAAAGTTGACTTTGCTAACGTGCGATGTGCCACGTGTCACCATCACAGCCGATCCGCTAACATGCACCGTGACACGTGTCATCATCCTAAAATGCCGACAATCATCATCTACGCTAAAATGCACCTGCCACGTGTCAACATCTCAGCGAATCACGCTAACGAGCGCCTGGACACGTGTCGCCATCATATGTTGCCGACATCAATAATTCAACTGCCGACATAAGCGTGACACGTGTCACGATCTCGCGAAGCCAAAACAACGCGTGTCAGTGATCAACGCGCGTCGCGACGCCCATGGCCTACCGAGGCCTATAAATTTAGCTCGATGTTTCAGTTTTAGATGTATCATTCTCTCTAAATTCTCTGACGTAAATAGAGAGTTCTCTTCTTAGTTTCTTTAAAATTTAGTTTTGTAATTAATTTTAATTACGTTCTGTAATAATAGTAATTTACTTTCTTTACTTTTTACAGTTTTTACTATTCACCATGAGGAGGTAACTTCCCCCTGCTATGGTGAAAGGTAATTCTTTTACTATTGCTATTTAGATTAATCTCCATTTAATATAATATATTCACTATTTAAAATTTGACTTAAAAAGGATACCGCCAGATTGGTCGGTTGGTAATTCATTTTAATCTGGTTTAAACCTGACTAATCAAGGATACCGCCAGATTGGTCGGTTGGTAATTAAATTTTCTTACCGCCTATATGACAGGTTTATTTTGGTTCCGCCTTTATAGCTTGTTGGACTTAATTTGACTTAATCAGGTTACTGCCTATATGGCTGGTTGGTAAAATAATCACAAGTTTATATATTATATTATGGGAGATATCTAAATTAGTAGTAGTAAAAGTTGATCCTTTTACCTTAGCATTTTATTTTATTGCAATTTACTTTTCAGCTTTTACTTTTCAGCATTTTTACTTTATGTCTTTTATTTTTCAAGTTTTTACTAACCTTAGTTATGTGTTGTAACTAAATTAGTTATCTGGGGTTGTGATGACTTTTAATATCACCGGTTTATAAGGGGTTATTTTATAGTTTGGGTAATTTAAAGGTTTATTTATTAAGTCTTAAGCCTAATGCGTCTTGTTAATTGGCCACTAATAAGATTGATCTGGTAAATCTAAAATGAACTAGACATAGGGATTTTAGGTTTCAGCCTTAGACTTAATAGCCCACGAGCTTCTTGAGGATAGATAACCCTTTAATAGATTTCCTTACAGGATAGACATATACCTGTCGGGCGGGGGTAACCATAATTGGAACTTAAACTTAATGAATCCAGATAATTTGGTTGACATAGACATATGGTTCAATTGGGTTAAACTGGGTATTTGCGTCTGACCATCAACAGAGGCTTTCGCATAATTTAGTGCTCCAGGTTATAAACCGATTTATTACACAAACATAAAATAACCACTTCATCTTTAAAATGATATTGGAAGAAATCAAAACCCTAGATAGTTTTTAATATTGAATTTTCTTAAAACCTACTTTCGAATAATTTTAAATCGTCATCATTTCAAATCAATCAAACAACCTGTTAGATACTAGTAATCATTTGACCTCATAAAATTAATAGCTTATGTATTAAGTCCTCGTGGGATCGATACTTTTTATACTACTTGAACAATACGTGCGCTTGCGTTATACGCGTGTGTAAGCACCGATCAATTACCGAAGAGCCCTCAGAATCAAAGTTATTGGAAACTTGTTACGGAAGTTCTATGAAAAAGGTTATCATACCTATAAACAGGGACAAGACTGGATGATCATCATGCCTTATGAAAAAAGAAACATATGTAAACACATTGAAGAAAGATTAATTGAAATCAACACAGACATATAGCCTAGCTGTCCAGAGACTGTGATAGAAGCTTGCAGATTGTTAAAACATCAACATCATCAGTTGATAGAAAGAAAAAACTGAAAAGACGTAAAACAGGCCACGATGAGTTGTCTCCAGATGTAAAAGATTAAGTTGACAAATATGGGAACCACCATTAAAGCTACAGCAATGTAATTAAAGGAGAAAATAATTGTTGTCGGCACCAAAAAAAAGAGCCACGTAAAAGGAAAGAATCTTGAAAACTGTTGGCACCATGAGAGGTTGCCACGTATCAAGCAAAAATAAAGAAAACGGTCGGCATCATGAGAAGTTTTCAGGTGTCCACAAAAGATAAGGGGTGAAGCCTATAAAAGAAAATGCTTTGAAGAGAGAAGGGGGTTCGAAATTTTTTAGTTTTCTTTTGTAATCTTAAGCAAGCATGTCAAAAACAATGTTCTTAGAAAATCATAGGGAGTACTGAACTTCCTGTATATCTTTGTGATTATATTTATGTAAAATATTTTCATATAAATAAAAGTAATCTTTTCCTACTTCTATTTTGAGTTGAGAGTTGTTCTAAAAACCAAACACCAGATTGCATACAGTGAGTCGCCATGCCAGTTTAGGACTAAAGTCACTGAGGCGTGGAAGCCGTTAGACGTTGCCCGCCGTGTGGCATACAGACAAAGGTCACTGCAGAAAGGTGAATAGTAGCAGAGTGCGCTTAACAAGGAAGATGAGGTAAGGCCAAAAGATTATTTTTATACCTTATAAAATTATTTTACAATAATATGATCTATTGATTTTTAGGAAAGCTTAGGAAACCTAATTTCTGAAAAATGATGATTGTTTATATGCAAGTTAATATCTTCGGCATTTTATGCATAAAAATGAGATTAGATTTAAATATTTTATGTGAAAAAAATTAAAAATGGATTAATTTGTAGTTTTGAAGAACTGGTCCCGTCCACTATAATAAACCCCATGTCAAGCTTGATATCAGAGCAAGGTTTAAATGAAAACACTATCCACACTGTTCATAGGCTTCATACACTTAGTGATAATGAAAATGAAGGTATAGTACCCGGATTCGTAGATCCTAGGGGAAATAGAGTTAGATTAACTCGTAATCAAGTAAATCAATTGATTGCTAGCCAGCGTCTACATCAAGAATCAAGCATATTAGATGAAATACAATCAGACTAAAATGAAAAGAAAATTGTATACTTTCCTTAAGAGTTTAGAAGATTTAGAAGTAAAAGATATTAATGATTTAAATAATTTAAATAAAAAAGTCAAGGTTTTTAAAAATAAAATAAACTCAAAGCCAGAAAATATTGAAAATAGACTGAAAATCATTATGATTGATAATATAATAAAAGCAAACGAGCAAGAAAAAATGATATTTACAGTATCTAGCAAACCAAGAGGTAAAAAATAAATAATCAAGATAAAATAAATAATTTTATAAAAACTATGAATGATCTAACAATTGATGATAGCAGTGATCTATTAGGTTTAGAAAGTAAACTAATAATGTTAAAAATTCAAATCGAGTCAAGAAAACAAGACATTGAAACATAAATGAAATTAAATATGATAATAGGAATGTTAAATGCTATGGCAAAAGAAGCATTTTGGTATTATAACATGAGTATAAAAAGAAAAATAGACGAAGAACCTTCCGGTTCAAATAAAAAATTCAGAAATAGATAAATTAAACAAATATGATAAAGGACAGTTATTAATTGTGTAAAAGAACATATTGAACAAAATATAGATAAAAATTGTGAATATCTTAAAAGACAAGGAATATGACCGTAAAAAACGGCACCTTTTCTTTTAAATAAAAATTGGAAGTTAAAAAAAGATATAAACAATTTAGAAGATGCTATAAATTCAGGACATAAATTAAATGTCGATTAATTTCTACGATATATCGGATGGAAACTCATACGTAAATTTCATAGCTGAACCCGAATGGGCAGTAATATGGTCTGTACTTGGGTATAACAATTTCACGTACCTTTGAAATTAAAATGTCAAGCTTCATAACAACTTCTATGACAAGTGTAATTGAACAAATTAATCAAAAGGTAGATAAAATTCTACAAAAATTAGATGAGTTAGATAAAAGACTCAGACATAGAAATAACAACAAATGTTATTGAACGAGAAATGAAAAATAAGCACAAGTCTTCAAATGGACATAAAGCTTTAATTAAAATAAGAAATGAGGAACCCCTCATTGTTGAAAACATAAGCTACCAAAAGGGAAGCTTTGATGAATGGATGTATAATAATCAACTACCTAAAATTAGGTTAGAATTAGAAGAGATAAATAAATTAAGAAAAATAAAAAAGAACAAAAACATGTTGAGAAATTAAAATCAGTTGAAAAATCGAATTCCGATGGAGAATCAGATTGAAGAATTAATTTTTGATCTACAAGAATTAGAATTAGAACCTAAGGTTTATATAGATGAACCAATAGGTCAAACTGGTGGACCAACCGAAATTAAATCCGAAAGAGAATTTGATGATCCGGGAGCTAGTACCTCTAAAAACTCAAAAAAAAATCTAGGGGATCATTTAATCATCAGGCAATGCCGGGTGTAGTAAATAAAAATAAAATCTAAAAGGAGAAAATTGGGCAAGCCAATTTATACCTAAAAATTCAGATGAACAACCAATACCTCCAAATGGTATGTATTTAAACCTCGATTGTGAAATCAATACAAAAGAAACTTTAACCCAATGGGAAAAATCAATAGAATACTTTTTTGTACTCTTTGCAAACGATGAAGAAAGTGAAACAAAATATGAAATGATACATTCAACATTTAGAGGAAATGTTAAAAATTGGTGGTATGGAATTATTAATACCACAAAAAATATAATTAAAACCAATGTTGTTACAGCATTTGAAAGAAGTATAGGAGATGGAATAGAAACAATGGCAGTTTATATCTGCAGTGAATTCCTATGAATAGATTTACTTCTAGATTTTGAAGCTCAAAGAGATAAAGAAAGATGACAGCCAAATGGAAATACAAAAATTAAGTATTTGTAAAATGTGCTTTATTAATGAATACACATGTGAATTTCAAAAAAATACTACTATGAATATACTAGTGGTGAACAACTAGAGCCTATAAGAGATCGGTTTTTTTATGAAACTACCAAATCCTTGGGATACTTATTTCATGGAAGAATATCAAAAATATATAAAAGAATACCCATCTACTCCTAATACACTTGGAAGTAGAATAAAATTTTTAAAAGAAAGGTTAGAAGACCTTTGTTATCAGAGAAAACTTTTAAACAAAAGTAGAAAAACAAGCCTAGCCTTGTGTTGTGATAAAACAAATATGCCCACATAATGAGGATGTGATTATCGCGAATATTCGCAAAGAAAAAGAAGAAAAATAAAAATTAAGAAGGTTAAAAAATACAAAAGGTTTAAGAAACATAAAGCCAAATCCCATAAAAATATTTTAAAAGAAAATCAAAAAATAAAACTGAAAGAAAAGAAAGAAAAAGGGATAAAAAAAACTCAAATCCAGATGTGAATGTTGGAATTATGGTGAAATAGGTCACTTAAGTTATGAATGTGACAAGAAAAATGTAAGAGTCTTACAAGAAGACTATGAAGAGATATGATCATAATTAAGTGAAGTTGATATAGACTGTCTAAGCACAGAAGAATCAGAAATTTTTGAAATATATTCTGATACATCTATTGATAATGAATAGAGATAAAGAAGTAATTGATGATGAGGTCATAGACCATACAGAAGTTGAAGAGAATTCTGAAGAATATACAATGTGTGTTACCTTTGATAACAAAAAATTAGCAAAAATTGAAAAATTAGAATTAAATTTAAAACATCCGTCCAATTTAATGATGAAATTAAGAGGTATGTATTTAAGACAAAGAATTATTGTACATGAATATCAAGAATTGGAAAGAAGCGTAGACATCACGCATACAAAAGGAAATATAAAACTAAATTTGTTAACACAAACAAGTATAAATGAAATAATGAGAAAAATAACACTCAAGAAGACAGAAAAAATTAGATATATCTATCTAGCTTGTATTCAAATATTGTTTAAATCATTATTTAAGGAAGGAATAGATAGTCCAATCGTGATTAGTCTATTTGATGAAAGGTTTTATAATGTGAAGGACGCTCATTTAGGAACTGTTGAAGGCAATCCGGCCTATAAAAAACTATTATTCACATGCTATCCTAAATATTGCATTGATATTAAGGATAAAAATTTCAATGATGCATTAAACCTTCATTTTGAATTATTAAAAGACAAATTCATCAAACCAGGAAATAAAGCAATGAGTGTTTACTACTCAGCTTTGTTTTCATTATGTAATACAAATTATGGTGAAACATATTCAAACAAATCATTCATTGAAATCTCCGATGAATGTTCAGAAATTTGTCAAATAAGGGAACCCATTTTGCAAGAAATCAGTATACCTGATAATTATAAAATAAAAATTAGAAAAATACCAAATTTAGAATAAGGAAGTTCTTCTTATGAAGATTCTATCCCCATTAAATATAAAAATAATGAACTTGTTGTATCCAGAGGAAGAAAAAGTTTTGATACAATAAGAAAATGTAAAACTATAACTTCAAACTTCCCTAGTTTAAGAAGAAGTTCAAGTTATATAGAAGTCAAAAGACATGCACCAAACTCCTTATAAACGGAGAATACTTTAATGGATTGAATGAGTCAAATGACCATATATATTAATTGACACAGGGGCAAGCAATTGCCATATAGCCAAAGATAAAAAAATTTAATTTAAAATGTGAATCTGTAGAACCATATGAATATAAGAATTTTGATGGAATTATCTTTAGATGTAATCAGGTTGCAATTGTACCAATAATTTCACAAGGCCATGAAATAGCAGTACCCTGCTATATAGATAGTGAGATGGATGGAGGAACATATCATGTTCTTCTAGGAAATTCATTTTTAGAATCCATAGAGGATTATAAAATAACCAAAGAAGGTTTGAATTCACCGATGAAGGAGAAATTATATTCTTCCCCAAATTTAGGGAATGAATGTCAAATGAAATAAAATTTCCCCTATCTGTGTATATCCAAATTGGATTTATAGACAATAATGTAACAACATGTGCTCTCTTAGATACTGAATCTGAGATCACGTTAATCAAATCCTTTCTTTGGAACAGATGGAACAATATGGAAAAATCCATGACAATACAAGGAATTATTGGAAATTCCAGTATAGAGAAATACAGTCAAAATTTACCTATTCTTTTAAGTAGTAAAATCATAACAATAAAGCGTAAACAAGTAAATTGTTTAGAAGAATCTCACTTAACGATAGATGAAGTAAAAAAGGCAATTGCTGAAAACTATAGAGAAAATCCAATAGAAAATGGGATATTCAAAAGGAATATGTCGAAATTAAACTAATTGACCCAACCACAATAATCAGGGTAAAACCAATGATTTACAATAAAGAAGATAAAGATGAATTTAGTAAACAGATAAAATAACTTTTGGACCTAAAATTAATAAGGCCAAGTAAAAGCCCACACAGCAGCCCAGCCTTTATGGTTAGGAACCATGCTGAAATAAAAAGAGAAAATACCCGAATGATCATAAATTATAAAGAACTAAATAAAGCAACCCAATTTGATGGGTTTTTTTTACCAAACAAAAATGTTCTAATCAACCTTGCCAAGGGTAAAAATTACTATTCAAATTTTGATTGTAAATCAGGCTTCTGGCAAATAAAATTAACAAAAGAAGTTGTGCCTTTAACGACATTTAGCACCCCAAATGGACACTACGAATGGTTAGTAATGCATTTTGGATTAAAAAATGCTCCATAAATTTATCCAGGAAAAATGGATAAAATCTTCTGTAATGATAATAATCATATGTTAGTATATGTGGATGATATCCTTATTTGTTCTAAAACAAATGAAGAACATATCAAACATTTAAAAGAATTTTCAACAATGTGTAAAAAGAATGGTATTATCCTATCTCAGAAAAAGGCAGAGATAAAAAATAATGAAATAGACTTCTTAGGTTTAACTATAAGTTCTAATGGAATAAAACTTCTACCACATATTTCAGAAAAAATCAAGGAATTCCCTGATATTTTATCAGATAGAAAAATGATTCAAAAAATTTTAGGTTGTCTAAACTATTCAGAAAGCTTTATTCCAAATTTGGTAAAAAAGCGTGCAATTCTTCAAAAATTATTAAAGAACAACAATACAAATAAATTAATCCATTTTTAATTTTTCACATAAAATATTTAAATCTAATCTCATTTTTATGCATAAAATGCCGAAGATATTAACTTGCATACAAACAATCATCATTTTTCAGAAATTAGGTTTCCTGAGTTTTCCTAAAAATCAATAGATCATATTATTGTAAAATAATTTCATAAGGTATAAAAATAATCTTTCGGTCTTACCTCGTCTTCCTTGTTAAGCGCACTCTGCTACCATTCACCCTTCTGCAGTGACCTTTGTCTGTATGCCACACGACAGACAACGTCTAATGGCTTCCACGCCTCAGCGACTTCAGTCCTAAACTGGCACGGCGACTCACTGTATGCAATCTGGTGTTTGGTTTTTAGAACAACTCTCAACTCAAAATAGGAGTAGGAAACGATTACTTTTATTTATATGAAAATATTTTACATAAATATAATCACAAAGATTTACAGGAAGTTCAGTACTCCCTATGATTTTCTCATAACATTGTTTTTGACATGCTTGCTTATGATTACAAAAGAAAACTCAAAAATTTTGAACCCCCTTCTCTTTTCAAAGCATTTTCTTTTATAAGCTTCACCCCTCATCTTTTGTGGACACCTGGCAACTTCTCATGGTGCCGACAGTTTTCTTTATTTTTGCTTGATACGTGGCAACTTCTCATGGTGCCGACAGTCTTCAAGATTCTTTTCTTTTACGTGGAAAAAATGATCTACCGTACTTGGAGCGTCTTGGTGTTGAAGTGAATCAATAGCTTTAAAAAATCCAAGATTTAAAACATTCAAATCATGACTATTTGGAGGTTGACAAAATAAATGAATATCAAACCCATATATTCCCACAACTTCAAGAAACTCGACATTATTAGCATCTATATGTGGCCTTGCGTTATCTTGTTGAATGAAGATGATACTAGAGCTATGGAGCGACCATTTTTCTTTGATCGAAGGCAACAATTTGTTAATCAAACATGAAAGAATAACATCTTTAGTAACCGAAAAATTGGCTTTGTCTCCAAAGTCCCCGCTACTCGATTTTTACTATTTCGATTGGCTGGTTCTTTAAACACAAATGGTCATATTCCAATTTTCCCATTGAATTCTTTATTTTCAATAACATCAAATTGTGGGCGAGCTATCGCCATCAATAACATAATTTGTTCGATAAATTATTTATTTTTGCATATGCGAAGATAGACCCGGCCACGGTTTTGGTTCCAATCGGAACCGTAATATTTCGGTTCGGTTAGGGTTCCCCCTAACCGAACCGAAATTGAACTGCTAGAACCGAACGGTTCCAGCGGTTCAAACCGGAACTGTTGGAACCGTTTAAAATTTATTTAAAAAAAAAAAAAAAAAAAAAAAACCAGAATGGAACCGGAACCGTTCGGTTTGGTTCCGGTTCCACACTTGTGAAACCGGGAACCGGAGTGGTGACCACTGTAGATACCGCCCTAAATTGCTCTTTACAAAACAATGGTTGTTAATGGATGATTCTGGATACAACCACTGACCTCACGTTACAAAACAGCTCTTTTGCAGGTGCAGCACTGGATACAACCACTGACCTCACGTTATGAGCATTTCTTCTCCCGGTTTCTCGATCCCACTCTACAGCGACTACCATATTCCCACTAGCTATGTCTTATCTCTTTCTACTGGGACCCGTTTGTCCCTGCTCTTCTGCTTTCTTTCCCAACTTTTCAATTTTGTCCATCATAATTTTCATGAAGGCATGGGTCGCCTTTCTTTCCTTTCGTGCATTTTCCCTTTCCAATTGTAGGTTTTCTTCCATATTTTCCATCCATTATGCCGTTGAGACCTCTAGAGCTCTATGATTTTCTTCTCATACCATCGTCTTAGTGTGTTTGCTATTTTTTCATATTGTATCCCTACAAACGGCGTCAAATGTTGACAATTGTTTTTCGTTCCAAGAGTAATTTTGGAAATTAATCTCTCGAACAAACCTCCCTCAGCAATGAATTTATTTGGTTAGTATGGAACCAAAGCAAATTTAGCAAGCAGGCAAATAAATCACATAGATAATGATTTATGTGGTTCAACCTACGTCCACGAGATAAAAGAGGTATTTTATTACTTGTTTAGGGTCAAGACCGACCAGAGCTACAAGTGAGGTTTATAGCTTACAAAGTAAATAAGTACCTTAGGTCTTACAATATGCCCGTTATAATTCTCTCAAATGGTCGGGTGCCGACCTGCTTCTCTCTCTATCACTAGACTCTTGGCTCTTAGCACTTTTTCAGTTGTGGGGTGTGAGATTTGCTATCCCAAGAACTCCCGAACTCTCTGAACCCCATTTGAATATGAAACTTCAACCCTTTTATATAGGTTTCTAAATTCATCATTCTATCGCCTATGATGTCAGCTCATGTCACATTATCATCATTGTCACCGCAACTCTCCCCAACTACCCATAATTGGGCCAATCAGAAAAGCTCATTTTTACTGTCATTGTACCGGCCTATGGCAACCTTTGGCGGCTCTACTCTGCCACTGCACCGCCCTATAGCGGCTGGCAGGAGGCTACTTCCAATGAGAACTGTTGTTTTTCCCACAATCATCATTAGTCTTCTAGAAGCTTATCATTTCAACTATAGCATACGTCACATGACCTCAAGCAGAGACTATGTGATCCTAACTCCGTTCCTCGAGTCGGCATACAGAGGTGAATGATGCTTGGTCAAACTTCCTGACTTCTTTAACCAAGTCGGATTCACAAACAATGACTACCTTGGGTCAGTTTCCACAAACAGTCAAATGCTGTCAAATCTAATATTTCTCTTCTGGGTCGGGTCAGTATCACAACTTGCTTCATCATTAGCAGGTTCTGCCCTCGGGAGAACTCTTCTTTATAGTGGGAAAAATTGATAAGAAGAAGCGAATTTAGCAAGCTTATGAATAGTTATATTCAAAGATCGATCAATATGCTGAAAAATAAAGAATAGTGTAGAGACAAATATTTATAAATAACCCCGAATAATCCAAAAAATCTATGAACTTAACAAACGGATAACATTTAAGCATCCATCTCAATGATGGAGAGGTAAAGATCAACTTCAAGATCAACCTGCACCCTAAATTATCACACCCCCTACTGAACTCTGCAATACCCATGTACTGCCAAGCCAAAGCCGCCAAATACCCCCCACTTAACCGAATAGATACCCCTCTTATCATAATGTCATGGCAACTCATCGTCTGAAGGAACTCTTCGTAATTCAATACGAGAAATACATAATTAAAATATTTTCCAGCTTAGAGGATGTGCCATCGCGCCACGTAGTAACTTCATATTAAAATTATAAAATTAAATTAATAAATTAATAAATAAAATACATATTATAATTTTATAAGAATTATATTATAACAAAAAATATAATATACTATCATATTGAAAAAAAAAAAAAAAAAACTATATTAAATTATCTACAATTATTTTTTATTATTAAATTATAAAATTAAAATATCTCTATAACTATTTTTTATTATTAATTTACAAAATTAAAATAATAAATTATTAACATAAATGACTTATTACAATATAAAAATATAATATATATTATATATATATATATATATATATAAAAGTTAAATATTTTTACCCTGTGGTATCATGTGGTGGCTCACTATTAAATTCTATTTAATAAGAAACCTATTAATTAATTTTATATATTTATTTAATAAATTAAATTAACATTAAGTGTTAGCAGATGTATTGAGTGAAACAATTTTTTATACTTGAACTAAAATCCAACGAAATGGATGTTAATAGTTTTGAGTTTTGACTTTGACACATTAACAACCCGGCCCGAAAAAGCTACCTGGCAATCGTTTTAATTGTGGGTTCTTGCCGTAGCCCTGTAAATTTTTACTGAACCTACTTCTAAGAAAAGAAAATTAATAATTTAAAAAAAAAAAATCCATCACTGTGCACATTGCTTTCTACTACAAATATTTCTCATAAAAATCGAACCTGTGGCCAATAAAACTATCTAAATTTATTTGTTAGGAAAAAAAATCACTTCTAATTTCCTACCTAAGCAACTGTGCAAATAGTCATCAATCATTCCAAAAATAACTAACAGAACTCCCTGTTCATATGATCGCCAAGCGTGACACAATTGATAGTGCCCCTCCTCAATATCAGATTTCCCCGTCTCCTCCACGACGAACAAATGAACAGCGAATGATAGAACGAAGTTAGCAGAATATCAGTGTCCTGGCTAGTTTCAAGATGGCGTTTGAATATCACCTTTACAAAATCTCCACGAACCGTCATCTTTCTTTCTCAAGAGATAGCGGATTTTATAAGAGCTGCAATAAAAATACAAAGATAAATTAAACCAAGGCCCCTGTATGCGTAATCTATCTCCGGTTTACAATTTTCACTTTGTTTTCCTAAAATCAGAACCAATAAAATGAAAATGTAAAACTGAAGTAACATCAAGATTTGTTGCAATCATTTTTATATAAAAAGAAACTGAACATTTTGTGCTAACCAACGCACAAAGATGTGGGTTGCCTACCTGTAGTAATTTGGGTTCTTGGGCTGAGATTCATCAACAAGCTCTGCTGCTTCCTCTAGGAGAGCCTCGATTTCTGCAATCTCCCCAACTCCCCCATCTGATAGAATATCAGCTTGGAGGATGGTCAATTGAAGCAAAACAAATCTCCAATAACAAGATCTGGCCTTTGCTGCATCAGCCAAAGCTTGCCACTGTGAACCAAATATGCAAACAAAATGGCCAAATGAGTATTAATGGAGCTATCACTTAGCAACATGCCGAATGTAAAAGTTTGACACCCACTTCATGCAGTTCAAAGTTAGTTATGCCTCGTCAACATTTTGGCCTTTTTATATGGAATCTGGAAAATGTTCAACCTTTCAACAAAGTTTCTGGCCAATAACAATAGTGCAGGAACAATAAAAATATTTTTTCCTAAATAAAAGATCATGTATATCATTGAGGACTTGTAAAAGATTACATGTTTTCCAGACTCAATTTCCAATTACACCAACGACTTAAATCAAGGGTCAGACCACAATCAATAACTTCACGCACTCTAGGACTGCAAAATAATATCTAAAGTAATTTTTCCCTGGAATCCAGCTCTAATGAGATGACGGGAAGCTCAAAATTACAAAAAGGGAGGACAAGCATTCCACCTAACTCTAAGAACCCAAATAATAAGAATTAAGCCAGTGACAAGAACCATTCTACCGTTGCATAAACAATATCTAACAATGAATGCCAAAAACAATGTTCTCCCCACAATCCTGTCATAAAATCTTTTACTACTCATTTCCAACCAAAACCGTCATTACAACATATCTCAATAAAGAGAAGCTTGCCCGTCCTCCAAATGCAAAAAATTCCTCCATTAACATTTAAATACATAAAGAATCTTCCTCAAGAAAATTCCATAACTCCAAATCGGTAGGACAGTGTAGAAAAGGATGATCAAAGGATACTTTCCACATCCTTTTTGCACATATAACACTGGCATGCAAGCAAAGTAGCTTACAGAACGAATTTAGAGCTATTAGGAATCCTTGGACTTCTTACAAGTTCACTGAGTTCGAATAAAGAGGCCATAGTCAGTGTTACCCTAAAACCTTGATAGAAAAGAAATTTGTGAGATATAATATCCCAAGTAGGTGGCACAAAGGGGATTGGAACTGCTGACCCTTAGTTTGATACCAAAAGATCCACTTAATGAATCGGGATTTGAACTGCTGACCTTTAGTTCGATACCAAAAGGTCCACTTAATGAATCAAAACTTTTTATACAAAGTTTCAATAGATGTGCAACTCAATTATTGGATTAAAATTAGATTATAAAGTATACTTCCAAAGCCATATGCTCAACAGACTTTTTACATTTGTATCATGGCAAGGTTAGATAATGTTGCTTATGAGACAGCATATAAATAGAGAGATGTTAAACAAATTTATAAGATTTACCTGTCCAAGCATCGACTCGTCAAGGGCTTCAGAGAGGCTATGAACTTCATGGCTAGGCCCTAGAGCTTCAGCTTTTATCACTTGCCATTGCTTAACAAGGGCTTCAGCTTCTTCCAAAGGCATTGGCTTCCGGTTTACTACTATATTAGAGGTTGATAGACTAGCAGGAAGGCAAGAACTTTGTGAATACTGAGTGTCTGATCGATTCCTGAACTGCATCTTAACCATTTCCACAAGCTCCTTGAGTCTGCTAGCAACACCACGTCTCTTGATGCAATGCCCTAGATTGTCCTTGAGGGAAGAATCTGTAGTCCAGACAAAGGAACTTGTTTCTGTATTTTGTTGACCGGAAGACAACTTAGATGCATTTCTCATCCTATTTGGCCTCATGCCTGATATCTTAATGGCAAAGAACATGATAAATCCTAATACAGCAGCAAAAGCTATCCTTTCAATACCACTTTTTCTTGCTAACCAACTTTCCCAAACTTTACTATGCTGTACCCCAAGACGCCTTTTCAATTGAGCTGATGATGGACTAACGTTACTTCCATTGCTGTTATTGGTTACTATCAAAGGGCTTTGCAGATCAGTTGGAGCCAACTGCTTAACTGCAGAACCAAGATGTCTAGAAGAGTTAATGTATGCAATAGAGTCCTCAAAATCTCTCCTATCTGATGCAAGAGAAGAGGATAGCGGTCTTTGGCTCATAGTAGGTGCAGTTTGTGGAAGTCCTTTACTTTTCATGCTCACACGAGTTTTCTTTTCACCACCAAAGAAATTCACCTGAAGAGGCATACAATTGTAAACATTTTCTTTAAAATTTGGAGCTGTTATCTATTTTGGTACATCAAACTCACCAAAGATGGAGAACAATCTTGTGTGTCTGGAAATACAGCAAGCACAGCATCTTTGAGCCACATTTCCTGGTCAAGTTAAGCAAAGCAGTGAGATATGAAAGAGTATTAATCTTGAAGATACGCATGAAGTCCACAGTGAAACAGTGTGAAGTGGCAATGATTGAGTATAGTTTATTGAACTTTTATTTGCCTTAAGACCTAACAAAATAAGAAAACACAAACAATGGAAGCCTGAGACAAATAAAATTTGTGTAATCTATTAATCATATAGATTAGTTTCTCTCAATTGAAGGCCTTTTTCTATTTAATTTTCCGAGTTCTGTAAGCACAGGCATCCCAACGATAGAAAATCAACCACATTTCAGAGCAAGAAGAGAAGAAGAGAACACAAGTCCCAAGCTCAACGGACAGATAAAGAGCAGGAGAGAGGTTGTAAATGGAGACAAGAACCTCTTGGTTGTCTACACACCAACCTACATATATTCCCCTTATAATGCAATTCATGAGTCTATATTCCGAATGCAAATGATTTTCACTCAAACCTCTTGGTACCTAAGTAAACATATCTAATGTTCAATGTTGAAATGATAAAATAAACTCTGAACTGGCAAAGAAGAGCAACTAAGGTGTGCTTAAAAAGTCACCACAATCAAGGTGTCCACCTAAAAAGTCTCAAATGGATGTTCTAACTGATCATGATTGTCCAAAATCCAAAGGTATCATAGATCACATTCCAGAGACAAAAAAACGTTTGTTCACTTAACACTATTCTACATGTTTTCAATGTGTGATAAATCATATACCAGTGATGGCTTTGCACCAGAAATCTCTCTTTTTTCTTCCCCAGAGAGCGCGCTTCTCGTAGCAGGATTCGAATTTAACTCAAGCCGCTGAAGCTTTTCAACAGCCTCTGCCTCAGGACCCTAGAGGCCGGCATATAAATTTCCAAAGTCAGACACTAAAGAAATGCTATAAAGAAAAATAAAATATGTTAATGAAACAACATTAGGGTGGGTGAAAGGGAGGAGAATGAACAATGTACCTGTCCAAGAAGGAACAAGCAAAAAGCTTCCTCAAATTTTAGATCAATACCTTCAGATGCTATCAAACACTCACATATAGTCTTTGCCTTGTTAATCTACAGAACAGTATCATAAAAATGATATCAATAACATAGAACATAAACAATCATCACACAACTTGCACAATCCAACAAAGGGCGTCAGACATGCAAACACAAACACACACACATTGAAGTGCAATCTGATAGCCAATCAGCACAAAGGAATTACCAACTCAATTTGCCTGCTCGAAAACCCAAAAGCAACATGAGCTATCAATGCCATGTAGAAACAGTTGAAATCAATTACAACCCTTTGATTCTGTGACTCAAGTGATTTTTTGTTCTTCCTTGTAATGGCCAAGTTATCCCAAGGAAGAAGTTCAACTATTTCTGCAGCCATCAACCTATTTAGAGCTCGGCTCAAAAAGCAAGGCCAATCTTGAACTTGGCATGAAGTTTCCACATCCAGACCCTGTCTCAGTAATTCACGCAGAGCTGCAATTGCTCCTCTTCTCCGCTCAACATTTTCAGGTGAGTGGGGCATGCCTAATAATTCCAATGTGCAAGCAGGAGCAAGCTCTTCCAAAGATTCTTCTATCTAAATATCAGCGCAAACAAATTTAAGTACACAGTAAGTTACCAGGTAACCAGCGTGGCATGGCATTGAATGCTGATTGACATCAGAAACTATCCTTTTACCATATTTCTAGCACCCTTTTCAGCAATTACATAATTACCATACACTAAATTCCCAATAATGATCTAAAGTTCCAATTAATCTTTGTGAACAAAAGGTTGGCAATAACTGGTTCAGAAAAAGAAGCATCTATTAGCAAGTAGGAAAAGGGGGACTTTTGTAGACTGAATCAAGCAAACTGATTTTGTAAAAATTAAAATGATCCAAGAGCACACAAAGAATATGAGCATTACCTGCGATAATAGTGGCATCTTCCCAAGAGAAACCTTACTCCTAAGAAGGCATTGAGCACGTGCAAGAGCTTCAAATCCTTGGGACACCTTGTTCTTTTCAAAAGCGACTTTTGCAATTGCACACTTCAAGAAAGCACCTAAGATAAGAAAAGGAAGCATAACAAACTGCCGCAAAACTGGTACAAGTTCCTGACCTCTTTGCTGATTCATCTTACCTCAGCTAGTGCCATAGAAAGGAGAAAATCATGAACATATGGCTTAGCATTTGGATGCTGAAGAGCTGCCCGACCAATATCCAGTGTAAGCTTCTCTTCTCCAACCTGGACCGGGGAAACCTATAGGCCATCATATCCATCTTCCAAAACTAGAAATTATAATAAATGTTTCATGACACTATGAATGACAAAAACATTCCACATTTCATGAGAAATAATAAGAGATGGATGAAGTGGAAGCTGAAAAGGTTAATCAGCACCCCTTAGGGGGGGTATAATGCTAGATAGAAACTTAGTTGCTAAATATTTGTCAATAAATTTTCCACAAAGAATATAATGCTTATGCATTTAAAATGAAAAAACATTTCTCCTCAATCAGTACAATTTTCCAGAAAATGCCAAGTAAAAAGAGCAAGCAAAGTTATACCTCTTGAAGGAGGCAAAGAGCACCAGGCAACCAAGCCCATGGAATTTTCAGGGAAGATTTAGGTGGAATCTTTTCCCTAGTGTTACCAGCATATTCAGGTTCAAAAAGAAGCTTGTCTCTTATATCCATCAGGAGATCCTGCAAGCGAAGAAAAGGATTAAAAACTACCCTTTAAGTCATCTCTGTCCTCCAAATATCCAAGAGAAAATCTTAAGAATCATGCCAACCATAGCATAATTAAATTCAGGTCTTTACCTGGCGTGACATAACAGCATCCATTGTGTAACCTTCTTCAATTTCAGCCCTTTTCAAATCCATCACTGACTTAACAATCTCATCTTTCTCAGCTTGATTAGGAACACCAATAATCTGCAGGTTTAGTAAATTGATAACTAAATTAAAAAACCACCAAAAAACAAATCAATATCTATGAACAAGGTGCGTAACTATAAATAATTTCATAACCCCATAACCCCGGCAAAAACTAATCAACTCTTGCCAACTCAATAAAATCAAAATGGACCCTGGGAAGAACATGTTAAAATGGAATGGATTTTCAGTTGCAATAGGGCGGAGCCGGAGGAGGCTGGTTTTCCTCTAACTATTTGTGCCTCACCAAGAAAGAAATTCTCCCAAAGGGTAGACAAAACTCCCCATCATCATCCCATTTATGACATAAAATCTCTGACCCAGCACACTCCATCATGGCTAAAGCAAACAACAAAAAATATATCTCTGACACTCCTCACTGCCCAACACTTTCTAGTTTAAATATATTACTACACCAAAAGTGCATTCTCTTCCTATTCCCATGAGAGTTTAGTCCCATGCATTGTTTAAAAATGCGGTCAGAGGCGGCCGCCTCACGCCAACGCAGCGCAAAGTGGCGTGAGGCGGCCGCCTCACTCTCATCTCTGCTGATCTCAGCGCCTTCTTCGTCATCTTCATCGTCATCTCTACTTCTTCATCTTCTTCAAATCTTGTTCGTCTTGAACTCAGCTTTGCTTCTCAGCGTCTTCTTCGTCTTGATCTCGGGTAAGTGTCTTGGTTTTTAGGTTGTAATAATGAAAGTTCGATCAGAGACGGAGATGCAGAGGATGAAACGTTGCGTTTTGAGTTTGCTTCGAACCTGATGCCATTGACCTCTGACCTTTTTTAATCTTTGATTGTTTTTCAGAATGAGAACTACGATAATTTCCAAAACGCACCGTTTCAAATTTCCAATAATTTCTAGGGTGGCCGTTATTTTTGATTTTTTTTTCCTGTAAAAAAACAAAAAACAAACTGAGAATTACGATTTTCATAACATCCAACTCAATTTTACTTATATTTGAATTTGAATTTAGAATAAATTTTATAATTGTTTTTAAACAAAAATTATGTCAAAATAATATAATTCTCTAGTGGTGGTTCAAGAGCTTGAATATCGAAATATGTAATAAGTCTTGAAGGATTAGAATGTAAAAGAATTTAGTTTATATTTAATAAAAAAATAAAATCATATCTAGAATGAATTAGTTTATATTAATTAAAATGCAAGTATATGAACTTTGATGGATTGATAAATGAATGTGTTTTGGACTTGAAGATGCTTTTATTATGCCGATTTTATGATTTTAATTTTTTTTTTGAATGTTCGGATTGAGACGCTCGCCTCACGCCTCAATAGACGACCGCCTCGCGCCTCAACGGCCAACCGCCTCGAGGCGTTATCCATATTTTTGAACATTAGTCCCATGATAAATGATAGTGTGAGATATTTCGAAACATACACATTGTTTGATCAAAATCGTCAAGCTTAATCGTACATATTGGCTCATAAGTAACAAACTTCACTGGCATAGAGGAATTTCATAATCTTTATTTGACTAGGGTGGATTATTCTAAGATTCAAAGTAATGGTATTAAAGATTTCTAGCCCCTCTGAGATTTTAGGAAATCCAGCCACGTTACACACACACATATATATCGAGAGAGAGTCATCCTATAGTGCGAGCGTCTGCATGAAATTTTCATGCAGACGCATGAACTAGTACATGTACAGATGTACCATCTCGGTTCGAGATTCTCGAACAACATTTGGACGGGCGAGGCGAGATACCCGCACCTGAGAATTTCCATATATTTGAAAGTATCTATATATTTTATTTAAAATACTAAAGTTCATGAATGAGAATGAGTATGTGATTCTTTTAAAATGTTATTAAAGCTTACGCTTATTTTCTTTCTTTGAGTTCTCCTTCTGTGTTCCCCTTGAATTTCAGTGTTTCACGATCAGAACCCTTACATCTTGTTTGAATTAGTTAAGAAGCTATTAGCATTTAATATGGTGTTAGATTCAACCAAGCATTAATTGTGTAGTTGGTAGTTGTTGTTGTGTATTTAATATGGTAGTTGTATAATGCCTATATAAAGGCCTCTCATTGTAAGTTTTATATCAAGCAAATTTTAATACACAATTTTTCCTTCACAATTCTCACATGGTATCAGACCAATCTTTCTCTGGGTTCTAGTATCTCACTTTTAGAGTCGTCGATCAAGTAGGCGCGTGGGGAACACACACCGTTGTATATGTGTGAGCCTCACGCGCCGCATCTTCTTTTGCAATCTTGACAATATCAGTGACGACGAAATGCTAATTCTTATCCCTTATTTGCACCAAGTTCCACATCTGACTTTTTTCGGGGTTTTGTTATGGGGTGATTTGACAAGTTTTCTTTAGATGTTTTGAGCTGTTCTGGAATAGTTTAACTTTTCAGCTGTGCATTTTCCAGCGATGTTAAACCATCCAAACCTCCACATCTGTTCTCGTTGTGCATTCTCCAACGACGTTAAACAACCAAGTCACCATCTATGTTCCTGTTGTGCATTCTCCAGCAGCGCTTTAAACACCCTAGTCTCTCTATGGTTCTTGTGCTGATTTCATCTGTAACAAGCTTGGTGCATACAACATGTATGTTCCAGCTTGAGGGGGAGTGTTTGAATTAGTTAAGAAGCTAATTAGCATTAATATGGTGTTAGATTCAACCAAGCATTAATTGTGTAGTTGGTAGTTGTGTTGTTGTGTATTTAATATGGTAGTTGTATAATGCCTATATAAAGGCCTCTCATTGTAAGTTTTATATCAAGCAAATTTTAATACACAATTTTTCCTTCACAAATTCTCACAATCTGTACATGAAAATCTAAGAAATTCTTTCTAATTTTCTGAAAATATAGATACTTTAATCCGGAGCAATTCTTCAAGTCACATCACCAAATCTAACTACAACGCCCATCATTTTGCATTTGTATATCAGCCTCCTCTAAAATCAAAATTACTGAAGCAGTCCTATAATACGAGGTAGTATATCATGTTTCGGGTGTATATGCCATCTCTCTCACAGCAGCTGGGTCCCACACAGTTGTGGGACCCAGCTATTGTGAGAGAGATGGCATATACACCCGAAACATAATATAATTTTTCCTACAATACATGGAAAATGGGAAAAAGAGGAGCCTGAGATTAATTGGTGAGGTTAAGGGTGCATTTGGGAGGGCTTCTGCAGAAAACAAAATCATGAATATCTCTTTTCTATTCACGGAAAGCAACAAACAGGTGTTTTTCTAACAGCATTTTAAGAGTTATTTTCTTCTATCTAATATACGCCTTCTACATCAGTATTACCAGCTAATTGCTTCTCTAAAAGCCCCCCCAAGTGTATTTCCCTCATAAAACACTTTTATCTATTTCAGCCAAACAGTTTAAGTTCTTTTGCATATTTTAAAGAACTTTTGACAAAATCAAAAGCACTCCCAAACACACTACAAGCAACAAGGAAATCCCATGAACAAGATAAATGTTGGAAAGGCCAAAGCCAAGCAACAAGTAATCAAAATTAAAACATAACTTAGGCACACATTACCCTACGCGCCTCCTTTAATCTCAGCAATAATTTCTTTGAAAGCACGACAATCAAATGAATACATGAAAATACAAAAACCAAATAATACTTTTGAATAATTTCCAAACAAACAACATACACAATGAAAATACATAATCAGTTCAACAGCTAAACTTTTCTGATCAAGCTAGGCTGATCTGAGTGCGTTTGCACGTGCCTTTTTTTTTTTTCAGAAATCATTGTTTAAATAGAAAAACCGGTTTCTATTGAAACACTTCCTGGAAAAGCACTTAAAAATGTACATCTGTAAAAATACTTTACCCCCATCTTCAGCAATCGACAAAAATCACTTTCAACAATTTTAAAAAGCACTGCACAAACACTATTAATTCTCTTGCTAAAACTATGAAATTATTAGAAAATTTACCAAACTTAATCAAAATATAAAAACATAGAATTAAAATGCGACCTGGTAACAAGAGACGGGGATTTCAACGGTGGCGGTCGTCGTAGTGTGGGCGTTTTCCACAATGCGAGTATCAATCGCGTTCGATCTACATCTTAAACTGAAGACACGTGTCCTTCTCAAGCAACAAGGATGAGAAACCCTAACAAATGATCTTTCAACGCCAAAACCTAAACCAGAAACTTTCACTTCATTGTTTAAATTGCTTATTCTTCTGCAAAGACAAGTACAAGACGAACAAGGAATTATCATTGCCGCATTACTCATTGCCATTGTCATTTACATTGAACCCTAATCAATCAGTTTTTCAATTATACGTAGAAAAAATTTCGCATTTGATTGATGATATTGATAAGTTCTGAATTTTTTTTCCGTTTTTTTTGGAAATTTAGAAAGAATTATCAAACCCTAATCAATCAGTTGTTCAAAAGGACAAAATAGGCGAGCTTTGCGTGTCTGCCACGTTCCAACCTTTTTATCGCTTTTGTGGGCCTATGTAAATTTTGTACTCGTTCAAGCCCATAAGCCTGCCACATTTGGGCTATCAAAACACTTAAACGGTTCGTTAATCACTTGTGCCGGTTCAATTTGGTTTTTCTTCTTATTTTATTTCAGATTTTACTGTCACCGAAACTCACTGCATACCCCTTTTATTTATTATCCTATTTAATCTACTTCATTCAGTCATTATTACTGTTTATAGTAGTTTTTCGACCCTCAAAAAGTCAGAATCTAAAGGAAAGGTAAAGTGAGTTTTACACTTAATAAGAAAAAAGTCTGAGGTCCTTGTGAGGATGAGAGGTCAGACAGAGAGGCCCAAGCTCGATGTGCAGAGAGGCAACCCGGGGCAGAACTAGATAATTGATTGGGAAACCGACCCGGCCTGATAAGAAAGTATCAGACTCGACAGCACTGGAACATTTGTAAAGATTGACCCGAGTTGGTCAGGTCCGGCCCACCATCAGACTCTCAGAGCAGTCTCGGCAATGGACTCGGCATTTAGAGCCTTGTGTCAACCTCTGAAATCAGGATCAACTCAGCAGATCAAACCCGGTCGAGGAAATGAGAGGAAGTCAGATCAAGCACTGTGACTCTCGGCATACCGACCCGACCTACTAGTAGATACAATGAAAGTTATTGCTTGTTCCAATGGACTGACCCGAGGATTTTGGTCGGGGTTGCAACATTGTGTTCTTAGATGGGCGGCGTAAGCCTTGAGTCCTAGTTTGAGCTTCACAAGGTCTGATGTGAGAGAAGTGGGTCATCAGCTTACATTCCGGCGCACGTCACCACGTGAGTGGGTGACATACAGGTTGGCATTTGAGGCAGCGTGCGTAGCAGTTCCCCAAAATGAGGTGCATTTATGAGTTTCAGGTGGCAGGGAGTGGTTGTGTCAGGCGGCGCAACTACTACTTATAGAGTAGTTGGGAAGAGAGCCTAAGCAATAATGACTTAGCAACGTGGCCGACGTCATGAAGATAAGATAACAGTGTAATTAGACTTAATATATAAGGGGATAGAGAATTTATTGTAGATGGTTGAGCAATTTTATTCAAAAACACTAGTAACTTGTAATAGAAAGAAAAGAACCTTAACAAAAGAGGTCAGTCAGACCCGAGTCAGTAATAAAAGTTTTATTTTCCCTTGTGCCAGTGGACGTAGGTTGGATCCATTCCACTGAACCACGTTAAATCCTATGTTCATCTGTGTGTATTCTATTTTCTTGCCAAGTTTACATTTGGTTCCCAATAAACCAAACAAATTCACAGTTGAGTGAAGTTTGTTCAAGGAGTGGTTTTTCCCAAAAAGCCCTGGAATGAAAAACAGTCGTCAACAGTTGGCGCCGTCTGTGGGAAACAGTGCAAGAAGCAGCAAACACGTTGAGACGATGGCAAGAGACGGGAACCATAGATCTTCAGATGCTTCGACGACGGAGTGGATTGAGAAAATGGAAGAAACCATGCGAAATAAGAGAGAAGATGCGCGAAAGGAAAGGGTAGCAACACAGGCTTTAATGAAGGCTATGATGGAGAAAATGAAAAAATTAGGAAAAATTGCATGGGAGAGAGGAGAAGTAGGCCCAGCTAGAGAAGAGAGGAGGTAGCGAGAGGATATAGGATCGCCAGAGTGGATGGAGATGGCGAGAAAGGGAAGATGAGTACTCATAAAATGATATATGTAGTCATTGTCGAGGCTGTACCAGTGGGAGAGTTGTCGGAAGAAAAAGAAGGCATGCGAACTCCGGAATCTTCCAATAACAGCCCAGGTTTCTTGGAGAGCGACCTGGAACGACACTTGGGGGAAGAGCATGAATTTCCTAGTTATAGAAGACATTGTGCTCGGAGTGGAAGACGTCGGGAAACCCATGGTCGAAAACATGACAGTTTCGAGAACCAGATGACGAGTTGGTTTTGGAAGGAGATGCGGAAGTGATGGGAAAGTATAAAAGATTGACCAAGGGGTGACCAAGACATGAAGATAGCATCCACTTTCATGAAGGAAGTCATGGCGACATAGTTTCCCAGGAGATTCACTACGCCCTCCATTGATGTTTACAAAGGCAGCACAGACCCCAAGTCTCATGTTGAGAAGTTCATTTTGTTGATGGAAATTCAGGGAATGGTCGAAGAGGCCATATGCAAGATTTTCCTTTTAACCTTAGGCGAGTCAGCCAACCAATGGTTCTTTATGCGGCATTTTAAAGGGGCATGCGTGCCAAGGAAGAATATTAAAATTCCATGGTTTAGCAAATCAAAAATTGCCAAGCTTATAAGAATATTACAATAATATTCTTATCTTAAATAAATTAATTAATTAATATTTTAATTAATTTATTTAATTTTATTAACAAAAACAAAATAATATTGTGGAATAAAATTCCAAGAATATTCTTCCATTTTATCATTATTAATAATTAATTAACAAATTAACAAATTAATAAATTAATAATAATAATAAAACAAGTGTCAAAATCCAATTGATTAATAATGTGTATCTAATCTAAATTTTGTATCGTATACAAATACACATTATTTAATACGCATGTGTAAATTATGAATAATCCGAATTATCCATAATTAACTGTCCAAGTGCTCAACGAGTACACTTTATATTGTGAGACTCTCTAGGTTCAAGTTTATCTGTCATGGAAACCATTTCCATGTCTGTAATTCGTCCACTCACAAATTACGACGACCACAGATAATTAAGTTAAACCATTCAAGTCGAAGTCATTGCATATATATAATCCTCATGTCATAGGTTATCCGAATTATTCTGGAGATATAGATTAAACGTCAAATCTCCACTATGAACAATTCATGTGTCGCGACATAATTATGATTCTTAAATAAATTTTCGGAACTCGCTTCCGAATCATACGTCATCCAAAGATTTCAAAGAATCACAAATTTGACATATAAATCTCGTACACGGGACTGACAGATCCTCTCTGGATACATTACGGGATATCGTGAGTATCAGTCCATATCCAACGAACATGTGGAGGTCTGATCTTAAAAGATCGTTGACGTGATTGCCATCAAAGTATGGAGGATATCGCATATATCCTCAGTGGTATCACAAGTCAAAGGAACTAATATGCTATTATATCCGTAAAGATTTCTATTGATGTTGGTGTACCATCTATCAGGAATCTTCAAATGAGTCATTCAGTAATTATCCAGTAAATACCTACATGTCTATATGAGTGTGGGAACACAGAAAACTGGACGACGCTGCTGTTCCAGGCTCGGGGGCCTAGTTGGGAGTACGGAATAGCCAACGGAGGACTAAACCGGAGAATAAGGGAGTCGCCACCCGGTGTGACCGGGACAAAGATTTAAGGCCGCACTCACCCCTCGCAAGGGAAGACCTCAAACCATTGGGTTCGGAATGGTCCCTTACTTATGCAACTTGTAATGTAAAGATTTATGCAATAATCCAACCAAGCCTATGACATATATTACAAGTGCAACACAATCCTAGATTCACATGCTTAAAAGTATAGTTTACATCTAACATACATGAAACCAAATCTTATTGCCAAATTCACATGCTCAAAAGTAGGCATTTGCAACAACAAGCACATAACGTCATAAGAATTCAATCATTCATGTAAATATAAACACAAACAGTCATGGTAACATTTGCGTGTAATGTAAAGGAAATCAAAATGACGACAAATAATATTGTAGACGCATAACGGAAACAGACAACTAGAGAGGTAATACAAATGCATAGCGTACAAAGGGGTAACCATATGCTAAGATGGACATGTCGTAATGTGATGCAAGAGGATCTGTTTACCGTGTGCGTTCGTGCAGCGTTCGTAGACGCGTTCGAACGGTAAACAGAAGGTTCTTGTTCGAGTAGCGTTTGTAAACGCGTTCGAACGGAAATGAAACAGAATGCTCACGTTCGTATAGCGTTTGTGAACGCGTTCGGATGGAAATGAAACAGAATACTCACGTTCGTGTGGCGTTTATGAACGCGTTCGAACGGAAATGAAACAGAATGCTCACGTTCATATGGCGTTCGTGAACGCGTTCGAACAGAAATGAAACAGAATACTCATGTTCGTGTGGCGTTTGTGAACGCGTTCGAACGGAAATGAAACAGAATGCTCACGTTCGTATGGCGTTCGTGAACGCGTTCTAACAGAAATAAGACCTGATGCATGACAAGGCAAAATACATGCGCGTTCGAGTTGCGTTCGTAAACGCGTTCGAACGGGAACAGAACTGATGCATGAAATATGACGTAATACATAAATGACAAATAGTACAATGCGAGGCGCGGCGAAGCATCATGGTAAAGGATTTTAACCTCTTCAATTAAAGGACCTCTCATCGCACTTACTAAGCCCATGCGCTCGATCGCATCATGCATACAAACATAAAGACAATCATATCAAACTAAGTATGCCCGATTGAACGTATCTTGCTTTCAACCGGACACACATCAACCGGCGCGGCAAATCATCGTGGTAAAGGGCTTTAACCCCTCCCCATAGGGGATCTTTCATTCCACTTACTAAGCCCATGCGCTTGATTGAACAATGCATACAAACATAAAGACAATCATATCAAACTAAGTATGCCCGATTGAACGTATCTTGCATTCAACCGGACACACTTCAACCGGCGCGGCAAAGCATCGTGGTAAATGGCTTTAACCCATCCCCATAGGGGATCTTTCATTCCACTTACTAAGCCCATGCGCTCGATTGAATCATGCAGGACTAAGCAACATACAAAATTCAAGTGACGAGAAATAAATAAACCAAAGCAACACAAAACAAGAGAATGTGCCGTTTACTCAAGTGGTACGTGGAGTTGTATCCCAAGTACAGACCGCACTACCGTCCATTCGGATTCGGCTACGGAATTTACGTCTGGGTTTCCATCCTATAAACCACAAGAGACGACACTCTTCCATTTCATTCAAGCCACAACATGCATCCATAAACGACTCTCATGCGAATAGAATTCAATAATAAAAGAAACGAATATAAATTAATGAAAAAAGTGCCATCAGGTCTAACCTTTTAAATCACCTCTCGGATGTACGGTACACGATCGTCGGAAGGGTGGATGCTCCGCAACTCTTCCGGTTCACTGGTTCACTGTTCTCGTTCGTTGTCTCACTGTTTTGAGTCGTCGTTCTCCATCTTTTGCTGCTGTTTTCGCTGTATTTATGCTCGCCGTTTTAGCTCATTGTTTCAGGTCCTATTCTTCTGTTTCAGTGGACTGTTTTGATGTTCTTGGTGGACTGTTTTGATGTTCTTTTGGTGTTTTTAGGCTACAGTTTTGGTGTGTTTGGGGAGGTATTGGGCTGCTGTTTGGGACTGATTTCAGGGGTAGTTTCGGTGCTGTCAGGGACTGATTTCAAGGGTTAGGGGCTGCTGTGTGTTGTTCTCGTTAATTTGGTGAGGGAAGGGTTGTTGTGTGCGTTGTTTGTGTTTTGTAGTTTACGTGTGATATGGAGAGTGTCTTGATGTCTTGGGCGTGTATTAGAGAGAGTGGGGAGCTAGGGGTTGGCTAGGTTAGTGCATGTTTATATAGAAGAGAGCTAGGAGTTGCCCTTGTCTCACAATGAAGAGATTTTGTTTCCAAATTAGGAATGATAGGAATGGTATATACAAGATTGAGGGGGGACAATATATTTTTAAATTGGTAGATGTCTTATTAGATTAGGAAGTCAAATATATGATTGGCTTTAATTGGTTAGGATTGATTTTAATTAGGCATATCTTATTTTAATTTTAGTATATGAATTATTTAAATTAGGCATGATTTTAGTTTAAGTTGGTAATTGTTTATTTTATGTTTGGTATATGTTTTATTTAATTATTTAATTAATTTAATTATTATCTTATTTAGTTAATATTTATTTATTTAAATTGGGATGTGTTTTATGGGCTTGGGCGTGTGGGCCAAGGCTTGGGCGAATTGGGCTTGATGTGAGGCTAGCAGCAAAACCAGAATTACCGACACCGTTCGAACGCCTCCTCGCACGCGGCACGAACACCCGCTATCTGTTTGACGTTCGAACGAATTAACGAACGCAGCACGGACGAAAACAGTAAACGTTGTTTATTCTGAATTCCCCCTTCCGATGTCCGTTTTCCGTGACCTCCGTGACTTAAAAGGTAGTGTCTCCAAAATGAGACTCATCATAGGGACTTATGTGTAAAAATGCAGTGCCTACAATGAGTCTCCCAAGACTCATGGTTGACTGAGACAAACCATGAGAATAATTCTAATATACTATATGTACCGGTCTCACAGGTTTACTAATTGACCAGGAATGTAAATCTTGACCAGGAATATTTTTAAGAATGAATTATATTGCGACATTTCTCAGTAATAATTGCGGCGCTTTTGCATCTATGTCACAATTATTCATTCTAAGGTATTTTACGCCTTTATAATTTAAAAGATTATATTGATGAAAATTATTTAATTTTATTCATAATAAAATAAAATGTACATCGTATTTACAATAAATACAATAAAATTTGGTGCGCTGAGCACCAACTCCAACAGTAATAACAAATTTTTCATAATTCCTTTCGGTACTTTAACTGATCTATCGGTAAGTAAAAGAGTAGTTGAATTTGATTTTAACACGTCAATATTAAGTTATTGGTAAACCGAAAATAGAAGAAAATTGACACTGGCTCCAAGATCAAGCAATGCATGTTTAATTTTATGATTTCCAATAATATAAGAAATAATAAGACAACCAGAGTCTTTGTATTTCAATGTATTATCGATTGAGAGAATGGATCTTACCTGTCTAGCTAGAAAAGTTTTCTTTCTTACCTGATGTTTTCTTTCAACGGTACACAAGTCTTTCGGAAATTTGGCATAAGGTGGCATCTAACAAAGGAATATTGACCTTCACATATTTGAATATTTCATATATATATGGGGAATGGTTCAATTTATTTATTTTTAATGCTTGAGGAAATGAAAGTGCATGATAAAAGTTTTTATCATCAACGATAGTTAATGTTTCATCAACCATTTCCTTACCCTCTGAATCTGATTTATTTACAGTTTCATGGGGTTCTGTGGATGACCTTACCACTGCGAAGAGTAATAATATATTTGACTTGGTCTATGTGTCGACTACCAGAACTACCTTCGTGAGAGTTTTGATGACTCTTGGGGTTCGGATATGGTTGTGCATGAAAATTTCCTTTCTCATTAATGGTCAATGCAGATGTGATTTGAGAGAAATTATCTTTCAAATAAATCAATGTTTGCACATTTAGGTTATTGATGGCTTCATATTTCTTAATGAATGCATGCAAGGTATCTTCAAGGGTTTTCCTCGATGGTGGGACATATATGTTGGGGTAGGTGCTCAGAGCGCCAATTCCCGGTTGTATTTCTTTTGAATACTTCTGTAAAACATTATTATTATGAATAATATATGCAGTTTCTATAATATAATGTATCTTTTTATATGGTAAAGACGTAATGACCTTAGAATGATTAGTCATGGTACTGTTGCAAAAGCGTCGCAACTGACATTGAGTAGTATCATGACGTTGTCATTCTCAGACAGTTCCTGGTCAAGGTTTACACTACTTGGTCAGTATAGTAAACCCGTTGAGACCGGTACATGTCATATACTGGAATATATATGATTCCAATGGTTTCTCAATGAACCATTAGTCTTGGAGACTAGTATAGATGTGTGGGTGTTTATAGCGGATAAACGCTGAACGACTCACCGAAGATTCTTAATGGATGGTACACCAACGTCAATAAGAATCTTCTCGGGTTGAGTAGCACTTGTGATTCTTAGACTTGAGATGCCATTATGGGCACATGAGACATCTTCTACACTTAGATGGCAGTCACGTCACCGATCTATTTAGATCAGACCTCCGTCTGTTCGTTGGGTGTAGATAGATCCTCAGGGTGTCCTATGTGTATCAAGATAGGATCCGTCAGTTCTGTGTACCAGAGCATAGGTAGTCCATATGATTAGCAATCAGATAAAACCATGGGCACGTGGTATAGTTTAGAAGCTAGTTCTAAACATTCTTTTTGAGATTGCTAATAGAATAGTCGACTGGATAATCCCCGTAGAGATTTGACGTTTACATCTATATCTCTGGGATTTATCCGGATACCTGTGACAGAGGAATTATACATTTTCCATGACCTCGACCTGTATGATTCAGCGAGATTATCCGTGATCGTCATAATTTACGGGTGGATAAATTATGGACACGAAATTGGTTTTCGTGACTGATATACCTGAATCTAGAGAGTCTCAATAATGAAACATACTCGTAAAGCACTAGAGCAACATTTATAAATAATATTGATTATTTATAAAGTCGTTTAAAGGTTAAACGCAAGATACATGCTAAAGGGACCCGATAGTCATTTACTTAATTATTGTGTATTTACATTTAATACTTGATTAATTTAAATACACATTAATTAATAGTCAAATTGAGATATTTGACTAATATCCTAAATGAATATATGTGTAGGCATTGCATTTCTGCATGTGAAACCCGATGATGAGCCTCATTTGGAGGCACTATCTTTTAAGTCGCGGAAATCGCGGAAAACGGACGTCGGAAGGGAAGAGTCAAGAATTGACGGTTTTGTTGGATTTAGTTCACGTGTTTAGCTTCGGGTTCGCTGTTGGATCTCCGTTTTAAAACTTAACCTTAGCCCAAGCCCATTAAATCACATCCAATAAACATTTAGAATATATGTGTCACAAATTAAATTTAAATTAAATCTAAGTAAATTAAAACCAATTAAATTAAACACAAATTAAATTAAATAATTGAAATTAAATTAAATTAAATAACTAAATCAAAATTAAATAACTAATTAAATTGAAATTAAACCAAAACGAATTAAAGTGGAATTAAAATAACTAAATTGAAATTAAATTAAATAACCTAAATTAAATTAATTAAATGATATACCAACTATATAAAATATTAATTAAGTCATCAACCAATTGAAATCCAACACAAATTAAATTAAATCTAAATTAAACTAATATTTAATTAAAATTAAATACCAAAATTAATAATTCACTTCCAAATTAAATATAATCAAAATCTAATTAAATTCCTAATTTACATAAATCATTTCCAAATTTAATAATTTAATCACCAATTTAATGAAATTACCCACCAAAAATACAATATCCTTGCCTAAATAATTAAAATCAAATACCAATACACCTAATTAATTGATTTCTTTCCCAAAATAAAATCCATGCATGCAAACCCTAATTTGATAAACTATATAAACAACACACAAAATCAAAACCCTTCCTCTCTCACGGCGAAAAGCTAGACAGCACAAAGAAAATAATAAAAAACCTAAACTCCTTCACGCACTGAGCCTCTCTCTCTGATCACGCCCTCAACAAATAAACCAAATAACCACGACCCTTCTCACGTCATGTACCCCTCACTTATCTCTCGGCCATCTCTCTATTCCACGCACAAGCCCTTTCGTTTGACCACACGCAGCCAGCTCCACACCTTCTTCATGTCATTAACAGCCACCTTCAACGCCTAAGCCACTCACACACAAACCTCTCGCCTCTTACACGCCACTAACCACTAAACACGTCCCTGACCAAACAAACACACTCAACTAGCCACAACCCTCATTCACAGTAAGCATAGCCTTCCACAAACAAACAAAACATGCACCCATAGCAAGCCACCTACCCCACTCCACCGCTTCACTTGATTGCCACGATCAGCTGCCTCAAATAGCACCTCAACAAGCCACAGCCCTACGCAAGCCTCAGCCAACTCACGTACTAGCTTACAGCCCCATGCACTCACAAACAACACACACGTAAGCCACTTATCCTCACGCATCTAGACACCAACCTGCCACCAGATCAACGTCCCCACTGCTGAACAAATAAGCCAAAAGCTGCCGCACAAATAAGCCATAAACTGCCGCCTAAATAAGCCTTAAACAGTCCCCGAATAAGCTCAAAACTGCACCCCAAAACTACCCAAAACAGTCCCACAAACAGCCCCTAAATCACCTAAATCAGTAACTAAAAAAATTTCACTTTTAATCCCTAAAACAGTAACTAAAAAACTGCACTTAAAGCCTTCAAAAACACCCAAAATAGTGGTCTAAAACACCAAAAATAGTGACCAAAATACAGCAGCAAAATAGCAGCGAAACGGAGTCAAAACAGTAGTTTGAGCAGCGAAACAACGAGGAAGGACGCAAACCAGTGAACCAAAAAAGTTGCGGAGTGATAGCCCTTCCGACGGTTGTAAACGCGAGTCCGGAAGACGACTTAAAAGGTTAGACCTGAAGGTACCTTTCACACTTGTTATTTTATTTGATTTTTATTGATTCTTTTAATTGTGTTTTAATTATTTATTGAATATTGTTTGCATGTGATGCGTGTTGTGGCCATTGATTAAAACGGAAAATACGTCGTCTCTCGTGGTATATAGGATGGAAACCCAGACGTAAATTCCGTAGCCGATTCCGAATGGACGATAGTGCGGTCTGTACTTGGGATACAACTCCACGTACCACTTGAGTAAACGACATGTTCTTTTGTTTAATTTTGAGTTGTTTAATTATTCCGCCATTTAATTTTCTGCACGTTATTTATTTATGTAATGATGAGAAAAGCGCATGGGCTTAGTAAGTCGGATTAAAGGCCCTCCGTTTCACGGGGATAAGATCCTTACCACGATGCTTCGCCGCGCCGAGTATTTTTGTGTTTACTTTTGTCTTTATTTATGCATATTATGTGTTTATTGCGCATGGGCTTAGTAAGTCGGATTAAATGCCCTCCGTTTCACGGGGATAAGATCCTTACCACGATGCTTCGCCGCGCCGGATGACGTATATCCAATTGGACGTGAGATGTGTTCAATCGGATATACAAAGTCCAATATCTTGTCTTTGTTATTATGCCTTTATTTTATGCATATTATATGTTCATTGCGCATGGGCTTAGTAAGTCGGATTAAAGGCCCTCCGTTTCACGGGGATAAGATCCTTACCACGATGCTTCGCCGCGCTTCTTGTCATGTCACTGATTCCTTTGTACATCATTGCCTTATTCATGCATGTATTATGAAATTCCATATAATTGCATCATCTACCTTAGTCTTAGCTTAATGTATTACAATTTATGCATCCATGTTGTGACATTATTTCTTGTGGTATATCGGATGGAAACCCAGACGTAAATTCCGTAGCCGATTCCGAATGGACGGTAGTGCGGTCTGTACTTGGGATACAATTCCACGTACCACTTGGAAAAGTATTCACGTGCATGTTTGTGCTCATGTTAGTTGCATCCTTTAGCATCACATTATGGCATGTTCATCTTTAATGTAAAATTGCATCTTGGATTGGCATATTTAAATTCGTGTCTTTCTTCATCTTTTCAAGTTATGTGTTTGTATTAATTTCATTTATCATGCGGTTATTTTGACCATATTTTATATGCTTCTTTGCATAATGCGCCTATTACATTATTTGTTGTCATTTTGATTTCCTTTATATTACATGCAAATGTTACCATGACTGTTTGTGTTTATGTTTACATGAATGATTGAATTCTTATGACGTTATGTGCTTGTTGTTGCAAAGGCCTACCTTTAAGCATGTGAATTTGGCAATAAGATTTGATTCCATGTATGTTAGATGTAAACTTTACTTTTAAGCATGTGAATTTAGGATTGTGGTGCACTTGGAAATATATGTCATAGGCTTGGTTGGATTATTGCATAAATCTTTACATTACAAGTGGCATAAGTAAGGGACCATTCCGAACCCAATGGTTTGAGGTCTTCCCTTGCGAGGGGTGAGTGCGGCCTTAAATCTTTGTCCCGGTTCACACCGGGTGGCGACTCCCTTATTCTCCGGTTTAGTCCTCTGTTGGCTACTCCGTACTCCCAACTAGGCTGCGAGCCTGGAACAGCATGCGTCGTCCAGTTTCTGTGTCCCACAATATGTATTTGATATTTAATGTAAATACAATACATATATTTAATATATTTGTATTTAATTAATTGATTAATTATTTAATTGTTAAATGATTAAATTAATTAAAATATAAATATCTTAACTTTAGATATTTGTTTTAAAATGATTAAGTTGCCTTTGTTGACTTAATATAAATATCAATAAAGTGTTTTAGATATTTATGTCAAGTTGATTAAATGAAATTGCAAATGAAATTGAAATTAATATTTTTGTATTAGCCTTTACCATTTTCGGCCAAGGGCTTTTCCAAACAAGTATATATTGTTTTTCATTTCATTTTCATTTCTAACCTAATACACTTTTCACACAAAACTCCATTGAAGAAAGCAAAAGAAGCTAGAGTGAAAGAAAGAAAAACAAAGGAAAAAAGCTTGGTTTTAGTAAGTATTCTCAAGTTACTATTAGAAAGGAAATTGTTCCTAAGGATCTAGGCTACATCTTGTGATGTTCTTATGTTATTCTTTTCTTTATTCTTTGTGTTTTTGATGATGGAAGTTTTGTTAAAAGTATTAAGCATGTATGATGAAGGAAGCTTATGACTATTGTAGTTATAAGTATTCTTTTATGGTTTTGGAAACCTTGTTGCTAATCTAGAGTTGTTGACACACTCTTAGATGACCTAGATTTGATCTTGAGTTGTTTCATTGTGTTGAGACTTTGATTGGATGGAAGAATGATGATTAAAGTAATTGATTTAAACAATTTGGTTTAATTTGTTCATTTTGAAGAATTTGAAAAATTAGGGTTTAAGACATCATCCAAATTTGGGGCTCTTCATTTATGTTGTGTTTAAGGATGTGTATATGATGCATATAAAGTTTCATATTGATTGGATTACATCTTGATGTGTTTTGAAGCATGAAATGAAAAAGTGCACAATTTGGCACACTAATGGTGCTCTCGGCCAATGAGTGGAAATTTGGGGATTTTGGTTGCCTTGGTGTTTTAATGTTTTGAACATGCTAAGTTCATCTTAGAAATGATTTAGAATCATTCAAAATTGATTTGATCAATTTCGGACTAAAATGGACAAAGTACCAAGTGTAAGGGCAATTTGGTAAATTCACTTAAATATGATTTATTGAATTTTATTTCATAATTTGATTATTGGATAATTAAATAAATATGTTTATTTATTAATCCGAGAAAAAGTTTTTGAAATCGGAAAATTTGATTTTCCACCGTTTCCGCTGCGTTACCGGATTTAGCCCATAAAACCCCTACAATATAGTGCATAATTCTGGGAATTTTTGAAATTATGGTGTAACTGGGAAGGTTGTTGCGATGATTGTGTTTAGTTATCATTCCTCCAATTGAAGTTTGGATGGTTTCTCCAACCGGAATTGTAAGTTTGGGAGTATGAGTTTGGTTTTGGTCTCTTGAAGGTATTTATGAAACTGACTTGGTCGTGAAGACATTCTTGCAGGGCTGGCAAGGTTGGACAAACTTGTGTGACATGTTCATTTGAATTAAAGATTTTACATGTGACTTCTTGAATTGACTTGACATGATCACTATTCCTCATTTTTAATGCCTCAATTTTTTTTAGCTAGAGATGCATATTTAGAAGAAAGATCACGGTCTTCCCTAAAGTTAAACATACCTCTACTAGATGACTGTGATTTTACATGTGACTCATAAGTGCCAACCGTGTCCAATTGTTGTACATTCTCTACTATGTGTTCTAGGTAATCTAGTACACCTTCGAGATTTTTGTCCCTAAACTCACCATTACATATCATTTCCACTACTTGTCTACCTTGGGGTGTTAAACCCTCGTAGACGTAGGAAATCAACCTCCATGTTTCAAACCCGTGATGTGGACAAACATTCAATATCTCTTTAAATCTCTCCCAATATTGGTGATGAGCGGTAAATGTATCACTATTTCCCACTCATTTGACCTAATATTTTGTATAGTTTCTTGAGTTTTGTGAATAATTTGATGTGTTTTGTGTTATTTTATAGATAAATAAAGTTTCAGGACTCTCTGGAGGTGATTTGGGACCAAAACAGTGAAAAAGGACACAAAAGGGCAAAATGGTCATTTGGCGCGTCGCGACGCCTAACGTGCGCCGATCTACACTAACGTGCATCGGGTCCACATGTTAGAATCTGTGAAGTTTGAATTTACTAACATGCGCCGTGCCACATGTCACCATCATAGCCGATCTACTAACGTGCGCCGTGCCACGTGTCATCATCCAATGGTGCCGACAATCGCCATCGCCACATGTCGTCATGTGTCAGCCACATCATCGCCATGTCAGCAGAAGACCGAGTCAACTTTGCCACGTCATCGCCATGTCATCATCATCCAATCACAGCGTGCCATGTGTCATCATTCTATGGTGCCGACAATCACTATCGCCACGTGTCGCCACGTCATCACCACGTCAGCATAATCATTGAGTTGCCAGCCGCATTTCCACGTGTCACCTTATCACATTATCCATAATGCCACGTGGCAGATAAGAATCTGAAGCCGACGAATCAGAGAGCGACACGTCAGTGCGTCGCGACGCGAGGGGGTTACCGAGGCCTATAAATTGAGCTCGAAATTTCAGTTTCAGATGTACCTTCCTCTCTGAATTCTCTGATATAAATAGGGAGTTTTATATATAGTTTTCTTTAAATTTCAGTTTTGTAATTAATTTTAATTACGTTCTGTAATAATAATTTACTTTCTTTACTTTTTCAGTTTTTACTATTCAACATGAGGAGGTAACTTCCCACTGCTAGAGTGAAAGGTAAAACTTTTATTACTGCTATTTAAATTAATCTCCCTAATTATAATATATTCACTATTTAAAATTTGACTTAATGAGGATACTGCTATATTGGTCGGTTGGTAATTCATTTTAAACTGGTTTAAACCTGACTAAGCAAGGATACCGCCAGATTGGTCGGTTGGTAATTAAATATTCTTACCGCCTATATGGCAGGTTCATGGACAAATTTTGATACCGCCTTTATGGCTGGTCGGACTTAATTTGACTTAATCAGGTTACCGCATATATGGCTGGTTGGTAAAATCATCACAAGTTAATATATTATATTATGGGAGATATCTAAATTAGTAGTGATAAAAGTGGATCCTTTTACTCTAGCATTTTCTTGTAATTTTCTTTATTTACTTTCCAGCATTTTATTTTTTGTATTTTACTTTTAAGTTTTTACTAGCCCTAGTTATGCGTCGTAACTAAGTTAGTTATCTAGGGTTGTGATGAATTCTAATATCACCGGTTTATAAGAGGTTATTTTATAGTTTGGGTAATTTAAAGGTTTACTTATCAAGTCTTAAGCTTAATGCGTCTTATTAACTGGTTATTAATAAGATTGATCAGGTAAATCTAAAATAAACTTGACAAAGGAATTTTAGGTTTCAGCCTTAGACTTAATAGCGCACGATCTTCCTTGAGGATGAATAACCCTTTAATAGATTTCCTTACAGGATAGACATATACCTTTCAGGTGGGGGTAACCATAATTGGAACTTAAACTTAATGAATCCATAAAATTTGGTTGACATATACATATGGTTCAATTGGGTTATACTGGGTATTTGCGTCTGACCATCGACTGAGGCTTTCGCATAATTTAGTGTTCCAGGTTAGTAAACCGATATATTACACAAACATGAAATAACCACTTCATCTTTTAAAAGATATTAGAAAGATTCACAACCCTAGATAGTTTCTTAATATTGAATTTTCTTAAACCTACTTTCGTGCAATTTTATTTACTTGTTTTTAAATTCAAAATCATCACCATTTCAAATCAATCAATCAACCTGTTAGATACTAGTAATCATTGACCTTATAAAATTAATAGATTAGGTATTAAGTCCTCGTGGGATCGATACTTTTTATACTAATTGAACGATATGTGCGCTTGCGTTATACGCGTGTGATTACGCCGGTCAATTGGTAAATTATTTCCCCTGACCCTTGTGTGAAAGTTGTGAGTCTCCTCTTAAAAGAGTTTGTCCTGTGAGAGGGAAAGATTTTTTTCAGAAACTGCTCTTGCAAATAATCCCATATTTTGATGGATCCTGACCTAAGGATCTGTAGCCAAATTTTATCTTTATCCTTTAAAGAAAAGGGAAAAAACATGAGTCAAATTATATTCATGTTGCAATTTTGGTCTGTGCAACTGTTACATACCTCTTTGAATTCCCTTAAGTGTTGATAAGAATTTTCTGATTTTAGACCGTAGAATGTGGATAAAAGTTAGATAATATCTGGTTTAAAATTAAAACGTGATACATATGGAGGAAAATAATACAAGATGGTGATCTTGTCCTAGTGGGATTCATGAATTCTCTAAGTGTCATAGGATGATTAATATCGCCATGCTGAGACTCACGTCCTACCTGATCAACTGTATTTTCATCTCGGTTATGTGAGTTTTCATTTTGGTTATCAGCCATTTTAACTAAAGGTGAAAGTGATGGAGACTCTCTATTTAATCTACCACTAGATGATCGAGACCAATGTCTCATGCAATCCTAAATGCAGACTATATGCTAAAATTTAAATATGCCAATGTAATACTAAAAAAAAAAAAGTGAAGAACAAATAGTAAAAATAAATGACAAAAAAATTACAAATATAATGATTAGATCCTAAAAACGTCCTCTAATTCCTGTTAATTCAGATCTCAATTGAATTTCTCGTTCAACTGTCTCAATTTCTCGAATTCGGTTTTCAGCAAAAATTATGAACTAATCTCTAGATGAATATAGTTCAGCAAATTCATTGGCAACATGAAAACCTCATTTCAATTCATTTTTCTCTTTTTTGTAGTCTAGAAGAATTTTGTAAAGGGTTTGTCTAAATGTGGGACGTCTAGATTCAGACATGTTAGGATCAATCAATACATGGTGGAATCTACATAGATTCAAAGAATAACAAAAGTGAGATGCATAAATACAAAAAAGAAAGGAAATACAAAAATGAAAAAGAAAAGAAAAATACAAGGATGTTAAATTATTATTATTATATCTACTAAATTATATTATTCGGCAACGGCGCCAAAAACTTGACACACTCACAAAGTGGTTCTTTACTCCCAAGTATAAGAGTGTCAAAGTAATAAAATAACCCGGTAAATCTGGGGTCGATCCACATGGAATAGATTTAATAAGATAAATAATAATTCGAGTGAAAAAAAATGAATTGTTTGAAGTGATTGACAATTTTGAATTGGACTGCAATAATAAAATAAAATGATGGGGATATGAGATCCACTTTTAATATTTCAAATTTAGAAATCTTACAATATATAAATTGTCATTATTACCCACTTAATTTAATTCAGGAATTAATTATGTCAAAACATATAAAACCAACCATAAAGGTGGTGATAACATTTATCTATAACAAGTCCAGATAGATACTCAATTATGCCAAATAAATAAAACCAGCCATATAGACGATAGTAAAGTTTGTCAGTAATTAATTCATATTTGAATTAAATATTAATCATTAGATTACAATTTATATATTATAATATAAATAAGATTAATTTATATTTTTATAATAAAAGCTTCACCCTTTACCCAAGCAAAATGAAATTAGCTACTTATGATTTGAATAAAAACATTCATGATTTTATTACTAAAAGAAAAGAAAATTATAAGAAAATTTTAAAAATTAAAACACATAAGAGCTGAAACTCCAAAAATTTTCAGAGAAAACTATGAAAAAATTTCTAAAGTGCTGAGCACCTCTATTGATAGAAGTGATCGACACCTCTCGCTTGCAAATTGCAAGAAATCTCTCACATTTTTTTTAATTTTGTCCTTACTTGTTTTGTCAAAGCATGCAAATTTCTTTGCATGCTTTAACAAATCCTCATAACTTTCCACCGAAAGATGGAGGCAAATTTCTTTATTTATATTTTTTTTTGTCTTTTTTTTGATTGTTAGTGTTTTTAATAATTACATATAACACACTTTGGATATTTCATCAATTTCGGCCTTGAAAATTTTAGAATTAGAAAATCTTGTAAACATAAAAGTTGTAGATATTTGAGTTTTCTTTCATCTGGAACTAGAATCGCCTCAATCCTATATCAGAGTAAATAATTATGTCCAAAATACGAAAATTTCACAAATATCTCCGAAATTGTACACTGTTAAAACGCCATTTTAAGTTTTTGGCATTCAAAATCCAAATGTCACGTCCATTTTTCTAGTTCTGCATCCAGAATATTATTTCACCTACATAAGAAATAAAAATCACATTAAATATATAAAATATAAATTTAATTATTATTTTACAAATGTGCTAAATTAAGTGTATTAATGAAACTACAAGTGTAAATGATTAATTTTTCTTTTAATAAATATGCACATTTTAGTGTTCATCAGTCCAATTCCATGTAAATCCCATTGGCCTATTAAAATCAATTCCATGTAATAAATTAATTAATTTCCTTAAGTTCGGAAAAATTTTATCAGGGCAATCGAAATTCTAATTTAGCAGTTATAGCAAATTTCGGCCACCACAAATTTAGATAACTATGGAGATTCCATTCTAGTTAGAATCAGCCTAAGGTGTCTTAATAACAAATACTCTTAAGACACCAATGAGTCTACTTAAAGAGTTTCATCATAATTGGACTTCCCGAACACTAGTTTCACAGCCGCACAAAATAGCCCAATTGTAGTACTTTTTCAAATTGAGTGTGCTACTATTTTGTGCTAATTTGGTGCCCAAGGCTGCCGCTATGGGCTGGACACGTTTTGGGACCATTACATGACCCAAGTGTTCACAATGATTTATGCATGCCCCATAATCTGATGTGCATCACTTCACAAAAGGTTGTCACACCTATGTCATTATTGCGAGGAGTGACACTCTCCTCCCCCAAATTCATGAAAAATCTCGTGCCTTGCCACGACTCTCCACAAGATTGAGCAAACTTCCTATTGGCACCAAGCACTTACGACTCAACCTTTAGTGGGTGTCCCCAATAGTTCGTACCACATGCACTAGCTTCATCTCTATGTCATATATCATGTTCATCTTCAAAGATGCTCCCCTTAAAATATTGCATTTTGAAACCCTCATGTCTTCTTGAGCGGGCCTCGAATCGTTCGGGTGAAAGTCTCGATGTATGACAAGCCTCAAGATGGCCTTGAACCTCTCGAGCATGCCGCTAATGACTGAAGTCAACCCCACATAGAAATTGTGCACCCCATTCAACAATTTACCACAAGCTTATTGAACCCCGAGCATTAATTTCCATAAATATGGCTCTCTACAGTGAACCAATGAGCTTGTGCTTGCCACGCCATGGTTTCACAAACACCAAGCCACAACTTAATCTTCCAGCAAATAGTTACTGCTCATTATAGGTGAAACATGCCAATGTCAGTGACTTACCATAAGTTTGTTGCCTCATGTACCCAATCTGAGGCAAACATTAAGTCTTGCATGTGTCCTGACTCTCGCAAGAATCCATAACCCTTGGTTGTACCTATACAACCCATATAGAAAAGTTTGAACTCCTCATATGCACCTCATCTACGGTTGCACTATTAGAAAATGTTATACCAATTTTTCTCATCACGACGCATCTTGGCTTCTCATAAACACACCTACCTAATTCAGATCATTTAATTGCTTTCCCATTAAGCAAACCCCTATTAGACGATGTTGTAGCCAATTTTCTATTGATGAACCTAAGAAAAGATTGTTGCTCGACCATTTCGGCCCATTCCGCTATTGTTCCCCCATTTGTCTTCTGGCCGAGGTTCTGGCCAACATCATTTACGAACTCAAAAGGACCGGAAAAATTAGCATCAGAACGGCCATGTACCTTGTTAGATGTCCCATGATTATTGCCAACATATAACAAGACGTTGCTCTTATAACCAAACAACGTCGATGCATCGCAATACACCCTAACGAACAACCCCAATAATGATCATCAGAGTGCCATCGACTCTAACAACTTCCAAAGTTCTATCGACTCCCCATGATCTATCCCATATGATTTCTCATTTGGCATCATTTGGCCAAGCTCATAATCCACTTTTCCTCGAACCGAAACCTTTTTTGACAACTCATGCGACCCATCATTGTGCTTTCCCAGCACCTTAGCTACTGTAACTATTCCCCCAATTCCTTTCCTCACCGCACCATCAAATATCTCTCTCTCATGCCTTACTCTATATGAGGTCTGTATCACTGAAAATAGACAAATGTTGGAAGTTGGTTTTGCCACTGTCGATATCATACGTGGCCCACTCCCTTCAAAGATGTCTAACGCATTCACATAAGGTAGCGACACTACCTTGTCTTTCCATAAGAAATCCATGCCCAAAACCATCTTTGTATCAGTAAGCAGAACGACTGAAAAGTTGACATTTTTACACTAATGACAAAGACGTATAACCACGCAGTGAGTTATGCCATTAATCGGATTTTCTCTACCATTTATTGTCTTAAGGAACCGTCCTCACCTGAAATATTTAAATCCCAAACTCTTACTGTCGTACAACTCATAAAGTTGTGTGTAGCTTATTGGCGTTTTGGGCGAAATACCCGGATTACGCAGCGGAACGCGGGAAAATCAAATTTTCCCATTTCTTTAATTTTTCTTTGGTAATTAAAATAAATTTATTTATTGTAATCACTCAATACTCAAAAACAGAATTTTTTAACCCAGAAATCATAATTTTACTAAATTACCATACAACCCTAAAACTTTACATTTTAATCATTTTAGTCCTAAGTTGTTCAAAAACAAGCTTAGGTTTTTCAAATCACAACCAAAATGATTTTTACATCAAATATACATTAAAACAAAAATCTGAAAATTTTCCAGATTTTTCAGTAATTACGGAAATGCCCATAAACTTTGCATTTTGATCATTTTAGTCCTAATTTGTCAAATACGTAATTAGGTTCAAATCACTACCAAAATGATCTATACATGTCTTCTACATGAAAATATAATTTGCAATTCAAGAAACCAATTTTTTTTCAAATTGCCGAATAGGTCCCTCAACTTTCCAAAAATTACACTTTAGTCCAAATCGGTTCAAAACCATTCAAGATCAAGTCCAATCAACACCAAAATTAATATGCATCATATATACATCATTAATTAACACATATATGAAAATTCCGAAATTTGGAGGGGGTTATGAACCCTAATTTTATAATTTCCACAAATTGACAAATTAACACCAAAATTAATTAAATTCAACATTTTAATTCAATTCTTACCACACCAAACAAGTCTCACGATCATAAAACAACTCAAGAACAATTCTAGGTCATTTATGAGTGGCTAAGTAACTCTAGAATGTCAACTTCACCATCAAATGGTTAAAAGAATGCTTAAGAACTACTTTCATGCAATCTTAACCCTTATACATGCTTCCATCTTTCTTCCAAATTCCCAACCACCAATATACATCCACAAAAGAGTAGAGAGAAATCTAAGCTACACATATTGAAGCCTAGAGTCTTAGAAACAAATTTCATGAAGAAAAAAGTAAGAAAAACTTACAAAATTCTCAAGTTTCCAAGCCTTTTTTGCTTTCTTTCTTCTTTTCTCTCAAACTCCTTTGTATTTTGATTTTAGGGTTCTTAGATCATGAAACAAAAATAAAAAAGAAGACTTATATATATTCCAACAAGTGGCAGAAAATGGGAGATGAATATAAGCCAAGTATTTTTCAATTTTTATTTTACTAAAAATATTGGAAAATGATTTAATTAAAAATGTTGTATTTATCCAATAAATACCACACTTGAACTAATTAAATCAAGCCATTATAGCAATTAAAAATGACCATTTCAACTAATTAAAATAAGCCATTTAGCTTACTTTAATAAAGGAAAAAGATATTTATTATTTAATTCATTTAATTATTTAACATTTAAATAATCAATAATTAAATACAAATATCTTAAATATATGTATTATATTTACATTAAATAATCAAAATACATATATTCATAATAAATATCAAATTTCACAATTTGACATTTAATAAATGGCCGAAAGATCCCAAACACATGTATTATCGTTTAACCATTAAACGATTTATAAATAATCAGTATTATTTATAAAAGTTGTCATAGTGTTCTACGAGTATATTTCATTAGTGAGACTTTCTAGGTTCAAGCATATTCGTCACGAAATCTAATTTCGTGTCCATAATCTACCCACCCGTAAATTATGACGAACACGGATAAACTCTCCGAACCATACAGGTCGAGGTCATCACATATATATAATCCCTCTGTCACATGTATCCGAATTATCCCAGAGATATAGATAAGAACGTCAAATCTCTATAGGTATAATCTCGTCAACGATTTTATTAGCAATCTTTTAATAACACTTAGAATTTACATATACAGTGTACCACGGGCCCATGAATTTAACAGATTGCTAATTGCACATTGAATACCTAAGCTCTATACACAGAACTGACGGATCTTATCTTGATACGCACAAGATATCTTGAGGATCAGTCCACACCCAACGAACATGCGGAGGTCTGATCTAAATAGATCGGTGACGTGACTGCCATCAAAGTGTGGAGGATACCTCATACATCCACAGTGGTACCTCAAGTCGAAGGATCACTATGCTCACTCAATCCGAGAAGATTCTTATTAACGTTGGTGTACCATCTATTAGGAAATTTTCGATGAGTCATTCAGTGTTTATCCACTATAAACACATACACGTCTATACGAGTCTCCTCAGACTCATGGTTCATTAGGATAAACCAACAGACCAAGTCTCGATATACGACGTGTACTTGTCACAGATTTTACTAACCGATCCATGTTAGTAAATCTTGACCAGAAACTTTATTTGATAATATATTTCTAGTAGTGACACTTCCCAATGTCAATTACAAATTACTTTGTAACTGCGCACTACATTATATATTATCGGGTCTTTGTCTAATATATACATATCACTAAATCATATTTAGTTTCAATCTAATCGTAATTAGATCGAATATGTATATAAAAGCAAGAAGTATTACCATAAATAAGTAATATTCTGGAAAAATGAATTGTTCATATTCATGAATCGGACATGACGATCTGGATTGGCACTCTGAGCACCAACCCTAACAATTTATCCCACTTGCTCTAGTGCCAATCCACGATATCAAATACACATCTAAATATGTATCACATACGCATGGTCCTCAAGAGCTGACCTTTCACTCAAAAGGTAGGCAACAACAAGTAAGTCCGCTATAACATATTGAGTTTGTCTAACAAACCCAAAACATTTCCTTTAACGTTTCCTATAATATGATTCAAATGCAATATCAATATTGTGCTATAACTACATAATTGTCCAAGAATTTAAGGATCATGTCCAAAATACTATGCAAACAACCGCAAGCAAAACACCGATATCAAAACTTCTAATTTATAAAGTCACTTTGTAACTTCATAAGTTACAATTAATTCTACTTACACAGTAGAATCATTCGTGACACTCCCACTGCATCTTTTCTGACTCTTTATGATGTAGACCTTCAAACATCATAATTAGTCTTAAAACTAATCAAGCCTCCTATGGTTGCAGACTATATTCTCCATGAATAAGAAACTCGTTCTTAATATCTCAAAGATAACAAAGAACATGTTTCAGACACATCCCATGGTCTATAGCGTATCAAAATAGTTCGTAACAATTACGATTAAATTGATGTCTTTTAGTCGTACATAATATAATATTCATTACATCATCATCTTATGATGCATAAGATTATTTAGACATTCTAATCAATTTCTCTTTCGAGTAAGGAATCATCATTTACGAAAGATGAATATAATATACAAGAGACACATTAACTGTCAAACAGTTACACTAACTGTCAAACAGTTACATTAACTGTCATACAGATAGTCTTGATGTGTCCTATATTAGACATATCTAATGCACGACTAATTAGAGTATCTCACAAGTCTCTTAGTTTTATATCATATATAAAACCTTATATCAAATATAACAAAGATTACTCCCACTGCTTTCACGGAGAAAAGAAGACTTAGGTAAATCTTTTACCTCATAAACATCTCATTATTACATTAATAATGATAATGTCGTTAGGATATATAACACTATAAAGAAATTTGTACGCTCCCACTAACCCTACCATCATAAATGAATTCTCTATGTTTTGATAGAATCAGACAATCTGACTGTAATCAAAATTAGAGAATATGATTTTCGGAAGGCTTACCCGAGTCTACAATAGGCTCTATAAGGTAGTATATCAAACTGTGATCTTAGCAGAATACAAACTCCAAGGCCATTCTAGAATGAACTCTTCAAACAAAGAAATCACAATGGATCTATTCTTCAAAGAAACCATTTAGGAACGCCACTTTGCATTATTTTGCCAAAATACATAGTTTAATATCAACATTAACCAACAGATATTTAATTGTTCAATTAGTACGACTCAAGACAAGTTTCCTTAGAATCTACGATAGATTACTGAGTATAACCTTTCTCACTGTCATACTATAAAGGTTAAACCTTTAATAAGCTCACTTTGCTTTTGCTGCGCAAATAATTTACAGATTTTATGAACGATTCATAACAAAGCTTAATCAAGTTCAAAAATTGATCGTAGTAAGCTACAAACAATCTTAGATCTATGGTTCAATGCTAACTTCCGAAACCGATATCAAATATCGCTCACACTACAAGTTATAGGATAATTTTCTTCGATAAGAAAACAACAGAACCATTAAGTATCAAATATATTGTAAATGATTATGACATCCTATTGAACTTATACGGAAGATGTCTTAGGGTCTTTTCATCTTATTAATTACGTAGTTCCATTTATAGTTTATCACTCTCACAATTAACTTCAATAAGTCAAGTCTTTTCTACAATCGTTAACATCTAATGTTACACACCAAGTAATAAAACAGTTTTATTACTCGAGATCGTAGAAAAGATATTCCATCAAATAAAATATAATATTCTATTAAATAGAATAAATGATAAACTTTTGCTTGTACCACTTAGGCGCAAGTACTTTCAATTATATAACTATTATACAAAAGAAATATTCAAATCTCAAACTTTTTAAGATTCGAGTATTCTACATATACATATCAAATAAGTGACTGTAGAATTAATGGAACATTAATTAAAAGGATGAATAATGTTACTGGAGCATATTCCCAAGAGTATTGAAACTAATTCGATAACACTCAATATCAAACGAATCAAATCATATAAGATTCAATTTCTCCCACTGACCAATTCCATCACAATGGAATCATATAAGAATAATATTGAGTAATAATCACATTGATTAAATAACCTTAGAACTCATTGCCATAAATTCATATGTTTGATCATATCAAACACTTTTGAACAATTCAAAGATCCACGATGAATTTTAATGATATAGTTTTCAAAATTTCAAATTGAATATCTTTGAACCAGTCAAAATATTCTATTCACGTTTCATCAGAAACATATTAAAAGTTCTCGAACCATTCAAGACGTTCAATATGTGTTCATTTAGAAACACGTAACTGAGTCATGACAACTCATTAACTAAGTTATGAAGTAAAGAAAACTATCCAAGGCAATTTCTAATTTATGAAACTACATACATCTACTGTATTAGTTTAATAAATCTGTGGTCCAATGACGATCATTGGTTAAATGTGATTTAATCACTTCCTGAATATAATATTAATTAAATGGATAAGGATATGTGGTGTGATCTCGTATCAGACTATCATTTACCATACAGAATAAACATCTAATGCTTATGGGATAAAATCTCATAAAATATTGTTCCAAGTTATTTTGTTAACCGAATATTTTTCTTAATGTTTATCTCTATATCAATGACACTACTAGTCGTATTAAAATATGAAATATCTGTTTATAAAGAACAAGTAACTATCCAATCGTCGCAAGTTCTGATATCAAATATCAAAAATAATTATTAAATAATATTTTAAAATAACTAGACGGGAGATCTGGTATCCAATACATACAGTTGTCGTATTGTGAAAATCGACATTTCCTATACACAACTATACGCATATCCTTTCTTTAGCTTTATGATTTGCCTTCAGATATTCACAACAATTGCAAATAGTTGATTAGCAAACTGTGTCAGACACATTACCTCTAAAGGTCATTAAAGCCAAGAAACGTCATTATCAGATAAACAAATACCTAATGGGGTTTTCTTAATTCCAATCAAGAATATCGAGACATGAACTAATTCACGTCAATTCTTACTGCATAAGAAACTATTCTCACTAGACTATTATATCTTAAACCGGATATCTATTTAGATTACCTATTGTGACTTAGAAACTAAGTCACTAACCATCTTGATTTTTCAAGAAAATCGGAACAACAGTTCCCAATGGTTTTAACTAATCTAACAATATCCAAGCCTACTCTAAATCTAGAATATATTCTAGAAATCTGCAACCATAAGGAAAGTCAGAAAAACATATACAAATAATATGCATGCAATAAATTAGAATTTTTAATTCTATCAACACAATAGAATAAAGGAAACATAAGCAGCTATTTTCATAATATTACACACTACTTTAGTTATGGAATTTTTAAACCAAGCAGTGCCTCCCACTATTTTACGTAATATCGTAATCCCCAACAGAAAACAGGAATACAATGATTAAATTGAATTCCATAGTGAGAGGTGGACCCCATGAATATATTTCGACTCACAGCTTTGGCACGATCTCGCCTACGTATATTCATTAGGTAGACAACTCATTGTCAATCACTCACTAGTGACTCCTAGGTTCCGGTCCTGGTCGTTTCTCGTTGTGACAGCTTTGGCACGTTCACAAGGAGGCATACCAATGTTAAACTTGTCAATGATAAATTCAAGATACTTGCGTATTGCTGACAGCTTTGGCACTTTCAGAATTTCATCTTTCGGTTGAATTTATCTAGTATCACATATACATCCGGTATGGATAAATTTCTATCAACTACACCTTCACTACTTTGGCACTTTCTCGAATGCAGCCATAGAACAGATATCCAAAAACCGTATTGACAAGACGGACCAAGAAATATGCATCCAATACATATTACTTTAAAATCTTATTAATTATGGATTTTCCGCAAAGATGTTACGAATTTAATTTAATTTAATTTAATAAATACAAGCATGTATAAAGTAAGAACATAATTAAACATTGAATTTAAAGGCATATTCATATCATGGGTTCAGGTTCAGACCTGCTTTGATACCATTTTTTGTTGGGGTTTTGGGTAAAATACCCGAGTTACGCAGCGGAACGTGGGAAAATCAAATTTTCCCATTTCTTTAATTTTTCTTCGGTAATTAAAATAAATTTATTTATTGTAATCACTCAATACTCAAAAACATAAATTTTTAATCCAGAAATCATAATTTCAGTAAATTACCATACAACCCCAAAACTTTCCAATTTAATCATTTTAGTCCTAAGTTGTTCAAAACAAGCTTAGGTGATTTCCAATCATAACCAAAATGATTTGTACATCAAATATACATTAAAAAAAAAATCTGAAAAATTTTCGAGATTTTTCAGTAATTACGAAAATGCGCCTAAATTTTGCATTTTGATCATTTTAGTCCTAATTTGTCAAATACGAAATTAGGTGATTTCAAATCACCACCAAAATGATCTATACATGTCTTATACATGAAAATACAATTTGCAATTCAAGAAACCAATTTTTTTTTCTCAAATTACCGAATAGGTCCCTCAACTTTCCAAAAATTATAATTTAGTCCAAATCGATTCAAAACCATTCAAGATCAAGTCCAATCAACACCAAAATTAATATGCATCATATATACATAATTAATTAACACATATATGAAAATCCCCAAATTTGGAGTGGGTTATGAACCCTAATTTTACAATTTCCATAAATTGACAAATTAACACCAAATTAATTAAATTCAACATTTTAATTCAATTCTTACCACACCAAACAAGTCTCACCATCATGAAACAACTCAAGAACAATTCTAGGTTATTTATGAGTGGCTAAGTAACTCTAGAATGACAACTTCACCATCAAATGGTTAAAAGAATGCTTAAGAACTAATTTCATGCAATCTTAACACTTATACATGCTTGCATCTTTCTTCCAAGTTCCCAACCACCAAAATACATCCACAAAAGAGTAGAGAGAAATCTAATCTACACATATTGAAGCCTAGAGTCTTAGAAACAAATTTCATGAAGAAGAAAGTAATAAAAACTTACAAAATTCCCAAGTTTCCAAGTCTGTTTAGCTTTCTTTCTTCTTTTCTCTCAAACTCATTTGTATTTTGATTTTAGGGTTCTTAGATCATGAAACAAAAATGAAAAAGAAGGCTTATATATATTTTCCACAAGTGGTAGAAAATGGGAGATGAATATAAGCCAAGTATTTTTCAATTTTTATTTCATTAAAAATGTTGGAAAATGATTTAATTAAAAATGTTGCATTTATCCAATAAATACCACACTTGGACTAATTAAATCAAGCCATTTATACCAATTAAAAATGGCCATTCCAACCAATTAAAATAAGCCATTTATCTTACTTTAATAAAGTAAAAAGATATTTATTATTTAATTATTTAACATTTAAATAATCAAATAATTAAATACAAATATCTTAAATATATGTATTATATTTACATTAATTAATCAAAATATATATTTTAATAATAAATATCAAATATCACAATTTGACATTTAATAAATGGTCGAAAGATCTCAAACGCATATATTATCGTTTAACCATTAAACGACTTATAAATAATCAGTATTATTTATAAAAGTTGTCATAGTGCTATACGAGTATATTTCATTAGTGAGACTCTCTAGGTTCAGGCATATCCGTCACGAAATCTAATTTCATGTCTATAATTTACCCACCCGTAAATTATGATGAACACAGATAAACTCTCTGAACCATACATGTCGAGGTCATCACATACGTATAATCCATCCGTTACAGGTATCCAGATTATCCCAGAGATATAGATAAAAACGTCAAATCTCTATAGGTATAATCTCGTCGACGATTTTATTAGCAATCTCTTAATAACACTTAGAACTTACTTATACAGTGTACCACGAGCCCATTGATTTAACAGATTGCTAATTGCACATTGAATACCTATACTCTGTACACAGTACTCACGGATCCTATCTTGATACGCACAGGATATCGTGAGGATCAGTCCACACCCAACGAACATGCGGAGGTCTGATCTAAATAGATCGGTGACGTGACTGCCATCAAAGTGTGGATGATACCTTATACATCCATAGTGGTACCTCAAGTCGAATGATCACTATGCTCACTTACCCTGAGAAGATTCCTTTTGACGTTGGTGTACCATATATTAGGAAATCTTCGATGAGTCATTCAGTGTTTATCCACTATAAATACCTATATGTCTATACATGTCTCCCCAGACTCATGGTTCATTGGGATAAACCATCAGACCAAGTCTCGATATACGACGTGCACTGGTCTCAACGGATTTTACTAACCGACCCGTGTTAGTAAAATTTGACCAAGAACTTTATTTGATAATATATTTCTAGTAGTGACACTTCCCAATGTCAATTACAAATTACTTTGTAACTGCGCACTACATTATATATTATCGGGTATTTGTCTAATATATACATATCACTAAATCATATTTAGTTTCAATCTAATCGTAATTAGATCGAATATGTATATAAAAGCAAGAAGAATTACCATAAATAAGTAATATTATGGAAAAATGAATTGTTCATATTCATGAATCAGACATTAGTACGATCCAGATTGGCACTCTGAGCACCAACCCTAATATAGCCCCGTATCAACTAGCCCTATAATCACATTGACGTTCATATTGGCGTTTACATACATCAGGTCTTTCCTTGGTGTGCCTCTACCAGAAGATCATTTTGTAAGACATTGAGAAGTTGTAGTGACCCTATTCACGCATCTTCTCTTCCATTCTCCATCATGTCGTTGAATGCATTCTTCTTTGGGCACTCTCACGACCAATGATCAGTGGTCCCGCACAAGAAGCAACCGCCCCATGGTTTTTTGTCCTTTTTGTCATCCCACTTTTTCCCATGTCTTGCGGCCCCTTCTCATCCCCATGAGAGTTTATCGCCACTTCCTCACATCCTTGATGTTGCTTGTCCCTCTTGAACTTTGACTTATCCCTTTGGAAATGTAACAAGGTTTTTGCCATAGTTAAGGCTGTATGGATATCCTTGACCCCATGTCTTTCCAACTCCATCACTACCCATGGTTATAAAGCCTCAGAGAACTCATACAACAAGTCTTCGTCGCTTATATTACTCAATCACAACATCAAACATGAGAACTAATCGACATATTCCCCGATGGTCTTGGTTTGTCTCAAAATTCGAATCATGTGCCACACCTTTTGTGACATATTTTCCGGAAGGAATTGCCTTTTGAGTTCCTCCTTTATCTTGTCCCACGAACTAACTATGTACTCACCCTTTTCGACCTCCACGTGTTTTCTACACCACCAAGAAATATCATGATAAAAAAGATACATAGTTGTGGTATTTACCTTATCACGCTCATCCCACAAGCCTATTGCATCAAAGTATCTCTTCAATTGCCAAATATAGTTCTCAACCTCTTTAGCATCCCACTTGCTGCTAAAATCCTTCTGTTTTGAAGCTCCACCGTTGGCTTGACACCACCCACGTGTGTGTCTAATGAAAATGACGCCACTGTCTCTTTGCACAATAAGGTGTCTTCCTATGTACGCTCACATTGCGTGAGCGTATGCAGCTCACTCACCTCCACACGAAGCCTTTGATGCCCCATCAAGCTCCGCTCGCAAGCTGCTCAAGACACCTATTAATCTAGTATCGAGGTCCCTAAGTTCCCTTCCATATGTTGCTTCTGTTGCTTGTATGGAACGAATAATGCTATAGTGTTCTTCCCCAAAAATGTTAAACTGCACCCTAAAACTCTCCAACCTGTGCTTTATCTGATCAAGTCACTCCATAGCTTTAGTTAAGCCATCTGCTACTCTATCAAGGGTAGCGCTACATTCTCGTACAACATCGTGAGAAACCTCTATACTAGATCCAATTTTCCTAGTGCCGAGATCATTTTTCCAACCCTAAATTTATTCTTTTATGGCCTCTTCCATGCCATACTCTTTGTACTAATCCCAAACAACTATTGAACAACCCCACAACTAATGGATTTTTCCACAAAATCCCCAAAAATCAACCCAGAACTAACCCATTAACAGCCTATTGTTCGCTCTTGTTGCACTATCTAAAACAGCCCCAAATTTCCAGAAATTGACCCCTTTATTTTTCCCAAACACCATTATCTAGAAAACAGAAGAAAACCTTGTATTTCCACGAAACCAACCAGAAAATTCAAGAACAGCCCCCAAAGTTTCTAATCATTAGTGTAGAACAACTTTTGGACGTCATTGTTGTTTGAAACCTTTGAAAGTGTCACGGTGTTATTCAGACGTGAGCCTTGGAGTGCAAAACGGTGACTGTTTTGCGCACCAAGTAGCTTTTAAGATTACAAATCATACCCAAGTTTTGGCTAGATGTAAAATCCTCTGGCTAATCCATATAGATTTCTTCATCAAAAAATCTATTTAAGAATGCCGTTTTGACATCCTTATGTTAAATCTCGTAGTCATGATAGGCAGCTATAACCAATAAAATCCTAATAGACATTAGCATCGCAACTGGTGGAAAATTTTCATCATAATTGACACTAGGTCGCTATGTGTAACCTTTTGCAACCAGTCGGGCTTTGAAAGTTTCAACATTTCCAGCAAGCCCTCGCATCCTCTTATAAACCTATTTACAAATGACAGAAATGATTCCTTCCGGAAAAGAAACCAAGTCTCATACTTGATTCTGATGCATATAGTCTAACACCGATTTCATGGCTTCTTGTCATTTTAAGGAATCGATATCTAACATCATTTCTTTATAAGTCCTCGGGTCAATCTCTTTTGTAAAGAGCATATCAAGATCTATGTCATGTATCAAAGACAAGTGTTTATGAGGTCTTATAACTTTATTCGACCTACGAAGTGTGTGCGTCAAAATCTTTCACCTTCTTGAACCTCATGCTTCTCATGTGGTTCGTCAGTTACATGTTTCGATGCTTGGAATCATAGAATAAATTTCCTTTTATATTGGAAGGATACCCAACAAACCTAAACTTTTACCATTGAGGTAAAAGTTTATCCTGTTGCGCTATTTTGATATACGCATGACAGCCCCAAACTGTAATATAATTAAGGTTTGGTTTCTTACTAGTCCATATCTGATATGGAGTCGTAGGAATAATTTTATAAGGAACTTTGTTTAAAAGATGAAATACAGTAAAGAGAGCATAACCCCACATGTAGTAAGGTAAATATGTATAGCTATACATAGAGCGAACCATATCCAATAAAGTTTGATTTCTCCTTTCAGACACTCAGTTGTGCTCTGGAATACCTGGAAGAGTATATTGAGCGAGAATCTCATTCTCTTTTAAATAATCAATGAACTCACCGCTCATATATGTTGGGGTTTTGGGCGATGGGCGCGGCGGAAGCGCGGTTCGGGAGAAATCATAATTTAAAACTTTTTCAAATTACCGAATAAATTATTCAATATTACCTATTTATTCAATATCAAATATCAACATAAATAAAGTTGAAACATTGCGAAACTTTTACGAAAACCGTTTTTCCGTAAAATGACATAAAATGTGTTTTTGACCGAACCGACCACCCGACACTTATAGGGACTACCCAGGTCAGCCCCAATAGTGTTAGGGCAGTTCATGGGCTGCCCGAACAATGACGGATTCACTGTTTGGATAGCTGTCATCCGTTTGGCTCAAAATCCACCCGGTAACGCAGTTTTTGGCTGTTTTCACTTATTTCTAGGGGTGAGCAAAACAGGTTTCGGTTCCGGTTCCGCATGGAACCGGAACCTACCCGGAAAAAATCGGTTCCTAACTAAGTAGAACCGGAACCTACCCAATTAAATAGGGTACCCTGTTATTCGGTTCCAATTCGGTTCCGGTCCGGTTCCGGTCCGGTTCCGAATTACCCTATTTTGAATGTTGATATAAATAAATGTGTAATTTGAGTTTCATTAGATATATAATGTGAGATTGGAAGAATGTGATTTTGGTTTTTGTAAGCTGTAATTTGAGTTTCATCATTATTATAACAATTTTACATAACAAACAATACTAGATCATAAATAAAACGAAACCCATTTGATAATTGATATTTATTCAAATGGATGATGGATCCCAACTAATTAAAGAAAAGAAAATTAGAAAAGAGAGAAGGTAATAAAGAAAGAAAGAAACAAGGAAATGACATAGATTGCTTGCGCAAATCTAGCTTGTAAATAAAAATCTTGGGCTTCTGGGGCAAGTTTGCTGTAACAAATAGAAAGAGGAAATGTCATTGGCATTGATGGTAAAGAAAGAATCAAAGAAAGACAAAGAAGCAAATGCAGTAAACATAATGTTGCAGCTGTGCCATACGGCCCATACCCCTTGCTCAATAAACGGGTCTCAAAATCGGTTCCTAATTCGGGTAATTATAACGGGTCTCAAATACGGTTCCGGTTCCGGTTAAATGGTCCGGTTCCGGTTCCCATCATTCTGGAACCGGAACCGGACCGGTTAAAATCGGTTCCTTAAATTTGGAACCGGAACCGGACCGGTTACAACCGGTTCCGGTTCCAAACCCGGATTTTCGGTCCGGTTCCAATCGGTTCTGGGTAAACCCGGAACCGATGCTCACCCCTACTTATTTCAACTCGGAAACACTTTCCGGCAATTGTTCCAACTCCCAAAACACATCCATTACATTCATAACACATCAAATGCATCACATAATTTCCAGTTTTCATGCTTTAAATCCCAATTTTCAAGATTAAATCAATTAATCACAACACCAAATCAAGTCACCACATATGAACAACCCAAGAACAATTCTAGGTGTCATGAGAGTGGTCATAACACTCTAGAATAGAAACTCATCATCAAATGATTAAATTGGACAAAATTACACTAATTTCCATCCAATACACTTCACACATGCATCTATACTTCCATATCCAACAACCACAATCAAAAGCCTCAATTTTTCAAGCAAATAAACCCTAGAACCATTCTAAGAAATCAAGAAAGAAGAAACTAATTTCAAGCTTAGGGAGTATGAAGATTACCTTTAATGCTCCAATTTTCCTTAAGCATTTTCTTGATTTTTTTCTTCACTTTTCCATGGACTTATATACAAAATTTTGAAACCCATTATCATGTGAGGTCTCTCGACAATGGTGGATCAAGTTAGGAGGATGAAATTTTTTTCCCTTTATTTATTCCTCTTGACCGACTCTTTAGGGTCAAATTAGTAATTTGGCCAATAAAAAATTAATTAATTAAAGAAAACTTTTTTTGTGACAAATCAAATTTTCACACATTTACTTTAATAAAGTCATGCCATGTGAACCAATAATAATTGGACAAAAATCATAACATTTACGAAAAAGTTTAATTAATTAATTATATAAATATTTAACAATTAAATATCAAAATAATCAATTAATGTAATTATTATTATATATGTATTTTTTATTTACAATAAATAACAAATATATATATTAATGGCATGTGTCAAAATCTCATTTGACGAATAATTAATGTGTATCAAATCATATTATGTATCAAATACAAATACACAATAATTACGATTGGCCAAAAAACCCTTAATGCATGTGTTATCGTTTAACCGATTAAACGATCCGAATTAACTCATTTAATCCGGTGAAGTATTATGAATAATCCGTATTATTCATATCGAGTTGCCCAAGTGCTTAACGAGTCCACTTCATATTGTGGGACTCTCTAAGTTTAGGTTTATCTGTCACGAAATCCAATTTCGTGTCCATAATCCACCCACTCATGGATTATGACGACCACATATAATCTCACTAAACTATACAAGCTGAGGTCATTGCATACGTATAATCCCTCCGTTACAGGTTATCCGTATTATACCTGGGATATACATGAAAACGTCAAATTCGTTCGGTATAATACAATCGACTTTCAATTTACGATCTCTAAATAACACTCGAAACTAATTTTCGAAGTTATACCACAGCCATGGATTTACTAGATCGCAAACACGTGTTGGATGCCTATGCCATGTACATAGGACTGACAAATCATCTCTTGATACGCACTGGATATCATGAGCATCAGTCCACACCCAACGAACAGGCGAAGGTCTGATCATGAATAGATCATTGACGTGACTGCCATCAAAGTGTGGAGGATAACTCATATATCCCACTGTGGTATCTCAAGTAGAAGGACCACTATGCTCGCTCAACTCGAGAAGGTTCCTATTGATATTGGTGTACCATCTATTAGGAAACATTCAGTGAGTCGTTCAGTGTCTTATCAAATAAACACCTACATGTCTATACGAGTCTCCCGAGACTCATGGTTCACTGGGATAAACTATCAGACCAAGTCATGATATACGACATGTACTGGTCTCAGCGGATTTTACTAACCGACCCGTGTTAGCAAATCTTGACCAAGAACTTTATTTAAGGATATAAATCTTATAATACGCTTCCCAATGTCAATTACATACTACGTTGTAACTGCGCATTATATTGTAAAACCTAGGGTCTTTATCTAATATACACGTATCACTGAACCATATTCAGTTTCGATCTAATCGTAATCAGATATCTAATCGTAATTAGATCGAATAAGTATATAAAAGACAATGGTGCTACCATTAAATTAGTAATATTATGGAAAATAGAATTGCTCGTATTTATGAATCAGACATAAATATGATCCGGATTGGCACTCTGAGCACCAACCATAACAATATATTCACCACCTCGATTCGATCGTAGGCACTTGATGAATTTTCCGGTTTGCTTTTCCACTTCATTTCAGAACTCTTTAAACCTTTCAAAAGTTTTCGATTTATGTTTTATCAAATAAATATAATCATACCGTGACAAATCATCGGTGAAGGTAATGAAGTATGAATAGCCACTGTGAGCAGTAAGACTCATAAGATCACATACATCATAATGTACTAGTTCCAACATTTATGATAAGAAAAAATAAAAGAGCTTTAATTTGGTTTTGAAAATTTTTCAATTTGCTTTTGAAATTTGTAAAAGCATTATTAAGGAGGCTGAGTACCCTCTATAAATAGAGGATGTTCAACACCTCATTTCTTAGTTTTCTTCATTTTTCTCTCTTGAGAATTTGTGGAGAGTCTAAGTTATTATGTGTTTTATTTTTCAATCTTTGTTGTAATTTCTCTTTCTTTTATTAATAAAATAATATGTGATTTTATTCAAATCATGAGCAGCTAAGTTTCATATAACTAGGGCAAAAAAGTGAAGCTTTTGGTATAAAAATATAAATAATTTTTATTTATATTACAATATTACTCGTATAAGTGGCGTTCAAAGTACACTTTCGTGGTCTTATCAACCACCATCATCAAACTACTTATCGTTGTCTGCTCTTCCTCAGGCTATCCTCAGAACACCATCACAATGACTAAATCTCCATTACCGATTAGTCCAAGGGTGTTTGTGCTCTAAATCATAAAATTTGGTCCAATTTGTAATTTTCCAAAGTTCCATTTGTCTTTCTTGCCAACCACATGGACCTAATTGATATTTTCCAATTTCGGGTCAGTTTTGCAATTTCTAGAAATTTTTGGCTACTTTCACAAATTATGAAACTTTGAGTTATTTTTGTAAGATTTTGAATTTTTGGATTTTTTTTTCAAGTTTCGAAATTTTGAGCAATTTTCTCAATTTTTTTGAAATTTGTATGACTTTTTTACAATTTCTTTACATGTTATTTCTACACACTTTGACAATACATTTTTCATTTCCAATGGAGAAATCAAATATCACCAAACTTATTCAGATAACATTAGATATGCATAACTATGTCTTGTGAGCACAAGTTATGCGTAATTTCTCAAAGGATGCAAGCTTTGGTATATGTTATTGGTAATATTAAAGAACTTGTTCAACACAAAGTTCAAAAGTGAGGAAACATTTACTGACCGCCTTGAAGATTGGGATAGCCAAAATCACAAGATCATTACCTGGTTTTGCAACTCCTTAGTATCCACTATCAGTCTCCAATTTGGGGGGTTCGACATAACCAAGTCTTTATGTGATTTTCTTGCTCATCATTATACTACTATTGACCTATCGCACCAGTATAAAATTAATATGCAGTCTACATCAAATGCATTAAGAACTGATCAATATATTACCGATTTGAACTCAAAGATGCAGTTTCTCAAGATCATTTCACTATTTCTGAACCACAATGAGAGAGTATTGCTAATGCCGTGAAATTCACGAATTTCAGAGATCGCCAAAAGTTGATTTAATTCCTCATGGCCCTGACAATAAACTTGAGCCAACTCGAGCGTCATTGCTTCATCAAAATTATCCATTCTGGATTCAGCAATCGACAAATTTATTTATAAAGAAACTCGACACTCTACTGACAAGACATATATCACAGATATAGTCCATGTTATTCCTCAGTTTCCTCAGAGTATTCCTTCTCAGAAGCAATGCAGTTGCTGTAAATTGTCTAGGCATTTGCTACTCAATTGTCCAATACGGTATTGCAAAATCTACCGTACTGTTAGACCTGAGCATTATGAAAAAGACTATCATAATAGAATATCATCTCACAATTCCTATTTCAAGGGCCGTCAATCTATCTCTGTTGTTGTTTTTGATGGTCAGGATTATACTGAACAACCTCATCCCTCTCCATCTCAATATTTTCAGGATCTAAGATCCATAGACTCCTAATTTGGTAACATCCCTGCCTCATCTATTTCATCAGGTACTGTAGCTTGGTATTTCAGTTGTATTTATTACAATCACACGACTGCTGATTCTAGTATTTTTATCTTTAAATCCGTTCCTCCAAATTTACCTGCCATTCAAACTGCGGATGGCTCTTTTATGACATCATGTCATCTTAGTAATATTTTGCTTCCACGTGTATATATATGTGTGTGTGTGTGTCTAATACTTTTCTCATTCCAAAATTTACTATGAATCTCTTATAGTAAAATTTTATACTAGAACTTTTTTCAGATAGAGTTTTTAACAAAAAAATAGATTTTAATTGTCAATGTGAACTTTTTATTAAAAATTGTGAAATTATTTTAGTGAACAAATTTTTTAAAACTGTATTATGAAATAAATGAAAAATATTGTGAAATAAAATAAATGTATTTTAGATAATTTAATAATTTAATTTTTTTTTTCCAATTTTTATTCCCAAAAGTCTAAATTTTTAGTTTTTTCTATTAGAAGCAAAATAACTTATTTAATTATCAAAAACTATATTTTAAATACAATCAAATACTATTAAATTTTTTGAAAAGAATTATTGAATTTGAAAAAAACTATTTGATCTTTATTGAAAATACAAAACATGCGCTAAATTATCAATTGGACTACTAAGAAAACAATTGGACAAATTAAATAGATAACACCAAAACGGTAATTAACTCCCCTATCAGCAACAATTTCAAAATTTAAACCTTCAAATTTAGTTGTAATTCAATAAATTACATTATTCCCGAGTATAGTTCATGTAAAAAATTTTCAAATAAAGATAGTAATGTATTTAATTATTTAATTGGTTGTGTAAATATTTTTGTAAAAAAAAAAAGAAAAAACAATTGCACCTTCCCGCCTCGAAGCAAGAAAAACCCCCAAATACTCACGACAGTCGCCACACTGATTTTGATCAAAAGAAACAAAAATGGTGAGAGCTTCATCAACATCAAAGTCAAAGAATAAAGAAGAAGATAAAAACGTGGATCGTACAAGGCTGAAGAATCTTGCAATCAGAAAGAAGATAATAGCTGAGAATCCAGCCAAGGGTTTTACGCATCTGGGCCCCAAGAAGCAAGTCATAAAGCACCATGGCAAAGACATTATCAGAAAATCATCCCAGCGAAGGAACCGCTTCTTGTTCTCCTTTCCGGGCCTTTTAGCTCCCATGGGCGGCGGCAAGATCGGCGAATTAAAGAATTTGGGTACCCAGAACCCCATTCTCTACCTTGATTTTCCTCAGGTTATTTTCCTTCTTATTTATTTTTGTTGTTAGTTCATAAATTAGTAGTGAAAATAAGTTGAGGGTAAACATTTTGGTATAAACACAACACCCTCATATACTTTACTTTTGGTTATTTCATAATTCATATCACAGCTATGCTGTTAAAGCTGCAGACTAAGCAGCACAAACAGCCACTTATGTATTTTAAGTCATGACTCTTTGTATATTAGATACAATTATGTATGTTTACAAGAAGTATGAATTAAAGTATGAATTAAAGCAAATGGGCTATTGGAAGGTTTTCGGTACATTTTAGGGGAATGTTAGCAATTTACTTTGGTTTATGAATGAACTTTTAAGAATCTTCAGTGAGTATGTTCGTAACTGTTGTGCTTCTGTTGAACACATACTTTTACTTGATAGATAAATTTTAAATGAGTCGACCACTAATACTTGACAACTCATGATTCTATAGATAGTGTCAGATTAAGAGGCTATAGCATCGTAGTTCCAAACAAGCCCAAAATCATGTGGGTCTGCATGTATATAGTCCAATCTGTACAGGGGTTTATTTTTGTAGGGGTTTATGTAATAGCTTAACATCATTTGTTTTATCAATGCTATTTTAGGGTAAAATGAAGTTGTTTGGAACCATTGTATATCCGGAGAACAGGTACTTGACTTTGCAGTTCTCTAGAGGTGGGAAGAATGTGATGTGTGAGGATTCTTTTGACAACATGGTACATGCTTATGCTTCATTTGCTTTCTATTTTTGCTGTGCTTATGCTTCATTAGCTTTCTATTTTTGGTTTGTTTTTTGCTTGGACATTTGATAACTTGTTGAAACATATACTAAATTTTTTTTTTTTTAGATAGGTTGTGTAACTACTAAATTGATTTGGGTAGAAAAGGGGAGTGTGTGGTTCTTTATGAAGATATCATTGTCAACAACACGAGAGCTTACATCCTTTAGTGTTGAGTGATGAAAAACATCATATGTAAAGTATTACAAAGTAGTGCGAAATGAAATATTAATTATTCAATCCAAGATTGAACAACCTAGAAACTGTTCTTATGATTTAACATTCATTTTTCTTCATTGAAGTTTTCGATGCAATAAAAAATTCTGCTTACCCCCATTCCTTCTGAGTTTCCAGATCAGGGGATGATTATTATACCTCTGCTTTGGCAGGTTATCATGTTAAGTTTCCACTGGTGACATATCAGAAGTCCAGAAATGTCAGGGGATATTTTCTTATACATGGGTCGTGGAGTTCAGTTAGGACTGTGCATAGGAAGTTTCTTCTTGGATTGATTAAACTGGTCAGGTCTGTGTGCATATATGGGGGTGGGGGACGATTGATACCAGGAAATTTTCTTCTTATTTTTCTTCTTCTTCTTCTTCTTTCCGTAAGGTAGGATGTCTCAGCATGTAAGCCTTGTACTCTCTGCAGTAAATTTGATTGACCGGCTAGCACCTTTGGTTTCCAATTTTATGCAATTGCCCTTGGGGTCACTAACTTAGGATATTACATACCACAAATTTCAAAGCTATCATGGTTGAAGGATCCAATATTGTTCTCCAGGTTTGAACCTGGTGAACTCATTAGACTGGTTGGTGATTTCTAGGTATAAAAAAATAGAATTATGTAACATAATTTGTACTTAAAAAATGAAACTGAAACTGAAATCATGTTGTAATTATTGTCTTATGTAGTTGATATTTGATGTCAATTCAGTATTTTCAAGGAAATCACTATTACCAAGCCATAATCTTTGGCCAGTGATAAATTGTTATATTTTGTGAAACAAATGTAACTTGTAACTGATAAACAAAGATGAAAGTAACCTAATACTCTTGAGCAACAGCCCTAACATGAAATTTGAAACATGCAACCTGCTACACCATCCTCAAGTTGCATCCTTGTAGTTATATGGTTTAGTTAATCATCTTTGCGACATTTATTCTTGTTTTCCTATACTTTCTTGAGGTTTGACACTTTTACTCTCTTGAGGTTCGACACTTTTACTTTCTTGAGGTTTGGCACTTTTCTCCTCTTTTCATATGAGCTTGTTGCGTGTATACCAAGTTTTGGAACTAGGGTTACATATTACTGCTGTTAATGACATTCTTATACTTTAAGACCACCATAGTATAATCTTGCACCTGTTTAAGGTTGAAAACATGTAAAATTCTTTCTTCCTCTTTTGCCTTCATATTTTTATGGATTCTAATCACTTGTATGCATGTTTATTGTATTTTACTATGATTTCAAACAAAATTTTGGGGCAGTTTGTAGTATTCCTTATCATTAAAGACTTATGATATTTTCAGATTGTATTTTCCGATGCATGGTGGATTGGAAAAAGAGACGAGAATCCAGAAGAAGCTCGACTCGAATTTCCCAAAGAACTAAGTGAGGTTGGACTGTTGGACTTTTTAGTAACAGTCATTTAGGTTGTTGGATGTATATTGCTTATATATTTTCCAGCTTATTGGATGATACAATGGTCCTTGCGGTTCAGGGACAAAACTTGGAGTATGACTTTAAAGGAGGTGCGGGTGAAGCATCTGTAAATAAGCAAGGTGTACCTAAGATTGAAAGGAAACAATTAGAAGATCTGTCCCCTGAAGCTGAGTGTGAAGATGAATTTTCAGATGTTGAAAAAGAAATGAAAGAAAAGATGGAAAAGAGACCTGTTCGAAACTCTGAGAGAACCGCTAGGAAAAAGTTCAAGTACTTTTCTAACCATTTTATTTCACTTGAAGTTGTTTGCTGATGTTGTCAGCAGCTTCAATCATCCTCATGTTGCCTGAAATATTAAAGCAGCACCCAGTGCCCTTTAGATGTGCTTGATTGAGTCATTATCATTAGCTAATTAGTTAAGGTTTATGATAGAATTTACTGATAATTATCTCCTTCTGGAATGTTTATGAGAAGTGCTTCATGGCGTCTGACTTAGATGGTGATACATTGTTATGCCTGATAATTCAGTATAGCAGTTTACTATCTTTGATTCTTAGTGATGCATGCGTTTGGAAGATTATGATGGGCATTAAAGCTGCAAAATAAGACACCAAATTACGTGTTTATTCTTGGTATAAAATTTTCTGGTATTGTCATTAATACTGAATATGATTTGTTAAGCATAGTTTGAAAAGTTTAGATGTATAAGGAAGCTGTTACTTGTGACTTGTCTTTAATTAAAAGGTTGACAATCAACTAGAACATTATAAAGTTATCTTTTTTAGTCTATCATCCTACCAAGTCTCTATTGATCTTTGATTCAGTGCTTTTTCTCATTCATTGGTTAAGCTTCATTAACCATGTGTTTTCATAAGCTTACAAGCTCAATTTATTTCTGGTCTTTTATTAAATCAGTTTTGCAGAAGTTTCTTCAGAGGATGATCCAGATGAAAATGATGCTGACATGTCTGAGGGAGAAGAAAAAAAGGTTGCATGAACCTTGAGATTTCAGCTAGCGATCATACTCTCGGAAAAATCCTGATTTAATAAACCTTGATTAGTGACTTTTTCAACATGATATTTTTCTTGCTGAGTTGGATTTTGGAACTTCATAGTTTGTGTGTAATCACTTACACTTTCTATCATGTCAACTACTTATCGATGCCTTTAATTGGTTAAAACAGACTGATCCTGGTTCTATAGTCCTTGACGTTGACAGTGAGGATGCTGCTGAAAAGAATGATTCCTCTAAGCAAATTCTATCATCTATACAGCCCGTGTCTAAATCCCAAAAATTAACTAAGTCAGCTGCTAAGTCCAATGAAGACTCACACAATAATCACAGTTCACTTGTTCAAGCGACCATATCTACACTGTTTAAGAAAGTGGAGGAAAAGGTAAGGAACAACAGTGTATATTATTTTAAGTGCAACTGTTCAACGCAGCTAAGAAATACTTTCATGAGATTACATATAATGAAAGGTTCTTACAAGAGTGTCGTTGGTAAGGGTTTGAAATGTCAACTTAATTGCATAATGCTGTCGCTAGAGCCTAGAAGGAAGTCTGAGATGCATTGATAAGGGTTTAGCAGACTCTACATCAATAGACCTCAATGGAATTTCCTTATGATACAGTATCTTTGATATTATTGTCGGTTAAACTTTACCTAGGTAAATTGCTGCAGTTCACAACTTCACATGCCATCATGGGCTTTCAGTAGGTTTTTCTTGATTGGGCATATTATACACTGGGACATATCCATGCATGTACATTTATCCTTTGTTGCTGGTTATTGTTATGTAAAATGCTGTACTATATCTTGTCGGAAAGATGGCTTTGAACATATTTCTCGTTGGTTTTTAGTTCTTGTAGCACCGTTTGCTAACAAAGCTGTTCTGATTTCACTTTTCAGAATGCCCCAAGCAGTTCAAAAAAATCTTCAGCATTGAAAGGTGGTTGATCATCCAGATTGCTTAACTTATCATAAGACGTAAAATTTTTGTGATTAGAATATTCAGAATAATAACTGCAATTGATTTTTTCCAGCTTCTGGGCAGAAGTTGCAGCATAATGATTTAAAACGTAATGTTGATCAGGTTAGACCAAGCTTTCACTTTCTTCTTTTCCCTTTTGCTTTCGCAAGTTCCAGTTTCAAGTATGGTTTATTTATGCCTTTTCATGGCCATTACTCAATGGTGGTGAAGAGTGCAGACTTAATATCTGCTGATATTGCAGGCTAAAGTCCCCAAGAAAAATGTAAAAGTGATCAAAGAAAAGAGCACAGGCTAGTCCCTCTCCTTTCGATCTCTCTCATAAAAGATGATATTGGTGGGGCATATGAAATGTTATGAGTGTGTGCATGTGCCTATTTTTTGTGATTCTTTTATATTTAGAGTTGTAAATCTAGAAAGAGAAGAATAAACAGAATACAAACTATTTCTTGCGTGCAAGAGGTGCTGCTACTGAAGACAAAATGATTAGCATTTGAACTAATAGCTGACAAAGTACTGGGAATCTTGGCAAATAATATCTTTACTAAATCTTGATGATGTCTAGTCATCATGTTTAATAAGTAATTGGAGTTGCCATGTGTTGGAGTGTAAACCAAGAAATAATGACCCCTGATTATGCAATAGGTTCTATTTGTACTTGAATTCTTAGTCTTCTTCTGTTTACTATTCTGATCAGTGCTTAGGACACAAATACATATATCATATATGTACATAATTTTGAGCCCAGTGCACACGCGTCATAAGAAGTTACAATTAATTGCACTGAGGAAGGTTGAAGGTAGGGAATGGTTAGAGGCTCAAAACTTGTAGATGTCTATGCCTTCTTTTCAAATTGGATACAATGGGACAGGAACATATATCAGTTGTTGGCCTTGATCCAAGAAATATATGCAAATCTTGTACATGTCACAGGTTATAGACTTATAGATGGACCGAAATTAGATTGGAACATATTTTATTATTTATGACTCGAGGAAAAGCTCACATTGGCCATATGGCTGGGCAGTTTTGTCAACTCCAAAATTATAGAACTTTTTGGCTTGTATCTTGTAGTATGTGAAGTTCAAAGAGTATGGACTGATGGAACTAAAATTTTTGGTATGATAGTTATGCCATTCTTGGACTTGATCACTTGCAAAGTTTATGATAACTACTATCCTATTGTTTTATTGCCTGAATGACTTTGAATAATGTATGTATTTGACTTGTCATTTGATATCTGTGTAATTTTAGGGACGAGTAACAAAGCAAAGAAGAGGGAATCTGAGGTACTGTTTTTGGTTTATAATTATAGTGTCTCTTTATACTGTGAATCCTTTTTACTTTTCCAGAATTTATGTCCAGTAATAAACTTTAAAGAGAGCAGGGGTTTATGTACAATTGAAAGTTAAGAAATGACAATTGGAACCAGTGAGGAACTTTAAGAAAATAATTTTGTATATAAAAGTTTCACATTCCAAACCAAATTGCATACTTCGAAGAGTTTTTCACCAGTTTTCCATTCATTTGCTAGTTAATTTGTTAAAGAATCTCGAAGCTTCTTTATTATTTTTTGGAGTTACCAAAAGTATTATAACATAGGTGTTCTAAAGCCTCGGAGGAAATTTGTTTCCAGTGGGAAGCCTTGTGCGCTGAGCCATCCTAAATGGTTTAACAAATCCCTTAAGTGTCTCAAAACTGTTTGTTTGGAATACTACTCTTAACACAATATGCTAGATTGCTACATGATGTTCTTTCTATTTTGACGATAAGCAGCCCAAGTTGTAATGATAAATCCAGGTTTCTTTCTCTTCTCGCGAACTCATACGTGTGGCGGGTGGCATTGTTTTAAAATACGGCGTGCGGCGTCGCCGCCTCATGCAGTATTTTAGAAAACAGTGCCTTGAGGGCGTTAGGCGACCGCCTCACACTGCTTCCCGATGTGGCGGCGTGAGGCGGCCGCCTCACCCCCTCGATAGTTTTTAAAAAAAAAAATTAAAATGAAAAAAAAGCAGATATATAAGAATTGGCAAAAAAATTAAACAAAACCTAACTCATATCTTCTGTCTATCTCACGCAAGCTTCCAACCGAACCAACCTGTCGATTTTCTCTCTCTAGCTTTGCCGATCTTTTCTGTCTTAGTTTCTCTCTCAACCAAACTGCCAATCTTGTTCTGTTTTTTGTTTTTTTTTTTTAAAATTTCTGTTTGTGTTTTTGTTTGGCTATTATTATTATTATTATTATTATTATTATTTATTATTATTATTATTATTATTATTTTCGTAATTCAGTTTCTGTTTAAATTTCTATTTATGTTCTTATACTTCGTTTGTTACTTATACTTATTAAGTTGGGTACTAAATTATAATTAGAAATTAGTAATCATGATACTGATATAATTTGTTACTTGTTAAGTTGGGTAATAAATTGGAAGTACATTCAAATAGTTTATTTTATTACTATATTGAATGTAAGTTGTTAATTATTAAAGACCGACCGCCTCGAAGCGTTATCCATATTTTTAAACATTGGCGGGTGGGTTAAGTATGAGTATTTAGCATCACTAAAAAGAAAATATGTTTAAATTGGCTAAATATATTGTTGGGTATTGAATGTGTGGGCTTGATCATGGGTCAACCTGAACTTAACATGCTAAACTTATCATGGTAGATGGGTCTGTAACTAATGTAATTAGAGCAACCCAAAGCTGTAATATTTTGAGAGTTTAAATCGTGTCAGTCATCGTGTAAACTTTTCTTGTATAGTATTATTGTTAAGGAAAGGAAAAGTTCTAATTTGATAATTATAGAAGTTGATGGGTCTTCCTCTGTTGAACATAAACTAACCTCAGATTTTGTCTGGTTGTTGGTTGAAGTTGTCACTCTAGTCTGTGCTGGAATGACTTTTTGTGACAGTAACATTCTTTGCTGTTATTCACTGTTTGTTTAAAGTTGTGCGTGCAGGTCGATGATGACGACATTGAAGAATTATCAAGCTCATCACAGGTTGGACTTCAAGTTTAACTTTTATGTTATTGTAACGGTCTTGCATGCCGATATGATTAGTATAGAACTTGCATGATAAAAAATTTCACTGCTTCGTAATTTGTTGTAATTTGACTTATTCAGGATACTGATGGAACTGATGAAGAGTGGACTTCTTGAGATTATGACACCAATGCAGATGTTACAAAAATGGCAGAGCAAATTTCAGTCATGAATATTGCTTTATCTATTACAGTACAGTAGTAGATTAGAATCTCGTGAAAAAACATAGGCTTGTCACAGGCGAATTCGACAATTATCACAAATTGGCTTCCTTGCATGCCTTTTTTTTTCACTGTTTTTCCTCCTGTTGTTGTAAAATAGGGTGGAAAGCAGTACAAAGCTTGAAAATACAACCTAGTAATAATTTGCTTTCAGCTTCTCAAATTTCAAATATTGCGACCTTGGTCTAGTTTTTTTGGTTCTCATGTGTCTGTTTATTTCTTTCTTCAATTACTTCCGTGATGTTGAAGAATGGATTTTGTTTTTTTGGAAAGTTAGGGAGTACACAGTGTGGTTCTTGTGTGCATTTTGATGATTTTGAACAAAATTTCATTTACCAAATTGCCCTTTCCTCCGTTCTGACTTTTGCTTTTAACTTCTTTCACTTCTATCTGAAAGCAAATTCTGAGAAGTGATTTTGCTTTGACAATCATGATCTTAAGAAACAGATGAAAGCTCGGGTAAATTCTTAGCACATCCATAAAATTTTATCTACTTTTTGGAAGTAAAACACAGCACCTGGAACAGCTCTCTGTATTATAGGATTTCAACTTTCCTGAAAGTTGGGATTTTGAAGAGGCTAGGAGAAATATTCAAATGAAGTTTATTTGTAGATTTTCGGATTCATTGAAGTAATTTGCAAACAGATACTGAGGCTGAAAGATGCTAAACAATGGCATAACTTATGGAACAAAAGCATCTGTTTTTGCCTTGTCTAACTGAGGCATGCAAAAGTTTCCTTGACTAGACGGCAAATTGGCAATTGAGTGCAATGGTAGAAGGGAGTTTGACTGCAAAAATCCACCTGTCAAACAAGGATAAAAGTACTTAATGATCAGACTGTGCCGAGTGGATGGGCTGATAAAAATTACTCTACGGGTAACAAGTTGTTCATTCCTAAGAGCTTACATCAAGAGACAAAATTTGGCTTCCAACATATATCAATGTCAAAGCATGGCTCTAAAGAAAAAGGGATTTTGCCATTGCCATTGGGAGTGGGATGAACCTTGCCAACTTCTTGCTTCCCCAATCTCTAATATATTGAGATAAAATCATCCAATGACATATCATACAATATAGGATTGATAGATGGGCCGCATTTTTAAAAACTCATCCTTAAATTCAAATATTATTTGTTAATATTTTTAAGATTTAACCCAATTTATTAAACTTTGCTCTTACTGTGTTTTTTTATACCCGAACTTAAATAAAAAATACTTAAAATATGATTAGTCTTTTCAAAATCCGACTCATTCACCAACCCGGACAAAGTATTTACTTCATTTATTAGATGGTCAATATCTACTATGAATAAAGTACACCTCCCTTGTGAATCTCACAGTACACAATACAATATACTTTTGCATGAGATATCAAAAGCAAATTGATAGTGGACATTCATCATCCCCAGTGTGTTACTTTCAATTTGACAGTCATTGCTGTTTGCTGAGATTCATAACTTTTGAGTTAATAAATTTACTAAATATCACAGTAAACAGAATAGCAGCTACACTTGATGACAAGGTTGATTCAATATATTAATATATCAATATATTATTTTAGCCCAAATAAATAAATTAAATAGAAAAATCCAATTTAACTATTAAATTTATTTTACCGATTAATTCCAAATTAATCGAGTTCTCTCTTCTTCACGAATTAATCCCAGATTAATTTCCTTTCTGTTAATTAATCACAGATTAATTATTGTCGCAATTAATCTCAGATTAATTTTCTCTCTCATAATTAATCCCAGATTAATTCTGTTCGAGTCAAATGTCATCGGTGAATTTTTGGGAAGCGACCCATGAGATCCCTGAATATGTTGGCAGTAAATATGGTCATCGGACTATCCGAACACGTGCGTACCCGGTACCACGTTCTTACCGATTTACAAGACATGGTTGGCTTCTAGCAAAGCACCGTGTCTACCCAATTCTCCAGAAATATTCTTTTAAGGAATACATAATCTTTATCAGGCGTAGTATACTAAGTATTGCGTATTACGATCCAGTATCGGATGTCACATGCTAGGCCTAGGGCTGAAATTATGTCTGCCCTGTACGAAGTATATATCGATCACTAGCAACTAGTCTCTGTAATCGGATAATCATGACCTAGTCATACTATCCTGATAGTTGCAGCATTTAAGAGTACCAGTTCTGTATCCCTACGTGATCATCATCTCCATATGACTGAAGTGATACTTCCATCTTGACATCACACCCAATACACTACGATTCTCAGTATACCCAAAAGAGGCGTACACAGAACCTGTTAAAGCCTCAGACGACCAAAACCAAAGTATACTGATTGTCGCAAGTATTAGCGATGCAAGTCTCAGGTTAAGACCAAATACACCTACCCTGATTCGGATTCCCATAGACACATAGTCATACTACCAATGGGTTTCCGTGGGGTCTATCCAGAGCGAAGCTGTTCCCGGTCCAACGGCTAACAGAACCTCCTATCACACTTGCATAAGTATCCAATACTTAAATATATGAGAACTATGCCGTTAATCTTCCATAACGTGCACAAGTGTAATACTAGTCTATTCCGTATTATCGATGTCCAGTCTCGATAATACTACGACTATGAATGTTTAATGATTAAACCGTTCGTGGATTAATACTGTCTCATATCTTATTAATCCGGAACTAATCATAAGGACTTTTATCATTTATATATCCGAGTAATCCAATTACAAATGATAAAAGAGCAATTTCCTTTGTTACATAGTTAATTTTGTACAAGAACACTATGTCCTTTACAAAATAGTGATGTTATGGGTCATAATTGTCCAACATGTATATATTTATGCAGTTGTTTGTCAGGAAATCCTTAACTTCGTATTGATCTTACACTATTTAAATATAAAGTCTTTCGGGACCCAAAAACTGAATTCATGAAGTGTACCTGGTGTAGATCAGGAACCTTATACGCAACTCCTTCGAACGTTCAAATTCCAAATTCCAAATAAATATTTACACACTCAAAAACTTGACAAATCTTTTTTCTAACAACATACCATAATTATCAAAAGCAATAGATCACACACACACGCACATGAACCTCACAAAGTCAGTCTCATTCACACACAACAGAAACAAAAAACACACAAGAGATTTCTAAATAGTCAAATGGCATTCATTATCAGAGACAGAATATGTAAAATATATTTAAAAGATAATGTCAGGACACATCAACCACCTAAAAAAAAGGTTAAACCCTTATATGGAAAAAATATGGTTAAAATGTGAGTCTTTAAATTTCTTGATTTATTCATCACTTACACACCTAGTTTGGAGAAAAGCATATATGCTAAGAAACAAAGAGCTAAATAATTATGTGTTTGTTATAAATGCGCACGTTGGACGTGCAACACTCGTTGCCGTTCTTTAGGAATGATGTCTAATAATCCTGAAGAAAAAAATCAACCCATTAGAGATGGCTTGAGTAAGGAGTCATTAGATAATATATCATTGACTCTTGAGACACATCCTAATAGATTTGATAAACTGATTCACAATTTACATACATAATTTCAAAAAGAAAGATAATAATACAGTCTCGAGAATCTGACTTTAAAAGACCATGTTTGTCAATTTATAAGAAAATTGGATGAGAAATATATCCCCGACCCATAGAGGGCGTTCAAGCCGTTATTGGACGTAAAATCAGAGAAAGATGTGAACCACAATCACAACTATCAGTACATATCATTCACTGTTTTAATTTCCTTTTATTGTATTAATATGTAACTTTTCTTTTTAGTAGCAGTGTTGTAGATTCAATTGTCAAGTCCACACTAACCAGATGATGTCTTATAAATTATACTTTTTTTTTATTTAGACATTGGGGGCAATGTCTCAATTTGATTGGGGGAGGGGATAGTTGGCTAGATAGTTTTCATTTTTATGTTTCATTGTCGTGTTTTTTCTTTAAAAAATAATTTATTTTTGTGTTGTTGTTTAAATTTTGTATGTTATTTTTGCTTTGTTGGTGTTTTATGAGTAAAAAAGAAGAAGTTATTTTGTGTTTTTATTAAAAAAACTACACACAAACCAACAACAAATTTTTGACTAATAAAGTGGAATTATTGTTTAGAGATGGAATTTTAAGAAGTTTTCACTCATGAGACGCATGTCAAAGTAATTCATAACAAGTTATTTTTATTTTTTTCTTTTTGAATCATTTAAATTTGTGAATTCTCCATAATATTGATTAAATTTGATATTCATATGCTCATTTGACAGATATTATCAATATACACGGTAACATATGATTGTGGGTTGTAAGTAAAAATTTTGTAATATACAGCTCTCTAGTTTGTTGGAGGTAGCACCTAAAGACAGTGGAATTTATGTTTTTATTCAAAAAAAAAAACTAACCAGACTTTTACTTAGTAACCAGACATCTTGCCTCAACAAGTAGTGATTGTTCACGTAAAACAGTAGAGCTTGAGTTAGTTTAAAAAATAATATTAATAATAATCAAGCTTTTACTTAGTAACCGGACATCTTGCCTCAGCAAGTAGTGATTGTTCGCATAAAACGATAGAGCTTGAGTTCTTTTAAAAAAAATGTGTGAATAAGTTTGATTTCGTAGCCTCTCTAACTCGAGCAATTAAGTCCATATGGGTGTTTTAACACTTGGTGCCCTAAGGCCAACTGGTCTGGGAGTTACTGGCCCAAAGCTTGTTATATGGGTTAAAGAGAAAGCTTAAGAAAATTAGACACTTCTTCTTTTTGACATCTGAATCCGAGCCATTAAGTCCGTAGAGGTGTCTTAACACCCAGTGTCGTAAAGCTAACTGGTTTGTGGGTCACTGACCCAAAGCTCGTTACAAGGGTTAAATGTATATTATAAAAAAAAAACTATTTTTATATATAAATAAACTGACATTGTCAACATGTGTGAATTCTGATATAACTTTAGGATAAAAATATTACTCTCTTTTGAACAAGACCTGCGAATATTGTGGGCACAATGAATTGATTGATACTTTGTCTTATGAGTGTATGAAAAAAGGGTAAAAAAATACATGATAATTTACTTTTTTGATAATTTAGAAAGAAATAAAACAATAACTAACTTGGATAATTTTTTTTTTTTTTTGTTTTCGCTTAAATTACTAGGGACTAGTAATAAGCTGGTTGAGGGGTGTGATGAACACTAAAAAATATACATTTAATAAAGAGAAAATAATCATTTTACACTTATAGTTTCATTTATCCCCTTCATTTAGCACATTTGTGAAATAACAATCAAAATTATGTTTTATATATTTTTATTGTGTAGGTAAAATACTGTTTTGGAAGTTCAACAAGAAAAATGGATATGAGATCTGAATTGCAGGACCCAAAAAACCTAAAAGAGCGTGATAATTAGATTCAATTCAGACCTGAAAAACATTCACCGTGTTTGGGTTGGCGACAAAATAAGCTTATGATGTATTTACCTACATATGTATTTTATTATTATTATTATTATTATTATTATTATTATTATATTATTATATATTTATATATTATATATAATATATTTTGGAGGATCCACCAAGATTTTATATATATTATATTGGAGGTCTCACCAAAATAATATATATATAAATATATTATAATATATTATTTTATAATAATTTATTTATAATTGAAATGACAACCCACTGCAAGTTGTGCTTGTAATTTGTAAGAGAGGTGTTGGCTCTCACTTATAAATAGAGGTGCTCAGAACCTCAGTCCTTCAGCCTGATTCCATAATTTTCTCTCTGAAAATTTGTGGAGTCTCAGCTCTTGTGTGTTTTATTTTTCAAGTTTTATTGTAATTTTTTTTCTTTCGATAATAAAATTATGTGTATTTTTATTTTACAATACGAGTAGCTAATTCCATCCTACTAGGGTAAATGGTGAAACTTTTAATATAAAAATATGGATTAAGCTTACTTATATTATAATATATGAATTGTAAGCTGAAGACTTATATTTAATTTAAATCTGGATTAATTATTGACAAACTTTGTTACCGTCTATACGGCTGATTTTATTTATTTGGCATAATTGAGTACCTAACTGGACTTGTTATAGAAAAATATTATCACCGCCTTTATGAATAATTTTATATGTTTTGGCATAATTAATTTCTGAATAAATTAATTGGGTAATAATGACAAATTATATATTATAACAAGTAAGATTTTCTAAATTTGAAATATTAAAAGTGGATCCCATAGCCTTAGCATTTTGTTACAGTCCAATTTAAAATTGTCAATCACTTTAAACAATTCAATCTTTTTATTTTCACTCAAATTATTATTTTATTTTACTAAATCTATTCCCTGTAGATCGACCCCGGACTTACCAGATTATTTTATTATTTCGACACTCTTATACTTGGGAGTAAAGAACCACTTTGTGAGTGTGTCACAATTTACACATTTTAGAAAATAAACAATCAAGGTCACCCATACACATATCAATCCATCGTTCATTAACAAGAACTCACAATATGAAAATGTAAGCTAAACACAACTGAATACGTAAATCGCAAACAAAACTGAGGATGTAAATTAGAATACATGACGTAAATTTCAAATTAAGATTTCCAACTAAATTCGTAAACGTGAAGCATGTACTTAAACCTTTACATAGAAAATATACATAAATCATAAACATAAGGCGTATATTTGATTCGTACTCGTAAAACGTATATGCAAAACCTATATTTAAATCACACTTAGGGTTGTTTATAAAACATAATCATAAAATATAATTATAAAACATAATCTTAGAACATAATTAAATCACCATCAACCATGAGTTTAATCATCACCATGCATAACCTGAGTATTCATACTACTTATCTTTTATTACCATCATCAATATAAAAAATACCACACAAATTGCCTTCATTCATGCATTTACATTCTCAGCGACCATGAATTCTACCATATTAATTGTAACACCCCGGTAATCCCGACGAATACTAAGTTATGGATGACATAGTACATGATATAAATGTTGGAGTAAATTATTCAATTAAGCGGTTCGGGCAAAATCGTAACTGTAAAACTTTTAAACTTACCGAATAAATTATTCAATATCCAATATGAATAATTCATTCATATTTCACATAAACATATCTATTCGATATCAAATAACGAAATAAATAATTAAGAAACACCACAAAAATTTTACGAAAAATATTTTTCCGCAAAGTGACATAAAATACGTTTTTGTCCGGATCGACCAACCAATACACATGGGGGGCTACTCAGGTCAGCTCCAATAGTACTTGGGCAGTTAATGGGCTGCCCAGACATTGACCAATTCACTGTTTGGACAACAGACACCCGGTAAGCCCGAAACTCACCCGGTAACACCGTTTTCACCGTTTTCACATATTTCAACTCCGAAATAATTTCCAACAATTGTTCCAATGCCCAAAAAATATCCCATACATTTATACAACATACTTTTCATAACCAAAATCAAAAAAATTCCAGATCTGATTTCGTAACTAAAATTATCATTTTTTATGCTTAAATCTAATTTTCTCAATATTAATCATATTAATATTTACACCAACCAAAGTCACCACAAATGAAGAACTCAAGAATAATTCTAGGAGTTATAAGAGTGGTCACGAAACTCTAGAATAACAACAATTCATGAAATAATAAAATTGAACTAATATTATTCAATCTAAATTTACACATGCATCTAGTTTCCAAATCCATCCTCTAAATCAAAAAGGCCCAAAATATAAGAAAGAAAGAAACCCTAGAACTTTTCTAGATGCTCAAGAATAAGAAACAAGATTTCTAAGTTCAAGAATTACGAAGATTACCTCCAGATCTCCTAATTTCCTTAAACTTTCTTCTTGATTTCTTTACTTTCTTCCTTGTTTCTTCAAACAAATTTTTGGGATCTTCCATGCTTGAGAGGTTCGGCCATGGATCTCTTATGAAAGAGAAAACAAAAATTTTTACTTTAAAAAAAAAAAGCCAAAACCGACTTTAGGGGTAAAATGGTCATTTTGTCATTTTAATCAAAATAATAATAAGCTTTAAGTTAACAAATCCAATTTGTAAACTTTAAGCTTAAAAGAATCATACCACATGTAACCAATAATAATCAAACATATTTCATAATAATTATATAATATTGATATAATTTAATTATCTAGATATTTAACATTTAAACACCTAAATAATTAATTAATACGATTATTATTATATATGTATTTTTATTTTCATTAAATAACAAAATACATATACAAGTGACATGTATCAAAATCTCATTTGATAAATATTTAATATGTATAAAATCAAATTTTGTATCAAATATAAATACACATTAATTATTAATTGACCGAAAATGCCCATACGCATGTATTTTCGTTTAACCGTTTAAACAATTCAAATTAACTCATTTAATCCGATAAAGTATTATGAATAATCTGTATTATTCATAACGCATTGCCCAAGTGCTCAACGAGTACACTTCATATAGTGAGACTCTCTAAGTTTAGGTTTATCTGTCACGAAATCAAATTTCAGGTCCATAATTCACCCACTCATAAATTATGACGGCCATGTATAATCTCGCTAAACTATGCAAGTCGAGGTCAATGCATACATATAATCCCTCCGTCACAGGCTATCAATATTATACCGGGGATATAGATAGGGACGTCAAATCCCTAAGGTATAATATAGTCGACTTTCAAATTTACGATCTCTAAATAACACTCGGAACTCGCTTCCGAAGTATACCATGGCTATATATTTACTAGATCACAAACACTTATAAGATACCTATGCCCTGTACACAGGACTGACATATTCTATCTGATACTCACAGGATATCATGAGCATCAGTCTATGCCCAACGAACAGGCGGAGGTATGATCTAAAGAGATCGGTGACGTGACAACCATCAAAGTGTGAAGGATGTCTCATATATCCACAGTGGTATCTCAAGTCGAAGGACCACTATGCTACTCGACTTGAGAAGATTTCTATTGACGTTGGTGTATCATTTATTAGGAAATCTTCAGTGAGTCATTCGATTTTTATCAAATAAACACCTACACGTCTATACGAGTCTTCCAAGACTCATAGTTAATTGGGATAAACCATCAGACCAAGTCTCGATATATGACATGTACTGGTCTCAACGGATTTTACTAACCGACCCATGTCAGTAAATCTTGACCGGGAATTTTATTTGAGAATATACAACTTATAGTGACACTTCCCAATGTTAATTACAAACTACATTGTAACTATGCACTACGTTGTAAACCCTGGGTCTTTGTCTAATATATAAATATCACTAAATCATATTTAGTTTCAATCTAATCTTAATTAGATCGAATACGTATATAAAAACAAGAGGTGCTACCATTAAGTAAGTAATATTATGGAAAAAAAATTGTTCGTATTCATGAATCAGATATAAATACGATCTGGATTGGCACTCCAAGCACCAACCCTAACAATACATCACGTTCAAGCATAGTACATGACATAAATCATGTTCAAGCATGTTTATGTTCCAACCTGTAGTATTTGGAGCATAACATTTTCATACGATCTCCGATTTTTATGAATTTTATATCGTCGGAAAGATACGACCGAGACCTAAAACTTTCGCGTTGGATATTTTTCTAAATTCGAATTAAATTAGGTCAAAAATGCAGCTAAAATATTTGGATGAATAGTACTCGATGACTAATTTAGATAATTCTCCAAGGTTCTCAAAATTTTTGATTTTTTTTCATAAAATCATAACAAAAATTAGTCAAATCAGCCCCTAATATAAATAGGGGACACTATTCATTCATCCCCAAGAGAGAAGAAGAAGAAGAAACGTGGGGAGAAGAAAGAAAGGAGAGAAAGAAAGATTTTGCAACTTCACAAGAAATTTTGAAGAAGAATGGGGAGAATCCAACACAAACCAAGTTTAGAAAGAAGAAAGAAAGACTTATGGAAAAATGAAGCATGATTCAAGGTAATGAATCTTGACCCAAAATTTGAGTTGCAGAGTTTTGATAAAATAATATTATGCTAGTGTTATTGGCATGTTAGTGATTACATTAAGGTAGATAATGAGCTAGGAAATTATTTTTATTAAGAAATGCCCAAAATTATGAAATTCTAGATATTGAGTTAAATTAATGTTAGAGAGTGCTTTGATGGTGGAATACTGGTATAGCATGTATGGATATTAAAGTTAAAAGAAGTGCTTGTGTGAAGGTCATAATGTGGGGTGTTGGTATTGCATTTTGGAATTTGGCAGTGGAGAGTTAAATATTGGCCTGAAATCAAGCCAGCATCGCGACGCTGAGTTTGGAGATGCCCTCTTTTTCAACACTTGATGTTGCAACGCGGATCATTAAGATACTCTCTACCTCGGGTCGGTGCGTGTGGGAGTCACGCTGAACATGTGAACACCCTCTACCTTGGGTCGGTTATGTGTTTACCTAAGTTCGGTCATGAGGAAGAATCATGTCGGTCATGTGGAAGTCTTAGGTCAGTGGTGTGGAATACTGATGAGCGGAAAATATATCAATATTTACCACCCATTTTACTTAATATTTTGTTTAGTTTCCCGAGTTTGATGAATGTTTTGATATGTTTTAGTTTATTTTGTAGATAAAATAATATTTGGACTCAATGAAATTATTTAGGACGAAATATGGGTCAAATAAGGGCAAATATTGGACTTGACATATTAATTTTTGATGTTGGAAACTTGAAATGGCGTTTTAAAGAAGTGGAGTTTTGGAAATTCCAATTTTACGCATCTGTCGTATTTTGGACATAACCTTGTACTCCGATATCGAATTGAGCTGATTCAAGTTTCATATTAAAGAAGACTCAATGATCTACAACTTTGAAGCTTTAAATAATTTTTAATTCGGAAGATGTCATGACCGAAATTGATGAAACATACAGAATGTGTTGTGTGTAATTATTAAAGTCATTTTCAAAGCAAAAAATAAATTAATAAATAAATAATAAAAATTATCAAATCACCACCAAACATGATAGCAATTAGTGGAGCAATTAATAATGGATTTGGTGGAGCAATTAGTGGAGTAATTAATAATGGATTAGGTGGAGCATTTGATGGATGATTTGATGGAGGCAAAATTTTGCTTATAAATACCAAGCCATTTCATTTGTAAATTCATATTTTCTTCTAAGGAATTCCTTAAGAATACTAAGAAGATTGTATCTTGTTTGTTTATTTACAGCTTTTAGTAATTAATTTCCGCTTTCGCACTTTCTTTTCTTTACTTTTCAGTTTTTATTTTCCGCAATTTACTTTTACGTACAATACTTTTCTTTCTTTACTTTTCAGCAATTTACTTTAAGCATTTACTTTTCAGCAATTTACTTTAAGTAATTTTCTTTCAGCATTTACTTTCCGTCATTTACTTTTATCATTTACTTTTAGCATTTACTTTTCAACATTTACTTTATTTCTTTTCTTTTATTTAAGTTTCTACTATCCGTAAATATGTGTCGTAACTAAACCAGTTATCTGAGGTTGTGATGAAGTCCAATATCACCAGTTTATAAGGGGTTAAATTATGGTTTGGGTAATATAAAAGTTTATTTATTGAGCCTTAGTCTTAATGCATATTGTTAACTGACCATTACTAAGATTTATTCGGTAAACTTAAAATGAACTTGGAAAAGAGATTTTAGGTTAAAGACCTTAGACTCAATAGCCCACGATCTTCCTTGGGGATAGATAACCCTTTAATAGATTTCCTTACAAGATATGAATATACCTGTCGGGCGGGGGTAGCCATAATTGGAACTTAATCTTAATAAATTCAGATAACTTGGTTAACATAGTAATATGATTAATTATTAAATTCATGACCGAAATTGATGAAACATACATAATGTGTTGTGTGTAATTATTAAAGTCATTTTCAAAGCAAAAAATAAATTAATAAATAAATAATAAAAATTATCAAATCACCACCAAACATGATAGCAATTAGTGGAGCAATTAATAATGGATTTGGTGGAGCAATTAGTGGAGTAATTAATAATGGATTAGGTGGAGCATTTGATGGATGATTTGATGGAGGCAAAATTTTGCTTATAAATACCAAGCCATTTCATTTGTAAATTCATATTTTCTTCTAAGGAATTCCTTAAGAATACTAAGAAGATTGTATCTTATTGTTTATTTACAGCTTTTAGTAATTAATTTCCGCTTTCGCACTTTCTTTTCTTTACTTTTCAGTTTTTATTTTCCGCAATTTACTTTTACGTACAATACTTTTCTTTCTTTACTTTTCAGCAATTTACTTTAAGCATTTACTTTTCAGCAATTTACTTTCAGTAATTTACTTTTCAGCATTTACTTTCCGTCATTTACTTTTAGCATTTACTTTTAGCATTTACTTTTCAACATTTACTTTATTTCTTTTCTTTTATTTAAGTTTCTACTATCCGTAAATATGTGTCGTAACTAAACCAGTTATCTGAGGTTGTGATGAAGTCTAATATCACCGGTTTATAAGGGGTTAAATTATGGTTTGGGTAATATAAAGGTTTATTTATTGAGCCTTAGTCTTAATGCATATTGTTAACTGACCATTAATAAGATTTATTCGGTAAACTTAAAATGAACTTGGAAAAGAGATTTTAGGTTAAAGACCTTAGACTCAATAGCCCACGATCTTCCTTGGGGATAAATAACCATTTAATAGATTTCCTTACAGGATAGGAATATACCTGTCGGGCGGGGGTAGCCATAATTGGAACTTAATCTTAATAAATTCAGATAACTTGGTTAACATAGTAATATGATTAATTATTAAATTCATGACTGAAATTGATGAAACATACAGAATGTGTTGTGTGTAATTATTAAAGTCATTTTCAAAGCAAAAAATAAATTAATAAATAAATAATAAAAATTATCAAATCACCACCAAACATGATAGCAATTAGTGGAGCAATTAATAATGGATTTGGTGGAGCAATTAGTGGAGTAATTAATAATGGATTAGGTGGAGCATTGGATGGAGGAAAAATTTTGCCTATAAATACCAAGCCATTTCATTTGTAAATTCATACTTTCTTCTAAGGAATTCCTTAAGAATACTAAGAAGATTGTATCTTGTTTGTTTATTTACAGCTTTCAATAATTAATTTCCGCTTTCGCACTTTCTTTTCTTTACTTTTCAGTTTTTACTTTCCGCAATTTACTTTTACGCACAATACTTTTCTTTCTTTAATTTTCAGTTTTTACTTTTCAGTAATGAGGAGGTAACTCCCATTTGCTGGGGTAAAAGGTAAAACTTTTATTACTAATATTTAGATTAATCTCCCTTAATTATAATATATAAACTAGTTAAAACCTGACTTAACGAGGATACCGCCATATTGGCCGGTTGGTAATGATTTTAATTGGTTTTAACTTGACTAAACTGGATACTACCTGATTGGTCGGTTGGTAATTAATTATTAATTTGACTTAATCTGGATACCGCCTATATGGCTGGTTGGTAATTATCATGCAAAGTTAATATATAATATTAAGGGAGATATCTAAAATATAAGTAATACAAGTGGATTCTTTTACCTCATCATTTTCTTTTATTGTACTTTTACTTTATTTACTTTTCAGCAATTTACTTTCAGCATTTACTTTTCAGCAATTTACTTTCAGCATTTTCTTTCCGTCATTTACTTAGCATTTACTTTTCAGCAATTTACTTTATGACTTTTCTTTTATTTAAGTTTATTCTATCCGTAAATATGTGTCGTAACTAAACCAGTTATCTGGGGTTGTGATGAAGTCCAATATCACAGGTTTATAAGGGGTTAAATTATGGTTTGTGTAATATAAAGGTTTATTTATTGAGCCTTAGTCTTAATGCATCTTGTTAACTGGCCATTAATAAGATTTATTCGGTAAACTTAAAATGAACTTGGAAAATAGATTTTAGGTTAAAGACCTTAGACTCAATAGCCCACGATCTTCCTTGGGGATAGATAACCTTTTAATAGATTTCCTTACAGGATATGAATATACCTGTCGAGCGGGGGTAGCCATAATTGGAACTTAATCTTAATAAATTCAGATAACTTGGTTAACATAGGAATATGATTAATTGTATTATACTGGGTATTTGTATTTGACCATCGGAAGAGGATTTTACATAATTTCGTGTTCCAGGTTAATAAACCAATATATTACACAAATGTAAAATAACCACTTCATCTTTTAAAAACATATTGGAAGGATTCACAACCCTGGATAGTTTTATAAATTTGAATTTTCTTCAATCTACTTTCAATCAATTTTATTTACTTGTTTTAATTTTAAAGTCACCACCCAATCAAACAATCAATCCATTAGATACTTGCAAACATTTAACTTCATAAATTGATAAAAAAAAAGGTTTTAAGTCCTCGTGGGATCGATACTTTTTATACTACTTGAACGATACGTGCGCTTGTGTTATACGGGTGTGATTACGCACCGGTCAAGTTTTTGACGCCTTTGTCAGGGACTTATTTATCTTTCACTATTAATTTTGAGGTTAGATACCTTTACTTGTATCTAATTTCTTTGTACTTATTGTTGTTGTTTTCTTGTGTTTCAGGTTCTCAGAAACTACATGAGATGAACCAGAAGCTTTGAACTCCGACCGCTTGTCCCAGAAATTGAAAGAACCATCAGACAGTTGAGAATGGAAAGACGAGAAGGCCAAGAAGCTTTAGTCAACATGGAACCTTTGGAAGTTGCACCACCAATACCCATTCGAGACAGAACCATTCCGGTGGTCGACGACTTCATTTCCTGAATTGTACTTCCTCCTTTACCAGCAAATGCGTGTGACATCAAAACATGCATTCAGATGATTCAGCAGTCAGTACAGTTTGGGGGGAAATCAACTGAAGATCCTAATACCCACATCAGCAACTTCCTGGAAGTTTGCGGCACTTTCAATTACAACCAAGGAGCTGAAGAAGCAATGAGACTGTGGCTTTTTCCATACTCCTTGAAAAACAGAGCTAAAGCTTTGCTACATTCACTACCAACAGGTTCCATCACAACTTGGAACACTTTAGCCACCAAATTTCTTGCAAAGTACTTTCCACCAGCCAGAATTGGAAAGCTGAGGAATGAAATCACATCCTTTGTGCAACAAGACTCAGAAACTCTCTACGATGCTTGGGAAAGGAACAAATATTTCCTCGGAAATATCCTCACCATGAGATTCCAAAATGGCTTCAAGTCCAAACTTTATATAATGGACTTTATGGACTGATGAGAACCACAATCGATGCTGCTGCTGGAGGAGCTTTAATGGCAAAAGGATAAGATCAAGCCTAAGACCTAATCGAAGAAATGACCAACAACAATTCATTGTGGCCAACAGAAAGGAGCATGATCCAAAGAATTGCAGGAATTTATGAAGTTGGAGCCAATACAGTAGTCAACGCCAAGCTGGATCAGATATGCAAATTCATGGAGACTCTTACCACTAGATCCACAAGTTCACCATAGGAGGAGCACTAGAACCAAACCAACTTGAAGAAACGGTGAATTATGTCAACAATTTCAACAGACAGGGGAACAATCCATATTCCAACACCTACAACCCATGGTGGATGAATCATCCCAATTTTTCATGGGGCAATAATTCAGGGCAAAAGAACAATCCACCACCTAGATTCCAACAGTAGAACTATCCACACCTGGATTCTAGCAACAGAACAAAGGCCAGGAGCATGCAAATGAACCAGGAATAGCATAAGTGCTGGCTCAGTTAAAAAAGTATGATGCTATGTTTCAGAACTAATCAGCTTCTATCAAAGCACTGGAGAATCAAATTGGACAACTGGCCAATGCTCAGAGTTACAGATCGCCAGGTATTCTTTCCAGCAACACAGAACCAAATCCAAGGAACAGAGAGAATGAGCAATGTCAAGCCATTACTTTGAAAAGCGGTACTGAGATCAACAAAGATATTGGAATCAAGGCATCCATTGAAGAAATTCCAAAAGATGCAGATCCACAGATGGAGGAAAAAGAAGCAAAGGAAAAAGAAAAAGATCAGATCACTTCACCTCCACCTTTTCCACAGCGACTTCAGAAAAACAAGCTGGACAAACAATTTGCTCGATTCCTGGAGGTGTTCAAAAAGCTGCATATCAACATTCCATTCAAAAAAGCCTTAGAAGAAATGCCCAGCTACGTCAAATTCATGAAAGAAATTCTTTTACGAAAACGAAGATTGGGAGATTACGAGACAGTAGCATTGACGGAAGAATGCAGTGCCATCATTCATAGGAAACTTCCCCCGAAGTTGAAAGATTCTGGCAGTTTCACTGTCCCATGCACCATTGGAGAACACTATATCGGTAAGGCTGTATGTGACTTAGGTGCAAGTGTTAATTTAATGCCTTTTTCTATTTACAAGAAACTGCAAATTGGAGAAGCAATGCCTACCTCAGTCTCGTTGTAACTTGCTGATCGAACGCTCGTATTTCCAAGAGGTGTTGTTGAAGATGTGCTGGTCAAAGTTGACAAACTCATTCTCCCAGCAGATTTCATTATCCTTGACATAGAAGAAGACAAAGAAGTACCTATCATTCTCGGGAGACCATTCTTGGCTACATGTAAAACTGTGATTGATGTACAAAAAGGAGAACTGACCATGAAAGTGCAGGACCAAGAAGATACCTTCAATGTTTTCAAAGCCATGAAATTCTCGATCGATGAAAAGGAAGAAGAATGCTTCAGAGTTGATGTTGTTGATAGTATCGTTCAGGATACTGAGCCAAATCCCACAGATACATTTGACGCTTGCATCACCAACACGAATGACAGCGAGCTAGATGCTGAAATCCTGGAATGTATAAACTACCTTGATAAACCATTCCGATTCAAAGCGACACCACAAGTGGAAAGCCTCAAACTGCCAAAGAAAGATCGAATCAAACCTTCAATTGAAGAACCACCACAGTTGGAATTGAAGTTACTTCCGAACTATCTCAGGTACGCATTTCTTGGAAACTCTTTTGAATTACATGTTATTATTTCTTCTTCGCTAACATTGGAGTATGAAGAAAAATTGCTGAGAGTATTACGAGAGCACAAGAAGGCCATTGGCAGGACTATAGCAGACATTCGAGGCATTAGTCCATCATTTTGTATGCACAAGATTCTGATGAACGATGAATACAAACCCACAGTGGAGCATCAACAGAGACTCAATCCAATCATGAAGGAGGTCGTGAAGAAAGAAATTATCAAATGGTTGGATGCTGACATCATTTACCCCATCTCAGACAGCAGTTGGGTAAGTCATATGCAGTGTGTGCCGAAGAAAGGAGGAATTACTGTTGTCACAAATGAAAAGAATGAGCTGATTCCAACAAGAACGGTGACTGGATGGAGAGTGTGCATGGACTGTAGGAAGCTGAACAAAGCCACGAGAAAGGACCATTTTCCGCTACCATTTATTGACCAGATGTTAGACAGGCTGGCGGGGCATGAGTTCTATTGCTTTCTGGACGGATATTCAGGGTACAATCAGATTGTTATCGCCCCAGAAGATCAGGAGAAAACCAACTTTACATGTCCCTATGGTACTTTTGCTTTCCGCAGGATGCCATTTGGATTATGTAATGCACCCGCCACATTTCAGCGTTGCATGATGGCCATCTTCTCAGACATGCTGGAACAGAGTATGAAGGTATTCATGGATGATTGTTCTGTGTTTGAAGACTCTTTTGACCACTGCTTGCAAAATTTGGAACATGTGTTACAAAGATGTGAAGATACCAACCTGGTACTCAACTGGGAGAAATGCCACTTCATGGTACATGAAGGCATTGTTCTTGGACATCAGATCTCACAAAAGGGAATCGAGGTAGACAAAGCAAAGATTGAAACAGTTGAAAAACTACCTCCGTCGACATCAGTAAAAGGTATTCGGAGCTTTCTCGGACATGCAGGTTTTTACAGGAGATTTATCAAAGACTTTTCCAAGATTGCTAAACCTCTGTGCAATCTTTTGGAGAAGGATGTGCCTTTCAAATTCACCAAAGAATGCCAGGAAGCTTTTGAGATCTTAAAACAAAAGCTGATTTCTGCCCCCATCATTGTAGCACCAGACTGTACCCTTCTATTTGAAGTGATGTGTGATGCTAGTGATTTTGCTGTAGGTGCAGTTTTGAGACAACACAAAGCAAAGATTTTCCACACCATTTACTACTCCAGAAGAACTTTGAATGAAGCTCAACTCAATTATACAACCACTGAAAAGGAGTTGCTCGTAGTTGTGTACACTTTTGACAAATTCCGCTCCTATCTGCTGGGTCCCAAAGTGTTGGTCTACAAAGATCATTCAGCAATCAAATACTTGATCACGAAGAAAGATGCCAAACCCAGATTGATCCGTTGGATACTTCTTCTGCAAGAATTTGACGTGGAGATCAGAGACAGGAAATGGACAGAAAACCAGGTGGCAGATCATTTATCGAGACTCGATAATAGAGAAACAGCTGGCAAAGAACTGATAATCAAATAAAATTTTCCAGATGAACATCTATTTTCCATGATACAACAAGATGCCCCTTGGTATGCTGACTATGTCAATTTCATTGTATCAGGAAAATGGCCGTTGGAATGGACAACTCAGCATGAAAGAAGTTCTTCAAAGAAGTCAAGCATTATGTTTGGGATGAGTCGTACATGTTCAAATGCTGTGTTAATCAACTACTAAGACGGTGTGTTCCACATGAGGAAGTCAATAGTGTTTTGCAACACTTTCATTCATCACCATATGGCGGACACTTCAGCGGAAACAAAACTACAGCCAAAGTTCTACAATCAGGTTTGTTCTGGCCCACTCTTTTTAAGATGCTTATCTTTTTGCTCTTTAATGTGACAGGTGCCAGAGAACGAGAATATTCCGAGGAGAAATGAAGGACCGTTGCAAAACATTCTGGAAGTTGAGATATTCGATGTGTGGGGTATAGATTTCATGGGACCCTTTGTTCTATCATTCAGAAACTTGTACATCCTGGTTGCTGTAGACTACGTCTCCAAATGGGTCGAAGCAATTTCACTGCCATCCAATGATTCAAAAGTGGTGATCAAATTCCTGAAAAAGAATATTTTCACTCGGTTTGGAACACCTCGGGCAATTATCAGTGATGGTGGCTCACATTTCTGGAACAGATACTTTGATGCACTCCTATCCAAATATGGAGTTACTCACAAGGTTGCCACTGCTTATCATCCACAGTCAAATGGACAGGTTGAAGTTTCAAATAGAGAAATCAAAAGAATATTAAAGAGAACCGTTGGATCAACAAGGAGGGACTGGTCAACAAAATTGGATGACGTATTATGGGCCTATCGAACAACTTACAAGACACCCATTGGTATGTCCCCATATCGTATGGTGTTTGGGAAAGCATGCCATCTGCCAGTTGAGCTTGAACACAAGGCATACTGGGCACTGAAGAAGTTGAATCTTGATCCACAAGCTGCAGGAGAGAAAAGACTTCACCAACTCAATGAATTGGAGGAATTTCGCCTACAGGCTTATGAGAATGCCAGATTGTACAAAGAAAAGATCAAGAAATGGCATGACCGAAAAATAGTGCGCAGATAGTTGGAACCAAGGCACCAGGTGTTGTTATACAATTCAAGGTTGAAATTTTTCCTTGGAAAGTTGAAATCAAGGTGGTCAGGTCCATTTGTGATCACTCAGGTTTTACCATATGGAGTTGTTGAGTTACTGGATCCCAACACCAACAACACATTCAAGGTTAACAGTCAGCGTGTCAAGCACTACTGGGGAGAATCATTTGAGCGACAAAAAGAAAGTGACACACTTTCAGATCCAGCCTAACGTTCGAGAAGTCACGTCTAGCTGACGACGTTAAATTAGCTCTAGCAGGGAGGCAACCCATGCAATTTGTGTATATATTGTGATTTGGTGTGATTTAATTTGGTGTGTTTAGTTTTTTGCAGATTAAGACATTTCAGGATGGAAGAAATTCTCGAAAAGCTTCACAAGCAATTTCCTTCTATCCCTCAAAACTCTCTGATGAAAGTCTACAAAGCTCGCTTGGAACAGATGAGACTACTGATGATCCATGATATTCCTAATGACATTCGTTGGGTAATCGAAGCACGGGTCCGATTAGCAGGTGTGTATTCTGATTCCTGTAATTCTTATTTGCCTGGATTGGGAAGAAGCACCTATGCAAAGAAACGTAGAGCTAAGCAAATGGGTGTTTGTTACAAATGTGCACGCTGGAATTGCAATACTCATTGTCGTTATTTAGGAATGATGTCTGATAATCGCGAAGATAAAATTAAATTCATTAGGTATGGCTTGAGTAAGGAGTCTGTAGATGATATATCTTCAACTCTTGAGACGCATCCCAGTGGATATGTTAATATAGCCATTCGCAAATTACATACACAATTCCAAAAAGAAAGACAACAATTAAGTCTCGGGAATCTGACTCAAAAAGACCCTGTTTGCCAATTTATAAGAAAATTGGATGGGAAGCTTGTCCCTGACGCATAGACGTCAATCAAGCTGTAAATTATTGTAAATATTATATCTATTTGTCTTTTCCTAATAATTGTAATTTGTTTTGTTGTTTTTTTTTATTTTCTCCGACAGGATCTAGACCTTTTTGACTATCACGATTTATTTTACTGTTAATTAATAATTATCATTTGGCAGGTACTAGTGCTATTATTTTACTCACCTTTTTCAGGTGTTATAAATTCAACTCATCATTACACTTTTGAAGACATCCAGAGTAAAATATGGAAACCACTTCAAGAAGACGAGTTGAAAACATCTGTGTGTTTTGTGGTACTAGTGTTGGTGATAAGCGACAATACGTAGAGGCATCACATGAATTAGGTCGAGTCTTAGCTGCAAGGAATATGCACTTAGTATATGGCGGAGGCAATCTTGGACTTATGGGGATCGTTTCAAAAGCTGTACAGGAGGGAGGCAGTCACTTTTTGGGAATCATCCCAAAACCCTTGGCGGAGGTAAATCTTATTGGACCATCAAACAGAGAAGAGCTCATTGTGCCAGGTATGTCTAAACGACTGGTAGAAATGATTAACCGTGCTGATGCTTTTATTGCTTTGCCAGGTGACTTGGGTACATTGGAGGAAATTTTTACAGTGTTATCTTGGGCGAACCTGAACATACACCAAAAACCGCTTGGACTGTACAACGTTGAGTGATTTTATGATTTTCTTTGTGTGTTTCTTGATGATGCCCGGAGAAATGAGTTCGTGTCAAAACCTTTAAAAGAATTCATCTTCACTACCAGAATTGCTTCGGATCTAATTGACCAAATCTTAGCCTATGAACCACAAATTGACCCTATCCTTTCAAAGATAAATTGGTCTGAGGACGATCGTGGTAAGAGGCGTCGGATTAATCTGGATCTTAACCTTTAATTTTTCGTGTAGAATTTTAGCTAACCAGGTACTATCTTCTAAACTCTTCTTCTACTGTTTAAGACATTGGGGACAATGTCTCATTTAGGTTTGGGGGAGAGAATTAGTTGATTAGTATCTTGTTTTTAGTTTGTGTGTTATTTTTATTTCAATTTTTTTTTTCAAAAAATACAAAAAAATTGATTTTTTTCAAAAATTACAAAAATATTTTGCGTTTTTGTTTTTATTTTGACTAAAAAGGTGAAATTGGTGAGAGATAGCTGTGTAAGGAGTTCCCATTCCTGATACGTATTTCAACCCATTTTCGAATAAAGTTAATTTTTGTTTATTTCATTTTGAATTATTTAATTTGTAAATTCTCCATAAAATTGACTAAAATGGATCTTCATATGCTCAATTGGCAGGTATTATCAACATGCATGGTAACATACAGACATAAGCTGTAATTGAATATTCGGTGCTCTAGTTTAATTAGAGGAAGCATCTCAAAAAAGCAATTGAGTAAAAAAAAAAAGCGTCTGAGATCCGAGTTATTAAGTCCGTAGGGGTGTTTTAACACCTAGTGCCCTAAAGCTAACTGGTTTGGGAGTCCTGGCCCAAATCTCGCTACATGGATCAAGGATGTTGTAAAAATATATATATTTGAAGTATGAGTAATTAAGTCCGTAGAGGTGTCTTAACACCTGGTGCCCTAAAGCCAACTGGTTTGGGAGCCACCGACCAAACACTCGCTACATAGATGAAAGATATTGTATATAAATAAAAAAAAATCAATCAAAAATCAAGAAAAAAAAATCAGAAAAATAAAAAAAAAATTATTCCATTGCTTAAAAAAATGTGTGAATTCTGATATAACTTTAGGACAAAAATATTACTCTCTTTTCAACTGCACTTGTGACTATTGTGGGCAAAATGAGTTGATTAATATTTTGTTGTCTGTGTATATGGAGAATGATAAAAATAATCGGAAAATTTACTTATTCCGTAATTTAGAAAGAAACAAAACAATTATTGACTTAGATAAGAAGTTTCACCCGTTTAGTCACTAACTTCTTTATTCTTTTTTCTCTTGTCTTTTTGCTTTTGTGTGCATTAGTTTTATTATCTTTTTACTTTTATAAAACGTTTGTGGGTATCGTTGTTGTAAGCCCTCACGAGACTATAACTCGTCCACTAGGGACACCTATGGGTTTAAAGGCTTGTTGCATATGCTAAATGCAACCGTGATCCCTACGAAAGTAGCTTAGTTTAATTTTAATTATTTCTTGTATTTTATTTTGTTGTTTTTCTTGAGGACTAGCAAAATGTTAGGTTTGGGGGTGTGAAGAACGGAAAATATATCAATATTTACCGCCACTTTTACTTAATATTTTATTTAGTTTATCGGGTTTGAAGAACGTTTTGATATGTTTTAGTTTATTTTACAGATAAAATAATATTGGGACTCAATTTCAATCATTTAGGACGAAATATGGGTCAAATAAGGGCAAATATTAGGCTTGACATATTAATTTTGGAGATTGGAAACTTGAAATGGCGTTTTAACGAAGTGCAATTTTGGAAATTTCAATTTTGCGCATCTGTCGTATTTTTGGGCATAAATTTTTACTCCGATATCGGATTGAGCTGATTCAAGTTCCAGATTAAAGAAAACTTAATGATCTACAACTTTTAAACTTTAACCATTTTCGAATTCTGAATATTTCATGACCGAAATTGATGAAACATACAAGTGTGTTGTGTGTAATTATTAAAGTCATTTTCAAAGCAAAAAATAAATTAAAAAATAAATAATAAAAATTATCAAATTACCACCAAACATGATAGCAATTAGTGGAGCAATTAATAATGGATTTGGTGGAGCAATTAGTGGAGTAATTAATAATGGATTAGGTGGAGCATTTGATGGATGATTTGATGGAGGCAAAATTTTGCCTATAAATACCAAGCCATTTCATTTGTAAATTCATACTTTCTCCTAAGGAATTCCTTAAGAATACTAGGAAGATTGTATCTTTTTTTATTTATTTACAGCTTTCAGTAATTAATTTCCGCTTTCGCACTTTCTTTTCTTTACTTTTCAGTTTTTACTTTCCGCAATTTACTTTTACGTACAATACTTTTCTTTCCTTACTTTTCAGCAATTTACTTTAAGCAGTTAAATTAATGTTAGAGAGTGCTTTGATGGTGGAATACTGGTGTAGCATGTATGGATATTAAAGTTAAAAGAAGTGCTTGTGTGAATGTCATAATGTGGGGTGTTGGTATTGCATTTTGGAATTTAGCAGTGGAGAGTTAAATATTGTCCTGAAATAAAGCCAGCATCGCGACGCTGAGTTTGGAGATGCCCTATTTTTCAACACTTGATGTCGCAACGCGGATCATGAAGATACCCTCTACCTCGGGTCGGTGCGTGTGGGAGTCACGCTGAACATGTGAACACCCTCTACCTTGGGTCGGTTATGTGTTTACCTAAGTTCGGTCATGAGGAAGAATCAGGTAGGTCATGTGGAAGTCTTAGGTCAGTGGTGTGGAATACTGATGAGCGGAAAATATATCAATATTTACCGCCCATTTTACTAAATATTTTGTTTAGTTTCCCGGGTTTGATGAACGTTTTGATATGTTTTAGTTTATTTTGCAGATAAAATAATATTGGGACTCAATGAAATTATTTAGGATGAAATATGGGTCAAATAAGGGCAAATATTGGACTTGACATATTAATTTTGGAGATTGGAAACTTGAAATGGCGTTTTAAAGAAGTGCAGTTTTGGAAATTCCAATTTTGCGCATCTGTCGTATTTTGGGCATAACCTTTTACTCCGATATCGGATTGAGCTGATTCAAGTTTCAGATTAAAGAAGACTCAATGATCTACAACTTTGAAGCTTTAAATAATTTTTAATTCGGAAGATGTCATGACCGAAATTGATGAAACATACAGGATGTGTTGTGTGTAATTATTAAAGTCATTTTCAAAGCAAAAATTAAATTAATAAATGAATAATAAAAATTATCAAATCACCACCAAACATGATAGCAATTAGTGGAGCAATTAATAATGGATTTGGTAAAGCAATTAGTGGAGTAATTAATAATGGATTAGGTGGAGCATTTCATGGAGGCAAAATTTTACCTATAAATACCAAGCCATTTCATTTGTAAATTCATACTTTCTTCTAAGAAATTCCTTAAGAATACTAAGAAGATTGTATCTTTTTTATTTATTTACAGCTTTCAGTAATTAATTTCCGCTTTCACACTTTCTTTTCTTTACTTTTCAGTTTTTACTTTACGCAATTTACTTTTACGCACAATACTTTTCTTTCTTTAATTTTCAGTTTTTTTACTTTTCAGTAATGAGGAGGTAACTCCCCTTTGCTGGGGTAAAAGGTTAAACTTTTATTACTAATATTTAGATTAATCTCCCTTAATTATAATATATAAACTAGTTAAAACATGACTTAACGAGGATACCGTCATTTTGGTCGGTTGGTAATGATTTAAATTGGTTTTAACTTGACTAAATTGGATACCGCCTGATTGGTCGGTTGGTAATTAATTATTAATTTGACTTAATCTGGATACCGCCTATATGGCTGGTTGGTAATTATCATGCAAAGTAAATATATTATATTAAGGGAGATATCTAAAATATAAGTAATAAAAGTGGATCCTTTTACCTCAGCATTTTCTTTTATTGTACTTTTACTTTATTTACTTTTCAGAAATTTACTTTCAGCATTTACTTTTCAGCAATTTACTTTCAGCAATTTACTTTCAGCATTTACTTTCCGTTATTTACTTTTAGCATTTACTTTATGTCTTTTCTTTTATTTAAGTTGTTACTATCCGTAAATATGTGTCGTAACTAAACCAGTTATATGGGGTTGTGATGAAGTCCAATATCACCGGTTTATAAGGGGTTAAATTATGGTTTGGGTAATATAAATGTTTATTTATTGAGCCTTAGTCTTAATGCATCTTGTTAACTGGCCATTAATAAGATTTATTAGGTAAACTTAAAATGAACTTGGAAAAGAGATTTTAGGTTAAAGACCTTAGACTCAATATCCCACGATCTTTCTTGAGGATAGATAACCCTTTAATAGATTTCCTTACAGGATAAGAATATACCTGTCGGGCGGGGGTAGCCATAATTGGAACTTAATCTTAATAAATTCAGATAACTTGGTTAACATAGGAATATGATTAATTGGGTTATACTGGGTATTTGTATTTGACCATCGGAAGAGGCTTTTACATAATTTCGTGTTCCAGGTTAATAAACCAATATATTACACAAATGTAAAATAACCACTTCATCTTTTAAAAAGATATTGGAATGATTCACAACCCTGGATAGTTTTATAAATTTGAATTTTCTTCAATCTACTTTCAAGCAATTTTATTTACTTGTTTTAATTTTAAAGTCACCACCCAATCAAACAATCAATCCATTAGATACTTGTAAACATTTAACTTCATAAATTGATAAAAAAATGTTTTAAGTCCTCGTGGGATCGATATTTTTTATACTACTTGAACGATACGTGCGCTTGCGTTATACGCGTGTGATTACGCACTGGTCAAATACTCTGGTCAGTGGTGCGGAAGAATCGGGTTGGTGGTGAGGAAGCCTCGGGTAGGTCGTGTGAAGCCTCGGGTCGGTCGTTTAGAAGTCGCGACGCTCAACAGTTGGTGTCGCGACGTAGGACATGAAATGCTCTCTCCATGAGTCTACTGGTTGGACGTCGCGATGCTCCCGACCTGTCATCGCGACATGATCGACTGAATACACACGCAAGCGCACGTATCATTCAAATAGTATAAATGTATCGATCCCACAAGGAATTGAAACCTATGCTATTAATTTATGAAGCTAAATTCCTACAAGTATCTAAGTTGATTATTGAATGATAGGAGGATGGTGACTTAATCTAAATAAATAAATAAAACTAAAGTAGATTTTAATATTTAAACAATGATATGAAAATATCCAGGGCTGTGAATCCTACCAATATTCTTCTATAGATGAGTTGATTATCTGCTTGTGTAGTATGTCGTTTATTAACATGGAACACGAAGTTATGCAAAAGCCTATTCCGATGGTCAGATGCAAACACCCAAAGTAACACAATTAACTATATTCCTATGTTAATTAAGAAACTCTGAATTCATTAAGTTTAAGTTCCAATTATGGCTACCCACGCATGACAAGTATATTCTTATCATGGAAGGAAATCTTTAAGGTGATTGTGAGATCGTGAGCTATTGAGTCTACGACTATACCTAAAATCTCTTTCCAAGTTCATTTTAAGTTTACCTAATCAATCTTATTAGTGGCCAATTAATAAGAAACATTAAGAAATAGACTCAATAAATAAACTAAAACATCATACAAGACATAAGAAAAGTCAACTTATTAAATCATTGATATTGGTTTCCATCACAACCCTAGACAACGTATTTAGTTACAACACATACCTAGGATTACTGAAGGCATAAATAAATAAAACATCATACAAACAAGTTAAAAGCTAAATAGTAAAAATTACAACAATGAAATAAAATGTTGGGGGGTTGGGGGATCCACTTTTAGTATTTCAAATCTAGAAATCTCCCTTATTATAATATATAAATTTGCATTATATTACCAACCGACCATATAGGCGGTATCCAATTAAGGCCGGTTTTAATTAATTCCAACCGACCATAAAGGCGGTATCCAATTAAGTCATGTTAAAATTAATTTAATTAAGTCCAACCGACCATAAATGTGGTATCCAATTAAGTCCGGTTTTAAGATAATTTATATATTATAAATAAGGAAAATTAATCTAAATTATCATAATAAAAGCTTCACCTTTCACCCCAGTAGAAAGAAGTTACCTACTCATGCTTAAATAAAAACACACACAATTTTATTGTTAAAAAGAAAATACAAGAAAGCTGAAAATAAACAAACAAGATACTATCTTCTTAGTATTATAAGAAATTCCCCAGAAGAAAGTATGCATTTTCCTTCTAATTTAGGCCAATATTTATATGCTCACAAAACGGTGCGTGTCGCGACGCGCCAAGTCTTCTACGTCGCGACGTGTGCTACAGTAGATGGCGACTGTCGGCAGACTGAATTATTATGTCGGCTTTGCAACGCAGAAGTCCTGCGCATCACGACGCGTGCTACATTGATGATGTAAGCGATGACGCGTGTCAGCAGATGAATTATTATCCGGAATCGCAACATGTTGAGGGTTGGGCGTCACTGATCTATTTAGATCAAACCTCCGCATGTTCGTTGGGTGTGGACTGATGCTCATGATATCCTGTGAGTATCAGATAGAATTCGCCAGTCCTGTGTACATGGCATAAGTATCAGGTACGTATTTGCGATCTAATAAATCAATGGCCGTGTTATACTTCGGAAGCGAGTTCCGAGTGTTATTTAGAGATCGTAAATTTAAAAGTCGACTATATTATACCTTAGAGATTTGACATTCTTATCTATATCCCCGGTATAATATTGATAGCTTGTGACGGAGGGATTATACGTATGCAATGACCTCGACTTGCATAGTTTAGCGAGATTATCTGTGGTCGTCATAATTCATGAGTGGGTGAATTATGGACACAAAATTGAATTATGTGACGGATAAACCTAAACTTAGAGAGTCCCGCAATATAAAGTGTATTCGTTGAGCACTTGGGCAACGCGTTATGAATAATATAGATTATTCATAATACTTCACCGAATTAAATGAGTTAATTAAAATCATTTAAATGGTTAAACGAAGATACATGTATTGGTCAATCAATAATTAATATGTATTTGTATTTGATACAAGATTTGATTTGATACATATTAATTAATTATCAAATGAGATTTTGACACATGCCATCAATATATGTATTTGTTATTTAATGTAAATAAAAATACATATATAATAATAATCGCATTAATTAATTATTTAGATGTTTAAATATTAAATATCTAGAAAATTAAATTATTTCAATATTACATAATTGTTATGCAATATGTTTGATTATTATTGGTTACATGTGGCATGATTCTATTAAGCTTAAAATTTACAAATTGGATTTGTTAACTTAAAGCTTACTTTCATTATTTAATTAGATTAATTGACCAAATGACCAAAATACCCCTCTTTTACCCCTAAGTCGGTTTTGGCATGATATTTAAAGTGGAAATTTTTTTTTCTCATTTTGATAAGCTTCCATGGCTGAATCCCTTGATAAAGAAAACTCCCAAAATTTTCTTGAAGAATCAAGGAAGAAAGTGAAGAAATCAAGAAAAATGTTTAAGGAAATTGGGAGATTTGGAGGTAATCTTCATAACTCTTAAACTTAGAAAACTTTTTTCTTGTTCTTGAATATCTAGAATAGTTCTAGGATTTCTTCCTTTCTTAGATTTTGGGGCTTTTTGATTTGGAGGATGGATTTGGAGGCTAGATGTATGTGTGAAGTTAGATTGAATAATATTAGTGTAATATTAGTTCAATTTTGTCATTTGATGACTTGTTTCCATTCTAGAGTGTTATGACCACTCTTGTAACTCCTAGTATTATTCTTGAGTTCTTCATTTGTGGTGACATTGGTTGGTGTAAGTGTTAATATGATTAATGTTGAGAAAATTGGAATTAAAACATGAAAAATGATATTTTTAGTTACCAAATTAGATATGGAAATTCTGTGATTTTGTTGATGAAAATTATGTTATATAAATGTATTGGATGTGTTTTGGGCATTGGAAAAATTTCCGGAAATTATTTTGGAGTTGAAATATGCGAAAACGGCGTTACCGGGTGAGTTTCGGGCTTACCAGGTGTTCGCTGTCCAAACAGTGAATTGGTCACTGTTCGAGCAGCCTATGAACTTCCCAAGTACTATTGGGGCTGACCTGGACAGTCCGCATACGTATTGGTTGGTCGGTTCAGACAAAAATATATTTTATGTCATTTTGCGGAAAAACATTTTCGTAAAAGTTTCGCGATATTTCTAACCTATTTATGTCGTTATTTGATATCGAATAAATATGTTTAGGTGAAATATGAATGAATTACTCATATTGGATATTGAATAATTTATTTGGTAATTTTAAAAGTTTTAAAGTTACGATTCGCCCGAACCGCGAGCTTCCGCTGCACCCACGCCAAAAAACCCAACAAAAGAATCAATATGCTCACTCAACCCGAGAAGATTCTTATTGACATTGGTGTACCATCCATTAAGAATCTTCGGTGAGTCGTTCAGTGTTTATCCGCTATAAACACCTACACGTCTATACGAGTCTCCAAGACTCATTGTTCATTGAGAAACCATTGGAATCCAAGATTCCAATATGAGACATGTACCAGTCTCAACGAGTTTACTTTACTGACCAAATAGTGTAAACCTTGACCAGGAACAATCTAAGAATGACAACGTCATGATACGACTCACTGTCAGTTGCGACGCTTTTGCAACAATATCATAACTAATCATTCTAAGGTCATTAATGTTTTACCATATATAAAAAGAGATGTTATATAATAGAATTTGTTTATTTTATTCATAATAAAATGTTACATAAGTATTTACAGGGAAATACATAAGAAAATTGGCGCTCTGAGCACCAAACCTAACATAAAGACATATTACCTTTTACAGTAGATCATCTATTTTAAGTAAGAAGTGAGGTCGCTTCCATGTGAATTAAGGTTGGATTTCGTAAAGTACTTGATGAAGCCATGACCGATGTTCATGGCCGAATTGAACACAACCATAGAACGGGAAATGGTCGAAGTGAAGTTGTGTGATGGTTATTTTCTTGGATTACACTAATGGCAGAACAGTTCAAGACTATAGGTCACTGGTTTTCCAAGTAAATCCGATAGTTAATTCAATAGAAAAGTTTAATGGCGAAAGCTACCTATTCCGATGCAGTTTCATTTCAAGGAAACTATTTTAAGTGTTTGCATTGATATTTAGAAAATTATGGGGGATTGTATGAAATTTTCTAAATATAAGGTGTATAAATATATAGGAAATGAAATGATATAATCGTTAATGTCAAAAGACTAAAATCTTGGGTTTAAAGGTTCATTGGAAATAATATGTTCCTTAATGGGAAAGAACATAACCATTAGGGTTGAAAGATTTCCTTAGAGGGTTGTGACCCTTAAAAAATTACATTCATTGACATAAGGGTACCTTTCCAAAAGTAACCCTCTATGTCTATAAAAAAAGACTCATTGGATTCATTTTTCTATCATCCTGAAAATTATATAATTTATTCAGTGTTAGAGAGTCTAAAGTTTTCCAAGTGAGAGAGTTTCCACCATTGTCCTAGTTTAAGTTCTTGAAGAAAAGAGTGCTCATTTTACAAGAAGCAACCAAGTATACTGAGAGAACCTAAGCCACAAAAGATTCGTAGTGTACCAAGGCGGGGCTAATAAGTTCTTAAGGATAAAGACTTTCTCGACTTGGTTCAAGTTCATCATCATCTACATAATAATTTCCAGGTTTTTCTAATTCTTGTGCTTATGTTCAATTGATGATTTCCATGGTCTCTATTTAATGATTTTGATTGAATAATGCATGTTATAAAATGATTAATAAAACATCAGCCCAACAATATTAAGAACTTATTATCTTATATGTATTGTTAACTCTGATTTATGCATGTGTTATTCTTCTTTCTCTAGAAAATATATCATGTGCATGAAAAATACGTAAGGGGGTTTGAATGCCCGACGAACGCATGAGAAAAAAACCCTGTATTTCGCAGTTTCCTTCAAATATTGTGACAAACGTCACACGAGCGTGAACTCTCTGGAAAAATTATTGTCCTGGATACTACAATGTCACGACCCCCTCCCTAGAGCGGGCCCAACCCTAGAAAGAGGTTCACAGACTTCTTTAGTTCGAGCATTCTATATGACAATCAACCACTCAAATGCACACAAATATTACATCACTTATTACAAATCCAGACTGTTTACACGACTTTTGTGGTTTTCAACATAATACAAGGAAATAAAAACAAAAGGTACAAATGTCTGGTCCAACCCGAATATACAACTGTGGCACGTGGATCAAATCTGGTACTGCTACTACTGTGCAGACGGACTACCTGAAATGTTAGGGAGAGGGGAGTGAGCTTAAAAAGCTCAGTAAGTAAACACTCATTCTCTGAACATGACCTCACCAACAAAATAGGGTTATATATATGTATATATATAATATAATATATGAAAATAGCATATATTATAATATCATCTCGCGCAATCATCCCACAACAATACAAACATCCATCAAACATGGTTGCTAGTCCGGGTTTAGTATAACAGAGGATTGAAACCGATGGGAGAGTCCTCAATGACAAATCCCAAGGTTTCCAACCATATCAACTCATAAAAATGTGAGTGAAATATACTCAAAGGGGGAGTCCCCGTATACCCCTAAATCAAAACCAATGGAAGAGTTCTCAATGACAGCTCCCAAGGTTTTCTATCATCTCATATCATCTGATGTATCATCACATCTCATCTCAAATCCGACCACCATTATACAAAACCCGGCAGCATAACACAACAGCACACATCATCAAACACAATCACATCTCACATCCAATCCATCAATCTCATCTCAATCATCATGATTTCATATTTATCATGCTTTCAATATCTCAATATTATACCTCAACAAAATATATTTAATATATAATATATATATATATATATATATAATATACCATTATATTATATATATACCGACTCTCACAACAACCATCAATCATCAAACAATATGTTAAGAGAATCACCACAGAGTGTATTTACCTCAATCCACGTAAAAGTCTCGAATATGCCTATATTCTCACTAAGAATCTCAATCGGTCGCTCAAATGGCAAAGTCGACAACGTCAATCAACTCGATGTTTCCAAAAGACTATGCTGAGAAGAAAAACGGCAATGAACGACTCCGGAACTAGCTGAAACGCTCAACGAGGCAAACGGACCCCACAACGAAGATCGGGCCCCACCACTAAAAAGCGGACCCCACAATCCGATACTTTCAACGGTGAAAATATATACCAAAACACTCGTAATATCGAGAGCAACAATCTGATGTGATCGGATCGCCGATCCAACGGTTGGATCTCAAATTCCGGTAATATCCCTGAATCGTCGGTAACTACAAAACGGAAAACAACCCAAACGATGTCGGATCAGGAAGTGACCACTGGCGTTGGAAAGATCTCGGCCTGCAAAGTGCTCACTCGCCAGAGGTGGCCGTCAAAAGTGACCGGAGATGGCCGGAAATTGCAAAATGGTCGGCGGCGTAGCGTCACCTTCTGGTGGAGCATGGCGGCGAGTCAGGGGGCCGTTGGACTCGATCTCGGTGGCGCTGAAACGCTGACAACGGCAGCTACACGATGGTTCGGCGCGTGGGTGAAGGTGGTCGACGATGACACGGCAGCGACGCTTCAAAGTTTCGGCAAGAAAGAGAAAGAAATAGGAGAGAGAAAGAAGAATTTTTTTTATTTACTTCATTGTTTTCCTTCTAATACGCGTTTCTGTCACTTAAATAAACTTTCAAAAGTAATGTTTATTATTTTAATATTTTTTTTTTGCTTGCCGGCTATCACGCATAACCAAATCTCACAATCTACCCACCTTATAAAAATTTCATCCCCGAAATTTCTGAATCCTCAAATAGTTCTGGATATTTTTCCTTCATATCTTTTTCCAATTCCCAAGTTGCCTCTCGAATTTGATGATTAGTCCACAAAACCTTAACAAGGGGAATCTGTCTGGATCTCAACTCTTGGACCTTCCGTTCCACAATCTTCACAGGCTTTTCTTCATAAGTCATATTCTCACTCAACTCGACCGGTTGGTTCTCCAGGATGTGAGTAGGATCTGGTACGTACTTTTTCAACATTGACACATGAAATACATTGTGAATCCTTTCCAACTCCGGCGGTAATGTCAGACGATAAGCCACTTTGCCCACTCTCTCCAATATCTCGTAAGGACCAATATAGCGGGGTGCTAGCTTTCCCTTTCGACCAAATCTCAAAATTCCTTTCCAAGGAGAGACTTTCAAAAAGACTCTATCCCCTACTTGGAACTCAAGGTCTTTCCTCCTTCGATCGGCATAACTTTTCTGTCGACTCTGCACCTTTAACAGCCTAGATCGAATCAGCCTGATTCTTTCTGACGTCATATCTATCAATTCTGAGCCATGAACCTGTCTATCTCTGACTTCCCCCCAACAAACAGGGGTTCTGCACCTCCTCCCATACAATACCTCAAATGGAGCCATACCGATACTTGCTTGAAAGCTGTTGTTGTAGGCAAACTCTATCAAATGAAGGTGACCATCCCATCCTCCAGAAAATGTCAAAACACAAGATCTCAGTAGGTCCTCTAATGTCTGAATAGTTCGCTCTGATAGTCCTTCGGTCTGAGGGTGAAATGTTGTGCTCATAGTAATCTTCGATCCCAGCGACTTCTGGAAACTCTGCCAAAAACGAGAAGTAAATCTGGCATCTCTATCTGATACAATCGTTGTCGGTACTCCATGTATCCGCACAATTTGCTCCACATACAGTTCTGCCAGTCTCTCTGGTCCCCATATAACTCGAATCGGTAGAAAATGAGCAGACTTAGATAATCGGTCCACTATCACCCAAATTGAATCGAACCCCTTCCGCGACCTCGGTAATCCAACTACAAAATCCATTGCAATATTCTTCCATGGCCACTCAGGTATAGGTAGAGGCTGGAGTAACCCGGCTGGATGTTGGTGTTATGCTTTGACCTGCTGACAAATCAAACACCGAGATACAAACTCTGCAATATCTCTCTTTATTCCCGGCCACCAATAATTCTTCTTCAGATTTTGATACATCTTGGTGCTCCCAGGATGCATATTATAAGGAGCATCGTGGGCCTCATCCAAGATTTCCCGTTTGAGCGATCCCGAATGCGGTACCACAACTCTATCACCCAAAAGTAATATATCATCTGAACTCAATATGAAGTTAGAAGTTTCCCCCTTAGGAATCTCCGCCCTCCATTTCCCACACTGATCATCCTCGCTCTGGGCTGTTTTAAGTCTATCCAATAATGTAGGTCGGACCTTTATATGAGAATAAAGGAGTTGCCACCCATTATAAGACATTTTGAATGATTTAAGGCTGCACTACATCCCTCGCAAGGTCTGACCTTAAATCCATTTGGTTTCAGAATGGCCTCTTATTGATGCCAGTATAATATCCATGTTCAGAAGAGGATTCACATATCTTATAATGCATAAGTCACACATAAGCAGTTTATATTGCATATGGTCGCACAAATAGTAAATAATAAGATAGACAACATAAACGAAGGAAATACATGTCTTACAACAGTTAGAACATAAAGAAAAATATATTTGGTCATATGGAAGCATGTATCATTGGCTTGGTCTTGTTAATTCTTGGCCAGATTATCTATATAACATGCCGAAATTGAATAATATCCGGTCGAACTTGCAGGAAGTCTGGCCGGATTTACCGCGTAACTAGAAATTCGATATTAAAGTAATGAAGAGATAATGAAGGTAGACAATATATATTAATAGCAAAAATGAATCAAATGGTAATAATAAAAAAAACAGAATAATAATGATAAAAATCCTAGAGGTAAGACCGTGCTCATCTGTTTCTTGGTGGTACGTAGAATTATATCTTGAGTACAGACCACATTACCGTCCATTCGAAATCGGCTATGAAATTTATATCTAGTTTTTCATCCTATATATCTCCAGAAACATGAGTCCAGATGTTGTCGTTTATAAGGCCAAACTTTCTGTATGACAGTTGTATGTATGGCCGGATATCCTGATATACAGCATCAATAAAACAATGAGTTTAAGATACATAGTTTAAAATTTAGGGGCCATCAAGTCATACCCTCGAGCGTTACTCGGCTCCGAGAACACTTCTGAAGGTCAGGTCTGTTGTCTGGTCTCTTGCTGAAGAGAATTATAGGGTTGCTGTGATTAGGAGTTTGATATGGTGTTGCTGGTTTATTTGTGGGTACTGCTTAATCGTTCTTTCCTTTGTATTCTTCTGTTGGTTATGTTTTTTTTCTTCCTCTCCCCTATTGGTGGTTTTTCATGATTATTCTGGTGAGGGATCCGGCTCTTTTATTGTACCAAGGTTGTAATTATTAAGGAAATGATCTCATTTAACAAGGAAATCAACAGTTAAGGAAAAAGATTATTAGGGAAAGTGATTAAGAAGGAAAAAGTTGTGTTATGGAAACTGGTTAAGAAGGAAAGAGAAGATCGTGTCATTCTGCTAATTTGAAACCCAACACATATCCATCGGCTGGACATGATAGTTTTATGTCGGCCAGACATAGATGATATACGGTCATAACCCTGACTGTTCTTTTTGGATCTTGTGGGGTTTCTTTCCATTCCTGCATTAAACCTTACAATCTTTACAAACTCTTCAGGTGGTGTTACTTTAAGAGACTCATTATCGAGCCATGTAAATATACAGTGTCTACAGCACAATCACTGGTTTTTGTGTTGTAAAGTATTCTCACAAGTGCATCTTGCAATTCAAGCATTGTACAGGGAGTGTCCAGTTCAGCCATAGTAGAAAACAGAGAGGAATAAAAAAATTTCAAATCTAATTTTGAGGCGGACGAGGAGCTTTTCCTTAAAAAATTCAGGAATTCTACTCCTACAATTATTGAATTTATGACTATTTGACGATGGCTAAATTATGAGATACAATACCCTTTTCATATTATATTAATACAAACCTTCAAATTCCAAAACTAACAATAGATTTTTCTTTTAATAATCTTAAATATTTATATAAAAATCTACATAAATGCTGACGTCTACGTATTATCACAAGCTGTTCTATTTAAGCACCGACTAATGGGTGATTAATCTGTGCTTAATAGCAAATTCTTCTTTAGGCAATTTGATCCGGTTTATTTTGACCGTTTTAAATCAATATTGATTTTTGAATTATTTTAATCGATTAATCCGCCGATTTCCTATTTTCAATTTTTCAAAAATCGTTTGATTTCGTTTTTAATCTTTATTTTAATGTTTCAATTTAATCGCTGATTTCCTATTTTCAATTTTTCAAAAATTGTTTGATCTCATTTTTAATAATGTTTCAATTATTTGGAGTTTTGATTGATGATTTTTGTGAAAAAGAATGATTTGATTAGAAACGATTTAATAATTTATTATATTTTCTTAAATAACGATAACATTTCCAATTTATATCAAAATGATCCTAATTCAAATTGACTTAACTAAAAACTCTTAAATTATTTAGTATTTTTTAAAATAAAAAATGAATGATTTTTAATGATCATGAGAAATGGGTTTTGAATTTTTTTTTTATTCTCATTCATATGAAATGTCAAATTTACCATTCTCGATTAATGTCTCACAAATCGCTCTTGAAATGATTCACTACCGATTTCTGATTAAACAAGATTGCACAATAAAAAAGATATAAACATTCTCATGTTTTACCCAATAATAATAATGATGATATCGTTGTCGTCAAACTTAATGTATAAAATTCCCGCTATAAACAATGTTTGAAGAAGGTTCTTTCTAGGTTTAAACCCGTGACTAGCAGATATCAAGTTAACACAAGAATAAAATAAAAGAGAACGAAAACAAAATTTTCGTGATAACAAAACCTAAATGTATTTGTATATCATAATTAGCTAATAAGAGAGAAAAAGTTAATGATTCTGAACTGATGAACTTTCCTAAATTGAACACATATTTACAGCAGCAGGAAAATGCTAAATTAATCTCGTCACTACCCTTTACAAGTTTGTACACAAAACCATAAACACAAGCTATTCACATATGGAAACAGATGAAAGCCATAGTAATAACAAAGATCAGCTACTTCAACTCCTAACTCCTAATTGGGGTTAGTTTCTATCTGAATATGCCAAAATTATTGATAAAGATGCATACAAGATACTACAAACATGGCGATTTAAGGAAGGCCAATACGTTGCCTAGAGAGGAAGAACTCGAAATCAGAATGCCTGTTTACAGATGTTTGATTACCCTTATTAACAACTGCTCTTGACATGACAGACGCTGTCTCCTCAAGAGTCCTCAACCGCTCCTTCAGAATTCCAGAAGGGTTTAAGCTTGAGCTTTCCACTGTCTGCCTTGACGCCGAGTGCCTTAGCTGGAACCAGCATTCACTCTGTTCACACGACATGCAGCAAGTGTTAAAGCTTTTTAACAGATTTAACCAGCAGTATTTATGCAGTATGCAGATGCTATTATAACATTCACAAATTGGAATGAAATGAGTAAATTCAAAATCTTGGATGTTGCTATTTCTGAAATGACAACCATTTTACACACGATTTACAAACTCGAACATCCATTTTATGATAGCGAGTTCTGGAAGTAGTCTAACTACCACTGCCACACATTGGTTTGGTTACCGACTCCCATTACCTCAGGATTTATACCTTCAAATACAAGCAAATTTCAGCTACTTTCACGACACCCAAACTTGATTTAAATATTTATCAGCATTTCCTATGAATTTGTATAAATTGTATGATTAAGTAGAATGCTTTTGTTACTTAGTATTGATGATCACTCTAAATCCTATAAAATCTCCGGGCAATTACATTTCAAAAAACTCCCACCGAAAGCATAATAAACAGGTCACATATTCAACATTACAGCTAGATGACAGTGATGACCGATTCATTAAAAGAAAATGAAACGTGCTACACCTATTGTCAAAATGCAGTTGGGAAAAATTTCCTGCAGAAACAGAAGTACAGAAGATGGATAAACATCTACTCAAAGAATCCATGTCAAGAAATCAATTGTATGCTAAGTTAAAACAATTAAAGCAACCTGAGCATTGTAATTTTGGAGACCCACAGCGGGAGAGATTATACATGCCTCCCTAGTACCAGAATCAATTTTTGTGCTTCTGTGAACCATATGACCAAGCGAATGGTAAGTCAAAAATGCTGCACGAAAGTTGCCATCGGGGATCCTATAAATGGGATACCATGATACCGCATACCTGAAAGACAGGTGGTATCAAAGTTACTAAATTTATAGTTATCAGATGATTCTTTGAAATTTGTTCTGCACAAAAATCCTGGAAGACGATGAGAACATTATTGCAGCTAAGCACACAAATGAGAGATACAGGATTCTTCAAGCAATTTTTTGGACAATTTTATTACTAACCAGGATGTAGGATGCAGATCATGTAGATTTATGGTGTTTAAATTAGTTGGATCTCCATACATACTGCAATTTGAAGGCCTCTCACCTGTAACCAGCTCCTGAATTCTGCAATGAGAAAAAACAGAACGAGTGATTAAATAATAAAAGATGTCAAAATGCTCTGCCTGATAATTTAACCATACTTCTAAAGAATCACCAAATCAAGAGGACAAAAAACCATCAAGAAGTTGCGATCAATGACCAGCTATTTTACAATCCTCTCTAGGTAAAAAAAAAACTCAAGAGGACATGGTCAATCTAATGACGTTGATCTGTTGACCTTAGAAATTTAGAGATCAATTGATTCAATGCTGTCTTCTTGCTACCATTCTCAAAAGGGTCAAGTTATTGTGACATCAAAAACTTCACATAAGACAGGGCATAAGCTCACATCTGTCTTTGATAATCCTTCAGTTCAGGGAGTTGTATTCGAATTCAATTAACTGAATTTCATGAACTATTGGATCAAGAAAGATGAATAGTCAGAAACATATTTGGTCTTCCCCTTTTAAATCAAACATTTTCGTCACGATGTCCCATCCTATACATAATTATATAATAGCAACAATTAAAAGGAGAAACACTACCTGACTAACTCCCCACCATTTGGATGCCTTAGGTTTTCATCGAAACTATAAAGAAAGGGAAGCATAAACCAAGTTGTTTTCCCACACTGAAAGAACTCATGCAGTTTACCATTTATGAAAGCAACAGTATGCATGTTGATTCAATTGTCAAATAATTGATTGATCAAGCATGAAATAGAAATGGAAATAACTAAAGGTTTTAGCTTCAAGTTTAAAGAAAATCATAATCTAAAAAGGTGCATAGAATGACTAAATCTTGAAACTATATTAGTTAAATATGTAAGAATCTGTAACGACGGTATAACAAAAGAAGAGGATGAGAAAGAAATTCGATTTCTGATTTTATTGTTGGGCCCATGCATGTGCTGGGCAGCACAAGTACATAGAGATTGATGACATCAAGTTTTTATATTAATGGTCACGATCTTTGGTTACTAGTTCATCTTATGACTTATGAGATGACAATTTGGATAAAATAAAAATGATACTTACCTCTCATAGAATGGCCGTCTTTGCCGAGGTTGTTCAGATTCAAAAAATTCAAATAGCAGCTCTAGATCATCAGACCGTGTCATGTCAATTGATGGAACAGCCAAGTACTCTTTACCAGAAACTGAAGACTGTTCTGATTTACAAAACGCTTTCACAGGTGGTAAAGAGCTTGCATCAGAAGTACGAGACTGAGGAAATAGTACTGACAATATAGGTAAATGGCCAATGCTACCAGAATTTTGCAATTTTTGACCTGTCTCAGTGGTCCCAGAAACCTCAGAAGTAGGAAACCCGTGGCCACTATTCGAGGAATTACTTTTGCAGTTCCTGAAGAGCTGAACTGCTGAAAAAAAGGGCACAAAATAGGCACGAAATGAGAAGCGATCAACACCTAGTCTGTTTGACTGTTCATGATCCTCTGCCTTGATTTCTAACCCACAGCTACCATGTTTATCATACCACTGCCATAGGCATCCCAATGAAAAATTAGGTGTCTCAAGTCTGCACAACGATGCACCAACAACCTGGTTCTCAGAGCAATTCTTACAGCCGATTAAATTGCGTGAACAATAAATAACTGGAGATGAAAAGTGGAGAAATCTTTCAAACTCGGCAATCGGACCACCAATGGCCATCTGAACAGCTTGAGATGCCGCTTGCATCCTACAGGCATTATCCACTGCCTGCATAATCTTGTTTATATCAGTTTCAAATGCAGAAATTCTTTTATCTTTAGATTCATCAATCAACCAATCAGACCCGACATGAGTGTTCCCTTTGAATGCATGAGCACTCATATTCCTCATCCCCCGATTATTGTTCTCATCTTCCTGCAAAAAATTACCTTCAGAATTGATGCCCATGCTCATCATTCCAACATTCAAGGAAGAAATAAGGTTTTGAGAATTGGAAGCATCTTTCTCATTAACAATGTTTCTCAAAGTCCAAGCTTCAGCACCTTGCCCATCAGTATGTGCCAAACGTAAACTGCCGCATCTCGCAGAGGTTGTACTCTGAGGGTCCTTGGTCCCAATAGGTATCCATTTCTGAAGAGGAGATCCAGAAATATGTTTTTGCTTCCCATGTTCTGCAAGAGATATGTCCTTTTCTGTAGTTTGAGCAACTTCATTAACTATAAGATGTGGAAGGTAAACCGGAGAACGCACCTCAAGCACATTCATTTTGTCCAAAGAATGGCATGATATTTCCAATGAGCTATCCTGATGTTTTTTCATATCAGAAACAGTATTGAAGATGCTTTCAGTTGATTCCAAACTTTGTGGACTATCTTGTGAACTGAGAGATGATTCAGAATTCAAGGATTCACCTTTACTACTCTGAAACTCAAACTCTGGAGAAACAATCTGAGAACGAGATCCTGAAGCACTGCTCACTCTTTTTTGGTTATTTACCAGTTCAGAGATATCCAAAATTTCATTCTGTTGACTACCAATCTTACCATGAGCATTTGAACTGGTCTTGCTAGGATATGTAGCCCTCCGGGAACAAGAGTTGTATTCTTGCTTTGAACCTGGGCTAATTTTTCTTTTCAACTTCCTTGAAACCTTATCTTTTAACTGTTTTTTAAAGTCGGTTTTAGATGGGATATTTACATCAGTCACATCAAAGTTTCTTCTAAGTGAGGAAGGCTCTTTTAAAGGACCATGAAACTGCAAGCAAACATCACTAGCTTTCTTGGACTCAGAGTTGCATTCATCTGCAGCATTCTTCTGAACCTTTTGCCATACACAATGATTGTTCTCCTTCCTGGTACGAATCTGAGAATTTCTGGCACTTTGAGGTTTGAGAGAATTCGAAATCCCCGGCACCATTTTAGCTTTCTTCTTCTGCTTCCCTGGTACAGCCACTTGCAAATCACCACAGTTCAAACCCTGATTGCCATATCTCTCTCCTTCAGTGTAATCACAGAAACCTACAACACTACTTAGCACTGATTCTGAAAAAGTACTTTTGTTGCTTTCTCTATCATAAGGTTTAGCATCGTAACTAGCACTAGTACTATTACCACTATTTGAACCAACAGAAGCTGAATCCAGGACTCTGCAGTCATGCATATCAGAGAATCCATTTGAATATATTCCATCACAACCACTGATCTGCAAAGGATGTGTCTCCGCTACTCCATCAGTAACAGACCCTTGACATTCTCTTTGAATCATCATTTTTGAATCAATTAAGGACCGAGTAAAATTAGGAACACTAGAAGGTACTTCAGCTTCTGATAAATTTACTTCATCAATGTAGGATGTGCATGTCTTTGGTGATTCAGAACTATTACTTATTCCATTGTTGTCGTCTTCTACATGGTTATTGATTCTACTACCCAAAAACGAATCTTCTACTGAAGTTGCACATGATACTAACCCATCCCCATAATCCACATCAATGTTACCAGAAGTTTCTGAGGTCAAAACACCATGGGCATACTCCTCAGAGAGAACTTCTGGTCCAGCGGAGACAGAATCACGTGAAACTTTCCTGTTCTGTTTCCACTTCTTCCTTGCCTTATTTCTCAAATTCCTCTTCATATTCACAGTGTTGTCTACTTCGGGATTTTCAATAAATACACTGGATGATTTAAGAGAACTAGATCCTCGTTGGACTGCAGATGAAGAATTGCCGCAAGTGATAGAACTTTGAGAGGAGGAATTACTAGAGAAGTCATTTAAATTGGCACCTTTATTAGCCAAGGTCCTGTTTCGAGATTGCTGTCTCACATCTGATCCAGGAAATTTTCTCGGTGTAAATGACTTGCCAGGATAAGTAACATCACGAAGATGTCCTTTCCAGGCCTTCCATCGATCAACATTAAATGAATTAACAGAAGATAGAGAAACCAGATGCAGACCATCAATTTTTGCTTGTGCTACAGATCCCAACTGGTTAGTGTGATCAAGACATTCCGATGGTTCTGCAACAATTCTCCAGAGTCCAACTGATTCAGGTGTATAGACTGCCAGGACAGAACGCCTAATGAATAACAAGAGGAGAATAGATTTAGCATACTAATATATTTTCAAAACATAATTGATATTAGTGATGGCCACTACTGATAAGAACCTATGCAAGAAATATACTCATATATGCATTATCTGTATTTCTTCTTTCTGAGTAATTTAACTCTAAGTTTAAGGAAAGAGGCAACAACCTACCCATCTTTAAACAACATGACTTAAAAGACTCAACCATATAATAATGAAAAAAAAAAGATGAGAAAACTGGACCATAATGCCAACATTTTTTTTGCCAAGTTTGAAGACTAAATTGAAGTATGGGCAATGACGTTGGCTGGGTTAATTTCTTCATCTTGATGAATTGTAAGATAAAAGGGGCCTCTTTTATTAATTGCATCAATTTTTTTATAATTATCGGACCCAATCTTAGTATTTTGATTGGAATCTCCTGAACATTTAAGCGACAATTTGAAAATATCTATGCAAGCTAACTTTTTCATCAGTCCATTAGTTGACAGATGAAATCATATCAGATGCTTTGGACATATAGTTGAGAGAGGATTAGACAAAGGAGCATATCCATCTTCAAAAATAATACTATTCTACATCAAAATAGGAGATAATGTTATTAATATAGAACTGAAAAAAAAGATAGCATCGATAAGTGTATGTCCATGTATAATAGAATTTCATTACTTGAATAAAATCAATTCCTCTCCAAGAATTTTTATTATCTACAACATGATAAAATCTAAAGAGGAGCAGCTTACGGGTAAGATTGGAAAGGTCATTAACCAGCGTACTAATACATGCGACACATATAGGAGAAATACTGGAGCAAGAAAATGAATGAATCCATAAAACAACCAACTGTTTAACCATTGTCTCTAGGACATACAGCACCTTAAGCAAAATTTATTGAATCAATTCTCATTATCTTGCTGTCTTACAAGAAAATATATATATCCTTGACAACGATAATTGTTTTACCTCTCGTCAGAGTTCCTCGAGTTGAGAGAAGAAATTTCAGAATTCTGAAGAAAAAGGCATTAAATGAATATAAATCTAAAAATATCTTTCGACCCAATTGAGGGAATGGAAAAAAAAAGGGTTTAAGTAATAGTCACAAATCAGTCTTTGCAATGAAAATCCCTTACCTCTAAAGATGCTCTGAACTTATCATTTTCCAAAGACTTATTTACGGCATAAAACTTCCCTCCCTCATAAACACTTTGGTTATCATGATAGGTACTTCGGACAGCACAGTGCATCTTTGGCTGTTCCTACATATCAGCAGCACAAATATCTGGACAGTAAATAAAAAGGAGGACCCTCCAAAATGTTTACCAATATTTAGCAAGTGATTAGGGAAAAAATTGTATAAGTTATATTTAGGAAAAGCATGGAATTGTGAAAACTAAAAATTGTAAGCTACCTAACAAGTTGATTGACTATAACACAAAAACAAATTAAGATCTGAAAAACGAGTCAGTAGTTTTTCTTTCTTAAGCATTTCAAGACTGGAAATTAAATCCCCTTCCCATCCCTATGAGAAGCGTCCGAACCCCATTTCTCTTGTACCACTCAAGAGGTTTTGCAAATTAATCAGCAGCTCATAACAAAACATTTGCCAAAATGAGACACTCATAATAACTGTAAGTGACACCAACTGATTACATAAAGACGACAAACAATACAAAACATTCCCATTACACGACGTACTACAGAAAACCATTCACATTTCATTGCAAGTCAACCAGTTACTTGATACTAGAACAGTGTTATCAAAGGCGCGCCTCAGGTAGAGGCGCCAGCCATTGCGCCAAGAGGGTGTCCAGGCGAGGCGACGTGTATCAGGCGTGCGCCTAGGAGATGAGGTGCGCGCCTGATGCCAATGAGTGAGGCGCGCCTTAGGCGCCTGATGCCAAAAATCTTAGTTTTTGATCCGATTTCGTTGATTAAAGCTCACTTTTTTTTTCCTTTTTTTGGTTTTTTTCCGGCAGAGAGTTAAAAAAAAAATAATAATAATAACAATAAATCTCATAATTTAACTTAATTTATTTACTTTTGACATGGCTCTTAGATAATTTGTTGAGATCGTTAAAAATTATAAGAAAAATTTATATTTTGTAAAATGCAAATGTTTGCTATAATAATTAATAATTGATCATACATTTATAATTATTGGGGACATGATTTTAACCAAAAAATTAAACTAGTCAATAACAAAATTGTACATAAGACAATATAAGTAAATATTAATATCTTAGTTATTATAGCAACTTAGTTATGAAAATAGTGATGTATATAAATTTAATTGAGTGCAATAATTTATAAATGTTTTGTCATAATTTGATCAAAATATTAAAAAATACTCAAAACAAAATGATTAGAAGAATATAATGTTCCTATTTCTAATTGAAAAATTATATGTATAAATATGCGCCTCACATTCCTCAGGCGCGCGCTTAGGCTACAGGACCTTTTGCGCCTCGGTGCGCCTTTAATAACACTGTACTAGAAATGATAAATAGATGACAGAGCTATAACACATCTCAACCCAAAACAAAAAAGATGGATTGCAAACACAAAAACGAATGCTATAATGGCAATAATAACACAATTGGGTACACCAAAAAAGAAAGAAAAGATTCCAATCAGGTTGAAAACAACGAAATGATGATGAAATAATGATGCTACCAAACAATTCAAGAACAATACAGACAACAAACAATAAATTGTCACAATAAACAAACCAAACCAAACAAAACAAAGCCTTTTCCCACTAGGTAGGGTCGGCTACATGGATTTTTTGATGTCATTATGCTCTATCTAAGATCAATGATTCATTAGGCTCCGGAAAACCTAGGTCTCTTTTTATTATTTTTGTCATGTCAACTTAGGCCTTCCCCTTTCTCACTTGTCATATGAGAGCACCATTTGCTCTCCTTTCTCACTGGATCACTTAAAAGCCTACGTTGGATATGTTCAAACCACCTTAGCCTTGTTTCTCTCATCTCATCAATCGGAGCTACTCCCAATTTCTTCCTAATTACTTCATTTCTAACTCTGTCTTTCCTAGTCTACCCTCACATCCATTTAAGCATTTTCATCTCAGGTACCCTCATTTTTTGGACGTGTTGATGCTTTATTACCCAAAATTCGGTTCGATAAAGCATTGCAGGTCTCACGGGGGTCCTATAGCCTTTAAGTTTTAAAGGAATGTTGCGATCGCATGAGACCCCATACGCACATCTCCATTTCTTCCAGCCAGATTGAATTTTATGTGTAATATCTTGACTGACTTCTCCATCTTTTTGAAGGATGGACCTGAGGTATTTAAAACACTCGCTACTTAAGATTTGTTGGTCGCTAATTTTTATTTCTACCGCATTACCTCTACAACCTTTTTTAAACTCACACACCAAAGCACGAGATGACACAAAATGAACAATGTCACAAATCCCAAAAGAATCCCAATAGAATATCAGCTGTACCAAAACAAAAATTTTGGAAATAAGTCAAAAAAATGATTTGCGACCTATGATGGAGTGTCTTGCGACCTCCTCAACTACATTCAATTCAAATTAACAAATAACAGCAAGAAGAACATCACTACCTTGGTCCATTTCCAAAATCCAAATAACATGTTGAATATATATTCATGTGATTGAATCAAGCAGGCTAGACAAGTAGACAACTAAACAAAAGGTACAATAAAAACTTGAAATTAAATGAAGAAACACAGACATTGACGATAAATGAAAAAATCATTAAATTATATTTCTACAAACTCAAGAGAGTAAAAATCATCAAACTAACCAGGAATATATCAACCTCTTAAAAGAAATCCATTGAAATGAAAAAAAAAATATTTCAAACCCAAAAAACCTATGAGTTATAATTGTATCAGTACAAAAAAATGAAAAGAGAAAATTTTTTCTTCTCCTTTCATTTTACTGCGTTGATTGATTTAGAAAAGAATATAAATATGAGTAAAGCCCCCAATAATCATCAACATCAGTAAAAAAAAAAGGGTTCCCCAAATTTAGGTGTGAGGTTCAAAGATTATTAACACAACTACCCCCACAGCTAAAATTACCTGTGAATTTCCCTTTTCTAGATATCAGCCGCACAAAAAAAAAAAAAAAAACTATATAAATTAATAAACCATTGAATTTGACTCATTCTCCAAAATATGGACATAAATATAGTAAAAAAAAAAATATAAAAATAGATAAAACAAATAATAATGAATATTTCAATTAAAACAGTAACAGCCCAGATAAGGAAAAATTCAAAACAGGAAAAAAAAAAAAAAAAAAAAAAAAAAAATGAGCTAACAAACCATAGCTGGGTTCTTCTTCTTCTCACTGTGGTCTTTAAGTAAAGCAATCGCTATTCGTCTCAATTTGATCTGAATAAAATCTAATGAATGAAATGGTGTTGCTTTGATTTTAATTTTGGTTTAATGGAGAGTTGAGTTTTTTTTTTTTTTTTTTTTTTAATCGATGGAGAGTTGAGTTAATTTTCAAATTTATGAAACAAATGGAGCGCGTGACTGCGTGAATGCAAATCTTTTAGCTTTTGAGAGAGAGAGCGAGAGGAAGATAACAATGAGTCAATACCATTTCAGTTCAAAGCAAATTACATTTTATTGATCTAGTTTCAAGTTTCAACGAATAACATTTCACCCCTTAAAGGATATAATAACATCATTGTTGCCCTTTAAATTTTAGAATTAGTTTTCATTACACCTAGCGCACTCGATTTTGATTAAATTGAATGAATCATTATAAAATAATAATTAAAATTTTGTTAAAATAACCATATTTCTCATTATTTATTATACAAAATCCTATCTCTTAACTTATTTATTTTTTAATCCTATAATTTTAAATTTTGTTATTTTTAGTCATTTTTTATTACTCTTTAATTCATTTTTTTTTACTAATAAGGGGTTTGACCTAATTTTATCCTTATAAAGAAAAAAAATACATTTCACGGTAAATACAGTTCATGTGAACAATAATTTTAATTTTTCTTTCAAAAACGGGTGTGTAAGTTCAAATACATTTTCACCATTTATCTTCTTTTTGGGCACTGTGTTTTGAAATCACTTATTTTCATTTTAAATACACACTAAATATTTATTTCTCTTCAACTTTTTGTGTGCAGATGAAATCAATTATAGTCACATTATGACCGTACCTAAATAAATACACACTCAGACACATATTTAATTGACATTCATATAGTTACAATGTGACCGAGGTCACAAATGTAATTGTCCTCAATGTGCTTGAAGGTTAGTAATATGATTAAAGGTCGGTAATGTGATTAAGATAACTAATGTGATTGAGGGTCAGTAATATGTTTGAGGTCAAAATTATAATTGTGCTCAATGTGATTGAGGATCGGTAATGTAACTAAAGTCACAAACGTGACTGGGGTATAAATATGACTAAATAATCAGTCACCCAACTGATAGTCACATTATAACTTTGAGTAAAAATATGAATATGACTTAGTTCTTTGTTACTTAAGCAAAATATTATTGTGACTGTGCTCAATGTCACTAAGGATCGGTAATATGACTGAGGTGATTTGAGAGACTCGGGCACCAAAGTGATAAGAGCCAAAGAAGGTAGGGACTTAAGAGGACCGATGTGACCCCACTCATCTCTTGAGATTAATCTATTCTCACTGAATTATGAGAGATTGTCTTAAACCAAATGGAATAATTTTATTAATTTGTTAATAAAATATTAGGATCCCTCGTCTAGAGCCAAACATAAAAGTTATGTTAAGTATGTGCTTGTGCACAATGTATTAAAAGTATAAAGATACAAATTAATAAAATCAATATGCACTAAAATAAAATAGATCTAAACTTAAGAAAAAAACTTCCTATGAAATATATTAAGCTTAAACCTTCCAACACAATTGGGTAGCCCATTAAATGTAGGTAGGTAATCCCAAAACTCATTAGGCGAGGGACTTGTATATTTAAGAACTATCTGATCTGTTTGTTTATATAGCCTAGATGGTTGTAAACCCAAAACCCATTAGGTGAGGGCCAATCATATGTTGTATATGACAAAAGGTGTTTGGCTTGGTTTAACTAGTGAAGATGTCGAAACCCATTAGGTGAGACATTGTTTACTAGAGGTGGTTAGAATGTCGAACCTTGTATGAAGATACAAACAAAATGAGTTTTGATTTTTTGAAAATGAAATACTAAAACCCATTGGGTGAGGTAAATCACTAATAATAAGAATTCGACGTCCCAATAGAAATATATTTAATAATATTTTTGTTTTTCCATTGAAAATGGAGTATGGAATTCGATTAAATATATATATATATTTATAAAAGACCTTAAAATAAATTATAAGTTTATTTTAAGAAAAACTAACATACTATTGTCTTTTTCAAAGAACGTGATACAAAGAAAATATTGAATCTATTAGCATCAATACATGACAAAGACAAACTCATTGGACCGAACTTTCTTGAATGGCGTCGTAAACTCAAGATTATTTTGAATTATGAATGTCTAACCTATATCCTTGATATGGTGGATCATGTTCCCGTCAGTGATGACACTCCTCTTGAAGAAGCTGAAGCCTAGCGTAAGTGGGAGGCATATGAGCTGAAAGTGAGAAGCTACATAAAAGCTTCTATTAGTTCATCTTTGTTAGAGCAATATAATAGGGTGGACTCTTCTGTGGAAATCATGGATCACCTAAAAGAGTTGTTTGGTGAAAACAGTGAGACTGCAAGATATGATATCACTAGTAAGGTGTTCAAGATGGAAATGAAAGAGAATACTCCCGTCTCAGATCATGTACTTAAGATGATCAATTTGATTGAATAATTTGATACTTTTGATCTAGGACTGACCTTTAAAGCAAAAGTGGATTTGATCCTACAATCCCTCACTCCATATTTCAAGAGCTTTGTTACCAACTTCAACATGAATAAGTTGATCGGGAAAACTAGATCACTTTTTGAGCTTCACGGCTCTTTAAAGACTTATGAGAAGACTATGGTGAAAATATTGGTAATGGAAAGGGGACCGTTCTTGCTATTTCTCAACCTCGAACTGGTAAGAATGGAAAGGGCAAGAAATGAGCCCCTAAGCAAAAACAAGCCTTCTGGAGGTGTCATTAAAAGAAAGGAAATGAAAACAAAGTCAATGATAAGTTCATTCATTGCAAGAAGAAATGACATTAGAAGAGAAACCGTTCTCTTTACTTGGCAAGCCTAAAAAATCAGTTGAATATATTGCCTCACTACATGTTATAGAAACCGATCTTAGCATTAGTTTCAATTCTCATTCATGGATTTTATATTCTGCTGCTACCTCACATATTTATATGTCCTCGTAGATTATAAAGAGTAAGTGGTTACTCAATGAAGGTAAAGTGGTCCTGAAGGTTGGGAATGAAGAGCTAGTTTCAATTGCCGCCATGGTGACATGTCATCTCCTTTTATCATCAAGAAATTTAATTTTATTAGATGAAGTTTTATATTTTTTTAGTATAATAAGGAACATTATTTCCATTCATGTTTTGACTCAATGCAATTATGAATATCATTTTGTTAATGGGAAATATAATATTTATTATTTAAATAAATTTATTGGTACTGGAATAAATACAAATGGTTTATATGTCTTGCAAATGAATGAGAATATTAATAAAATGTTAAATATAGTAACAACAAAGCGTCATAGAGATAACATTAACTCAAAACTTCTTTGTCACATAAGATTAAGTCATATATGAGACAAAAGGATTTCACGATTGGAGAAAGAAAGTTAGCTTCTATCATTAGGTTCGGAACCTTATCCCATTTGTGAGTCATGTATCAAAGGCAGAATGACTAAGTCACCTTTTGTGGGACAAAATAAAAGGGCTAAAGATATTTTGGAGTTAATATATACAGATGTATGTGGATCGCTTAACATTATTGCTAATGGTGGTTATCAATACTTCATTACATTCGCTGATGACTATTCAAGATTTGAGTATTTATACCTAATGAAATATAAATCATAATCCTTTGAAAAGTTAAGGAATATAAGAATAAAGTAGAGAAACAATTGGGGAAATGTATTAAAACACTAAGATTTGATCGTGAAGGAGAATACCTAGGCCCAGAGTTTCAAGATTATCTCATGGAACATGGAATCATATCACAAGTAACACCTTCATATATGCCTCAACACAATGGTGAGCTCTGCTAATTTACCAACATCCATTTAGGGATATGTTATCTAAACTGCACTGTATGTTCTTGAAAGAGTTCCAACCAAATCTGCTCCAAAGATGCCATATGAGATGTGGTATGGGAAATGTCCTAATTTATGATACTTAAGAATTTGGGGTTTTCTAGTATACGTGAGAAAAATATTCATAGAAAAACTGGATTCAAGATCTAAGAAAGGTCACTTTATAGGATATCCCAAAGATTCAATGAGATACTACTTCTACATTCCCTATAATCAAAATGTTGTGATTAATAAGAATGTTCCTTCCTTGAAGAAAAATTTATTCAAGAATGAAGTTCAACAAAAGAAGTAGACCTAGAAGAAGAGGTATCCCAATATGAAACCCCTAAAACACAAAGTGATCTTAATTAAGAGGAACTAAACAGAACCAGAAGCACCTCTTGAAACACAACCACTTCGTAGGTTCGTTAGGGAATCTCACGCTCCATTGAGATACACCTTAATCAATCAAGAAGATTTTGAATCTTTTCTTATTGGTGAGGCTGTTCATATTGATGACCCTAGGAATTACGGAGAAGTAATGTTAGACATTGATTCAGCTCAATGGCTTGAAGCTATAAAGTTTGAGACTGGATCCATGTATTCAAGGAATTAGTCCTATTGGGTATAAATAGGTTTTCAAGAGAAAGATTGGAAAAGATGCAAAAGTAGAAACTTTCAAAGCCATATCTGTGGTAAAATGATATACTCGGAAACAATGAATTGATTATAAGGAATCTATCTCGCAAGTAGCTATGCTAAAATCCATCATTATTCTATTGGCTATAGTAGCGTACTATGACTATGATTATGAAATATGACATATGAATGTTAAAACAACTTTTCTAAATGGTTTTTTTCAAGAAGAAATTTATATGAAACATGTAGAAGGTTTTACATCTAAAGAAGAAAGTCATAAAATGTGTAAGTTGTAGAGATCCATGTATGGATTGAAGCAAGCATCCAGAAGTTGAAATCTTTGTTTCAATAATATAATCAAAATATTTGGTTTCATTAAGAACGTTGATGAACCTTGTGTTTACAAAAAAATCAGTGGGAGCAAGATTATTTTCTTGATATTGTATGTGATGACATATTGTTATTGGGAAACGAAATTGGACTAATGACGTCTGTAAAAGTTTGGTTATCCACCATTTTCTCCATGAAAGACTTGGGAGAGACAACCTACATTCTTGGGTTTAGGATCTATAGAGATAGATATATCGTTTATATCTATCTATATCATATGTGTATATCTTGAGACTTATGTAACTAGCATCATTATTCCAAAGGAGTTTGAGATCATGAGAGTCAATGATGCTTATACGAATAAGTCTTAAAATATATTCTTGGTCAGATGATTATTGTACGGGGCAAAAATATATTAGGACCAATACTGTTGTATGTCGCCTAAGATTAACATTAGATGCTAATAAAATATATGATGAGTCTTATATCATAATGACATAAACAGTTGGTGATTAATTAGAAGAATGACACATCGAACAAGAACACATAAATGATCGATCACATGGTAACGTTATCTTAGGTCATTGATAATCGTTATAATATACTAGTGTTATCATGTCATTTGACATGCGATACGATTCTAGTTTTTTAGAAATTTGTCATGATTCACTAAACAATATCATTCGACTAGCCAAGCCTTATAAAAAAGTATTGGATGATTTTGAATGACTAGCATACGAAGTTAAATGCGAATCTATATGGGATCCGATAGTTTTGATAATGAAATCTAGAGATGTTCCAAGGAAACTATATATGGAGAAGTTTTTGGCCAAAGCATGATATCTAAGAGATGTCACAAATATATAAAGTTTAAAGTAATATCATACATTAAGGACTTGACTTATCCATGGTCTGTATTTGATAAAGAATATAAAATCAAAATGAATGAGATGACGTGTTCGAATATATTTTTCAGGTTCATATGTTTTCCCACTTCATTCATTGGCTTGGAGCCATAGCATATTGCTAGGTGTTTACTTATGGTATGTCCGATGTCATAAGATGAAATATTAAGGAGTTCATATTTACCACTATTACTTGATAATGAACCAAGGGTTGTCGCACTTCATATAGTCTTCGGAAATAAAAAAAATTCAGAGAATGTTGATCATTAAAGAGTTAATTAAAATATTTTGGGATTTTTTGGAAAAATTATTTTTCAATTAAATCGAATTTTATAATATATGATATTAGAATATTAATACTTTAATAAGATTAAAATATATTTAATGGAATTTTAATTTAGATTTATTATTTAAATAAGTATTAGATATTTATGTAAATATAAATTTATATTTAAGTAGTTGTTAATTAAATATAAACTAATTAATTGATTAATTAAATAAAATTAATTAAAAGTCCAAAATAATATTTGATCTAATGGACCTTAATTTAGTTGGCTACTGTCTTAATTAATTAAGTTCTAATTAAAATATATATTTATGGATGATTTTTTCCTAAACAAGCTTGACAAATCTTGGAAAGTATCATTAATTAATTAAGTTTGATTTGGAAAGTTATTTTTGAGTATCCTAAACACATTATGACACAAGAAGCCACTTCCCCTCTATAAATAAATGAGAGTTTCGACCATAGCCGGATCAAGCCTCTCCTTGGTTGTTTTTGAGTGATTTTTTCCATATGTTGTGTTCTTTAGTGGTACTTAGGGTTTCTTCAAACTTGCCATAGAGAGAAAATTATTTTTTTCTCTAATCCATATTATTCTAAGCCTCTACATCCTAAGAAAAGAAAAAGAATTTTCTTATTGTTCTTTCAAGTGGGACAATTTATTTTATTGAAGACACTAGTGTGCCAATTAGAAGCGTAACGTTTGGTAAGCTAAATCAAAGGGAAAACAAAAAAGTCTTGAAACGCCATAAAGAAATCACAAAGTAGGAAGTTTGGTGATGTTTTCTTAAACCCTAATATTGTTATATGATGAATGCATACTTATTTATATCTTGATGTATTTATTATATTAGTTTATTAATATATATTTACATATATGCATATATGTTTGTTTTGTCAACAACAACATAATCAAGATCTTAATTTTAATATCCAGTCAAATGGATGGTTTCGCTTTGAGGTTATGTTGTTTTGATGAAAACAAAGATAAAAAAGCAGGTTTATGGTTCATTGGAACACTTTCTCATTAGGCTATTATTTTATATTGATAAAATAATTATTTTTGGCTTACTTTCTAATTAGGCTATTATTTTATATGGATAAAATAATTATTTTTATGCCAAATTAGAATTTTTATCTTCCTAAAATAGTTTTTGGAAAAAAGGAAAATTCTAATAAAACTGATTTGTTGCTAGTTTATTTTTTGGACTTCATTTTTAGAAAGTTGTAATTAAAAGTGTTTAATATTACTAAAATAAAATGAATCCTATGATAAATTGATTAAAGTAAAATCAATCTATTAATTAATTAACATGATTAAATAATAAGAGAATAAAATATTGAATATATATATATATATATATATATATATATATATATATAATATTTTAAAAGTTTCAAAATTAGTATAGAATTTAACTAGCCGTGAAAGCCTAAAACTTTCTCAATTAAGGATGTGATTAGAGAGATTCTGGAACCAAGGCGATAAGAGCCTAAATAGGTAGGGACTTAAGTGGACCTATGTGATCCCCATCATATCTGAGAGTTTTCTCTTCTCACTCAATTATGAGAGATTGTCATAAAGCAAATGGAACAATTTTATTAAAGTGTAAATAAAATACTAGGATCCCTTATCTAGAGCCAAAATAAAAGTTATGTTAAGTATGTGCTTGTGCATGATGTATTAAAAGAATTAAAATACAACTTAATAACATCAATATGCACTAAAATAAAAGAGACCTAAACTTAAAAAAAAAAAATCTCCCTATGAAATATATTAAGCTTAGACCTTCCAACACAGTTGAGTAGCCCATTAAATGAATGTAGGTAATCCCAAAACCCATTAGGTGAGAGGCTCTTTTATATTTAAGAACTATCCGATCTGTTTGTCTACATAGCCTAGATGGTTGTAAACCCAAAACCCATTAGGTAAGGGCCAACCATATGTGGTATGTGACAAAACAATATTGGGATTACCTTGACTAATGAAGATGTCAAAACCTATTAGGTGAGACATTATTTACTATAGGTGGTTATAAGGTCGAACCTTGTATAGAGATACAAACAAAATGAGGTTTGATTTATTGAAAATGAAATACTAAAACCTATTAGGTGAGATAAATCACTAACAACAAGAATTCGTCGTCCCACTAGAAATATATCCAACAATCTATTTTTTTTATTATTGAAAATGGAGTGTGGAATTCGATTAAAAATAGTAGGAGCTATATTTGTTTATAAAAGACCTTAAAACAAATTATAAGTTATTTTCAAGAAAAACTAACATACTATTGTCTTCTTCAGAGAACATGATACAAAGAAAATGATGAATCTATTAGCATCAATACTTGACATGGTGGATCATGATCTCGCCAATGATGACACTCCTCTCGAAGAAGATGTAGCCTAACTTAAGTCGGAGACATACGAGCTAAAAATGAGAAGCTACATAAAAGCTTCCATGAGTTCATCCTTACTAAAGCAATATGATATGGTAGACTCTCCTGTGGAAATCATGGATCACATAAAAGAGTTGTTTGGTGAAAGCAGCGAGACTACATAATATGATGTCACTAATAAGTTATTCAAGATGGAAATGAAAGAGAGAACTCTCATCTCAGATCATGTACTTAAGAAGATTAATTTGATTAAACAATATGATACTTTTGATCTGGGTCTGACCTTTAAAGCAAAAGTGGATTTGATCCTACAATCCCTCACTTCAGATTTTAAGGGCTTTCTTACCAATTTCACCATAAATAAGTTGATCAGGAAAACTAGATCACTTGCTAAGATTTATGGCTCTTTAAATACTTATGAGAAGACTATAGTGAAAATTGGTTATGGAAAGGGAACCATTCTTGCTATTTCTCAACCCCGCACGGGCAAAAAGGGAAAGGACAAGAAATGAGCCCCTAAAAAACATAAGCTTTCTAGAGGTATCACTAAAAAGAAATGAAAGGACTAGAAATTCAATGATGAGTGCTTTCATTATAAGAAGAAAAGACACTAGAAGAGAAACCGTTCTCTTTACTTTGCAAGCCTGAAAAAACAAGTTGAAGGTATTATCTCACTACATGTAATAGAAACAGATCTTAGGATTAGTTTTAATTCTCATTCATGGATTTTACATTATGCCACTACCTCAAATATTTATATGTCCTTGCAGATTTTAAAAAGTAAGTGATTACTCAAGAAAGGCAAAATGGTCCTGAAGATTGGGAATAGAGAGCTAGTCTTAGTTGCCGCCATATGGACATGTAATCTTCCTTTATCATCAAGACATTTAATTTTATTAGATAATGTTTTAATTTTTTCTAGTACAATAATGAACATTATTTCCATTCCTGTTTTGACTCGATGCAATTATGAACTTCTTTTGTTAATGGGAAATGCAACATTTATTATTTGAATAAATTTATTATTATTGCAATAAATATAATTGGTTTATATGTCTTGCAAATGAATGAGAATACTGATAAAATATTAAATATAATAATAACAATAAGTCCTAGAGATAACATTAACTCAAAACTTCTTTGGCACCTATGATTAAGTCATATATGAGACAAAAATATTTTACGATTTGAGGAGGAAAGTTTTCTTTCATCATTAGGTTTAGAATCATATTCCACTTGTGAGTAATTTCCTAAAGGAAAAATTATTAAGTCATCTTTTTGGGACAAAATAAAAAGGCTAAAGATATTTTCGAGTTAATACATAGATATGTATATGGACCGCTTATCATTATTTCTAAAGGTGGTTATCAATACTTCATTATAGTCACTGATGACTATTCAAGATTTGGATATTTATACCTAATGAAACATAAATCAGAATCCTTTGAAAAGTAACATAAGTATAAATTAGAGAAACAATTGAGGAAATGTATTCAAACAGTAAGATGTGATCGTGAAGAATAATACCTATGTGGGAGAGAATCGGGGTTTACGCTATGCCTATGACATCGGCAGTCACGACCCTGTTAGGCTCGCAGCCCGTAGAGAGTACGGATAGCCCACAGGGACTAACCGGAGAATAATGGAGTCGTCACCCAGTAAAAGACATTGTGAATGATTTAAGGTCGTACTAAACCCCTAGCAAGGTCCGACCCTAAACCTGTTTAGGTTTGAAATGGTCTCTTACTGATGCTAGTATAATATCCAAGTTTAAAAGAAGTATCACCATATGATTGAAATGTTCGGTCAGATTTACATGAAGTCTGACCAGATATTCATAAACATAGGCATAATAAAGCAGCATCATGTGCAGATAACAATTACAATAAAAATGGTAAAAAACTCAATAGTAAATGAAAGATAATAAAATGAACATGATAGAACTTATGTCTCGTCGACCTGGTTTCGTAGAAGTTTGGCTGGATATTCCTTATAAAACTGATGACCGGCCGGACTTATTGTAAGTCTGGTAAGATATTAATCGTAAAACAGGAACATAATAGGGCACATACATGGATGGAATAACGATATAATAGAAATGAAAACAACAAGACAATGATTAATCAAAAATAAGATAAACGTCTCACTGGCCTAGCTTCGGGAAGCCTGGCTGGATATTGCTATGGATGTTTGGTCAGATATATAGTGAGTCTAGTCGGTTATATAGTGCGCGTACCCAACCAAATATAGAAACATACATCACTAGAATATCATATTAAAAACAACATAAAATAATAAAAGCTAATTACATAAAATCGGCTATTTGCATAAGCATTTCCCAATGGTACATAGAGTTGTATCCTGAGTGCAGATCATATTACCGTCCATTGGAAATCAGCTATGAAATTTACGTCCGGATACCAACAAGGAACCATATACGACCGGACATGTTTCGACTTATTTATGTCCGGGCGGATGTGAACCAAGTCCGACTGGACATACTGTGTCAGGACAGTAGTGGAAATGAATGGAAATAATGATAAAGGTTCCTTCAAGTTGTACCTTATACGTATCTGGTTCATAAAACGCCTCTGAAATATTGGTAGTTTACTGAATCGTTCATCGGAAGAAGTGATACTCCATGAAATTCTCACTATGTTTTTTCTCAACTCTCAGTCTCAACTCACTCTCTATTTCTTTCAATATGTTCTCACTGTTTACTGTTTTACTCACTCTCTATTTCTTTCAATATGTTCTCACTGTTTTCAACTCACTTCTCATTATTTGTTTTTCCTCACTCTGGAAAACTCATTGCCTTTATATAGGCATAAGCTTAACAGGATAATAATGAGTTAAAATTAAAATTAAAATAAATCACGAGGAAAATCCACTAGCTATTTGGCGTAATCCTACACCTATATCGGATAACTAGCATGTGCGTTATGTCCGATCGGATTTAAGATTTTCGATGTATATCCGACCTTCTGAGAGAGTTATGGCTGGGTATATGTGATGTCTGGCTGGGTTCTTATGTCTAAAATAGGTATGGCCGAACATATGTGATGTACGGTCAGATGTCAGTGTCTGAGAGAGGTCCGGCCAGACATTAGTAATGTTCGACTGGGATTTGACTATTTTCTAAATTCTCTGAAATTTTTCTCCATCATGTGTTTATCCTGGTAACTTTCCAAACTTTCAAGTGGTGCCCCTGTACGAGCTTATTATCGAGCTATGAGTAAAAATACAATGTCTATAGTCGCCCTTACGTCGGTAAGCTTGGGTAGTATGTGACAAAGACAAATCTATCAAAGTCATGAATGCATTTTTACTTTCCTAGCTTGTCTAGCGTCAACAAACTTACATGGCTTTGTTGTAGTATGTTTGTTGGTAGATAAGCTTTCAGGCCCTCCGCATTTTAATCGTTAGTGCAGAGATTCATTCTCGACTGTGAGAGTAGATGGACTCACAGATCCTCTGATTGATTCAGTTGGAAGGGATTCTTTCCCGATAGATAGACCTAGAGGTCTCCCGATTCATTTGATTAGTTAAGATTCATTCATGATTGTGATAGTAGATAGGCCCGCATGTCTCCCAATTCATTCTGCTGGTTGGAATTCATTCTCGATTGTGATAGTATATAGACCTACGGGTCTGCTGATTCATTCGACTGTTTGGGATTTATTCCCAGCTATCTTGTTTCATGATCAGACTAACTTCCATCTGCTTGTAGGAAGAATATTCTTTGACTGGCTTGAGGTTTTGTTAACAAAGGTTCTTACCCTCTAGGATTTTACCTTTTTTTTTTACCAAGTTCAGGTACTCATAACACGAGTCTGATACCAAAAGAACGGTTTGCCTCTTTCATGTCTGGTTAGACTTTTCTTCACTTATGTTTGGCTGGATATAACTGTTAGGATTTATGTCATAAAGCTTCATGTATTGTAAACAGAATTGATTATTGTAATAATATTATTAAATGCATTATCATTTTATTAAAGTTGTTTGATTTATATCACATATTTTCCAATTGTCTTGTTTACCTTTATTACTCTTATACCTTCAGACTTAGTGTATGTTTGATGCACAAGAGGATTTAAGTCTAGAGTTAGTAATCTAAATAGTCCATAGAGAGCAAACAAAGAGGGTACTTTGTTTGTGGTTTATCTATAGCTGCGGTCCATTCCATACTTGTATGACGACCTTGATCCGGGATCGTTCATGTAGTGACATGAGAATTGAGGCACCTTGTATGATGAGATCATATAGAACTGGACTCAGATAAATACGAATTTCTTTTAATATCCGTTAACCGAAGAAATTCATTTTATCTAATAGATGGTCATATATGGATTCGATCTTAATCCTGAGTAGACTACGAACTCTTGCATGATAGGCTATATCCTTTGATTTACTATAGTGAGGTTGGTGTTGCATTCTCAACCAATAACTACGTATTTTGGGGATATGGTTTGGTGTGTAGCTGGGAACGTTTTACATAGATATGGAATTCACTCATTCTTACGAGAAGCAGAAGAATGCCTTTTTTAAGAGTTGATTCGGGACTTGAACAATTTGAGCGCTCAACGTTTCTATTACAAATAGAAAGTTTTATATTCATAATTCTTATGAATTAATTATTCATTATAGAATCAATGATGCTTAAGAGAAAAAATATTTAGAGGGGTTTAACGGATTTATGACCCGACTCTATTTATGAGATATTCGTGAAGGGATATATCCATATGTAATGACTATATCGATGGACACCGAAGTTGTTCGATTTATTTTATCCATCTATGGTAACAGGAGTTCAACTTCGAGTTTTTAGTGGAATAATCCAGAGTTAATAATTCGTAATATTTGATTAAAGGGTTTAATTAATATTTCGAAATTATTGGAGCTCGGAACCGTAGGTCTATATGGTCCCCATGCTAGCTCGATTAACTATAGCAAACCTAATATAATTAGATTGTCTAATAATATGCTCACATTATATTTATATGTTATTAATATGATTAATAATAATTTTTATCACAAATGAAAATAATATTAAATTAATTTAATATTATGTTTTCTAATATTTTTTATTATGAGATAATCAAATAATAATTATAAGATAATTATTACATCATTAATAATTATGAGATAATTATTAGATCATCATTGATAATGCATAATTATGAGATAATTATGACATCATTATTTGATAATGGTAAATGCATTATCAAGACAAGCCTTAATGGTTTGCCAAATCATCCACCAAATTTTTGTTAATTAATTTTGACCTAATTACCTAACTTGTTCCATTATCAAATGGATTTGGTTGACACTCCACTCAAGTGTTTTTTCCATTTAAAAAGTGAGAGGATGTTGGTGGTTGAAATTGGAAAGAATCAATTCTCTACACTCTCCACTCTATAAATAGAGTGAATTTTGCAAAAACCATTTACACACAAAAAATTAGAGTTAGAGAGAAAATTCAAGCAAACACAAAAGTTGTGAGAGAATTTGAAAATCATGAATTTTTCTTAATTGCTAAGACATAAAAATTCTACTTGAGTTAGATATTGATCTAGTTCATCTTTCCAAAATAATTTGTGACAATATCATTTCTCTAAATAGTTTAAAGTTTGATACTTCTCTAAATAGTTTAGAGATTGATATTTGTGAGTGAAGCCCACACTTCGGTTTGTTGGTTTCGAGATATAGCTCGGAAGATTGGGTAGTTGATTCCACGGTAGAATCTTAAAGGAAATTCATCAAGTGTTTGGTGGAGTTCGACTTCAACAAAGGGAGAAGGCAAAGAAAATTTTAAAGATCCATACCAGAGCCGGTGCCCACAATAGCAATTTTCACTGCGCTAAGGAAAAGTCATTTCCTACAATTGGCATCGAGAGCTTAAGGTTGAAAAGTTTTCTAAACCCTTCTCGTTTTAGTTTTAATAATTTATATGGGATATAGATTATTAAAATGCATGTTGTGATGAGTAGGCACAATTAGATTCATGATATGAATGGTTTTAATGTTCATGTGATGAATGTTTACTTTTGATTCATGTGATGAATGTGTTGCGTTGATCGTTAATTTTTCCGGCTCTTATTTTTAGCATTGTAAATGTAAGACCATAAGGTCATATTCTTTCAAGTGTTGTAAGTGAGGACCATAAGATCATATTCTTTCAAGTGTTGTAAGTTCATTTCCTTTGTAATAAGTTCATTATGTAACCCTATTTGTAACTTGGAGGAGCCGATGCCGCGAAAGACTTTTGACGAAGAAATTCTGCAAAGAACTCAACAACACTCCATGGAAAAAGATTTGAAGACCAATGGATGCCTTGGATTTATTGTACTAATTAGATTAGTATAGAAAAATAAGAGTCCGGTCAACGCAATTTGATATATGTTTGTTTTCACTTTTTCCAGCCCTTGGAAATTGAGTTGCGTCACGACGCAACTCATTTTCGCGTTGTGTCGCGCCCAGCTTACGGGACCAGAGGCTTCTGCCTCATTTGCGTCGCGACGTAGGTCACCTTGCATCGCGACGCGGCCCTGTGCTAGAACAATTCCAGTTTCTGGTATCATGGGCATCGCGACGCCCATCGGTTTGTGTCGTGACGCCCAGACTGGGATTATATATATGTTTTAAATTGTTTATTAACATGTCATATAGCCTATGGTGCCTACTCTTGTATTTTTCACATGCCATAACATGTAGATATGCATGATATTTTAGTCATAAAATATGATTTTATGTAATTTAAAAGTTAAATAAGAATATGAGATGCATGCAAACGGATTAATAAGATTAATTAGTTTAAAGGTTTAAAAATTGCGAATTCAAGTTTTAGAAACAAATGGACCTTATGAGTACATTATTTTCCTTGTTATATCGGATGGAAATCCGGACGTAAATTCCATAGCCGATTCCGAATGGACGGTAATATGGTATGCACTCGGGATACAATACCATGTACCGTTGGAATAAATAATGTGTTTTTATCGATTAAATGGTTTAATGAAATTTGGTCCGTTCGTTGAATTCTAATTTTTAAAACCTATTAGTGGACTAATAATTTAAGAGTTAAATTGATTAGATCACTATAACAACTTGATTAAATTAATTTAATTAATTTAATTGGTTAGTGGAGACTAATCAGGATTAATGAATAAAATTTTAAGAGTTAAAATTGGTTAGATCACTAAATTATCAACTAGTATTAAAAAGATTGTGACTTTAGCCGAGCATAATCTAAATTAATAGGATACTAGTGAGATAGAAACCTTACACTTCAAAATAGTGAGTGGGAGAGGGGTATACCACAATATATCCCATGATCTCCATTGTTACCCCAGAAACGTGAGATTCAATATGCGCCTCGAGACGACTTTGCTTTCGTCCCCCTATGGATGGTGTCCTTTTTGGGTCAATATCAGGTTTGGATTCCGAAAGGATAGTGACTCTAGATGTATCTGGTGACTTGACCTACCCTACGGCAATACTTCACTAGTTAAGTCCAAGGGTTCCGAAATGATGGGTCACACTCATAAATGAATGATTAAGTTGTTAATCAACGCTTCCTTGATTAAAATAACGGTAGTTGATTAATATAGGAATAAGAGTTATTTCAAATATATTAATCAATTGATAATGTCTCAATCTATCATGCAAATACTTGACCTACCCTACGACGATACATATTTGTGGGATGATATATAACAGTGGCATAATAATTCTTTTAGGTTTATAGTTCATTATACATTGATCATGCATCATGTTTAATATTATGCCTAAATGTTTGAAAATTTTAATATGCGACGAATGAATGTTGAATGCACGTTTATTATTTTTCAACCATGGCATATGCAATTATCTCAATTCTCAAACAACAAGAAAAGTTAACCGGGGTGTAGGCATTGCATTTTCGCATGTGAAACCCGATGATGAGTCTCAATTGGAGGCACTACCTTTTTAGCTAAGGATATTGCGGGAAACAGAGGTCGGAAGGGGAAATTCGGAAAAGTATGTCATCAAGTTCATTCCACAAGTTCACTGTCTTCGTTGGTGCTGCGTTCGTTACTTCGTTCGAACCTCGTGCAGATTGCGGATGTTCGTGCCGCGTGCGAGGAGGCGTTAGAACGGGGCCGGTAATTCTGGTTTTGCTGCTAGCCCCACACCTCAGCCCATTTAGCCCCCCAAAGCCCATAAAACACATCCCAAATTAAATAAATAAATATTAAACATTAAATAAAATATTTAAATCATTTACCAATTAAATAAAACATAAAATAAAATCATGCCTAAAATAAATAAATCAAATGTATTATATACTAAAACTAAAAATAAGATTTGCCTAATTAAAATCAATCCTAACCAATTAAAACCAATCAAATATTTGACTTCCTAATTCAATAAGATATACACCAATTTAATTAGTTGACTTCCTAAAATAAAATATTTTGTCCCCCCTCAATCTTGTGTATACCTTTCTCATCTCTCCTATTTGGAAAGAGGATCTCTTCCTTGTGAGACAAGGTGAAACCCTAGACATCTTCTATATAAACAACCCCTAACCAAAGCCATCCTCTCTGGGACACAACCTAATCACGCCCAAGGCATAGAATTCACACCCAAACTCTCTCGAAATCTCTCTAGACTCTCTCTACACACCCGAGACTAAACAAAAGAAAAACACACTTGACATATACACAAAAAGAGAACAAAAGAGCCCCAACCATCTCCTCCATAGCCGAAAACCACCTCCGCAAACCCCCTCACACATCACCGAAACAGCCACCTACACAGCAGCCCTCCACCACCGAAAATTACCACAAAAAAGCCACACTGTATTACACGCCCAAACAGCAGCAAAATCACCTTAACAGCAGCCCAAATCCTTAAAAAAACAGTAACATAAAAACTGCATAGATAATCTTAAAAATATTCACATAATTGCACTAAGAACCCACACAAACTTGGAATAGTTTATTGAAAACGTTAAAACAGGTGGCCCGTGCAGTGAGCAGCAAGACAGAAGCCGAATAGGAGCAGAACGGAGTTCGAACCGCAAGCAAAATAGCAAAGCAGTGAGCTAGGATGCTAAACCAGTGAACCAGAAAAGTTGCGGAGCTGTACCCCTTCCGATCTTCGTGGAACGCGAGTCCGAGAGACGGCTTAAAAGGTTAGACCTGAGGGTATCTTTCACACTTGTTTTCTTTTTTCCGCATTATTTATTAAGTATTACTTGTATGATTGTCATGTTGGAATGCATGTTGTGGTCTTTGAGTAGATAAACATGCATGAATTATGAAATGTAATATGTTGTGGGTATTGGATGAATGAGAGATGTGTCAACTCTCGCGGTATATCGGATGGAAACCCGGACATAAATTTCATAGCCGATTCCGAATGGACGGTAATATGATCTGTACTCGGGCCACAACTCCACGTACCGCTTGGGTAAACGGCACCATCTTTCTTTTGTTGTGTTGCTTTTGTTTATTTAGTTCTCTTTACTTGAATTCAATATGTTGTTTAGTTATGCATGATTCAACCAAGCGCATGGGCTTAGTGAGTTAGTCCAAAGGTCCTCCATTTGGGAGACAAAGAGCCGAAAAGGCCACCTTTGTGACACTACTTCGCCGCGCCGGTTGATGTGTGTTCGGTTGGATGCGAGATACGTTCAATCGGGCATACTTAATTTGATATTATTATCTTTTATGTATGGTTCAATCAAGCGCATGGGCTTAGTAAGTGGAATGAAAGATCCCTTATGGGGAGGGGTTAAAACCCGTTACCACGATGCTTTGCCGCGCCGGTTGATGTGTGTTCAGATTGGATGTAAGATGTGTTCAATCGGGCATACTTGGTTGATATGATTGGTTCTATTCTTGTATGTGTGATGTGACGCGCATGGGCTTAGTATGTTGGTCTAAAGGTCCTCTCTTTGAGAGATCAAGAGCCCCAAAAGGTCACCTTTACGGCAGTACTTCGCCGCGCCCTTTTATTCTGTGTTTATGTATTGCGTCCCATTTCATGCATCAGGTTTGTTCCCGTTCGAACGCGTTTACGAACGCAACTCGAACGCGCATGTGTTTTTGCCTTATCATGTGTCAGGTCTCATTTCCGTTCGAACGCGTTAACAAACGCCATACGAACGTGAGCATTCTGTCTCATTTCCGTTCGAACGCGTTAACAAACGCCATACGAACGTGAGCATTCTGTCTCATTTCCGTTCGAACGCGTTAACAAATGCCATACGAATGTGAGCATTCTGTTTCATTTCCGTTCGAACGCGTTTACGAACGCTACTCGAACGTGAGCATTCTGTTTCATTTCCGTTTGAACGCGTTTACGAACGCTACACGAACGCGAACGCACTGAACTGAGTCCTCTTCATTAGATTTCATGCATAGTTTTCCTAGTAGCTATCTCCACATGTATAAATATAAATATGTTAATGTATTGCCATTCATATGCTTATGTCATGATAACATTTGAGTATTATTTCTTACGGTATATCGGATGGAAACCCAGACGTAAATTCCGTAGCCGATTCCGAATGGACGGTAGTGCGGTCTGTACTTGGGATACAATTCCACGTACCGCTTGGAAAAGTGCCCATATGTGTACTTGTATGGTTAATATGTGTGCTTGTATGGTTAACATGTGTGCTTGTGTTTTCCTGAATGTAATATGCAAATGAAGTTGTATGTTCGTTGCTATTTTGATATATGTTAAGCATGCAATTTTAAACGTGAGATATATGTGAAATGTGTACATAAGTTTTATCTTGAATATGAGAATTTAGAAGCATGATACTCTTGGAAATAAGTGTTACTTAAGCTTGATTAAATTATTACATAAATCCTTTCATTACAAGTGACATAAGTAAGGGACCATTCCGAACCCAACGGTTTGAGGTCTTCCCTTGCGAGGGGTGAGTGCGGCCTTAAATCTTTGTCCCGGTTCACACTGGATGGCGACTCCATATTATTTAGTATTTCCCATCTAGTGCCGCGAGCCTAGGAACGGCGTCGCCCAGGTCCTGTTGTCCTACAGTCTGGCGACTCCACTGGGGATATGAGAATTGGCCCCGAAATATTGTCTTGTAATGAGTGGATTTATGTTTTAATTGGCCATGTCTATAGTGATAAGTGGGGGTTTAATCAAGGGCACTTTGAGGCTAGGTAATGGTTTGATGTCTTCCTTCACTCACTACCTTTCTAGAAGGAAAAGCTGTGGACACCTATATGGCCATCTATTCGTAGCCTTTGTGATGGACTAATTTGGAGGACTCGTTGTTTATTCCTGACACCAAGCGATAAGAGCCTAAGAGGCTTGGGTATTTAAGTGAGCCTCGCTCCACCTTCCCTCTGGGGAATCTACAACGGGAAATCCATTTGACAGTCCGTCACACACCATAGCTCATTGGCACGTACCTTAGTGTATAAAAAAGGGATGCGCTCACTTGGTCGCTTGAACCCTTGAGTGGGGAGACCTAGTTGTGGGCTATCCTTCGCCGGTGAGAGCCTTTGTCCATACTCTTGCAAATCCACCCCTAGACCGGTTTGCATGGTTAAAGTAACAATTATTTCCTTGAGAATGTGCTTATGGACCATCCTCATTTGGATGCAGTTGGACTATTGTCAGAAATGCGGGCTTGCTGGGCCATTTAAACTGGGGCAAGTTCGTACTGTATGACTATTAGGCCCAAGGCTTCTGAAATGTTGACGGGCCATTATGTAAAAAAAGTATTATGTTTGCATTATCTCTCTTCTATGCTTGTGTTTGGGAACATCATCGTTTGGATCCATTTGGACCATTTGTCATGGGATATGGGCTTGTTGGGCCATTTAAACTGGGACAAGGATGTATTCCATGACTATTGGGCCAAAGGCGTCTAAGTGTTGGTGGGCCACCTTGTGCTTGTGTTCGGAATATTATCATTTGGATTTAGTTGGGCTCTTTGCCATAAGACATGAACTCGTTGGGCCATTTAAACTGGGACGGGTTCACTCTTATGACAGTTGTCCCAAAGCTTCTAAAATGATAATAAGCTGATTTGTTTGAAGATTTTAGTTGATTCAATGTGTTATATACCTTACATACATCTCATACACCCCATGCATACATACATCATGCTAACCCTTGTGTTCTAAAAGCCATCATAGACTCCCGTTGGGTTAGGGAAGAGGGAAGACTCACTAAAAGACCGGTAACAGACATGAGTACATCCGATAATGAGGTATCCCGGATAGATCAGTTGGAAAATGGTTTGGCTAAGATTACCGAACAGTTGCAAGCCTTGACTGTTGCCATGACAAATATGGCCGTGCCCCGTGCTGGGGGAAACTCTGAGAATGTAAGATGTGAGGAGACTCTGAATGGATTGGGGGATGACATCCCCGCTTTTGATGATGATGTGGCTGATTATACCACTGGGAGAAAAGTTGGGTCTCAGGAAGAATTGCAGAAACTCCGTGACCAGATAGAGTCTGTTACCCATAAGATGAAGGGTAAGGATGAAGACTTACTAGACTATGAGGCGATGACCTTTGAGGAACAGTTGTCTGCTCAGTTCAGAATGCCTGGCATGGCTAAGTTCAATGGGAACGGAGATCCGAGAGTGCATCTCCGTCAGTATGTGTCTGTTATGAGTTCAGTTGGCATGTCTCAGCGCCAAGTCCAAAAGATGTTTGGGATGTCACTCGAGGGGGCACCCGTAGTATGGTACCATAACATGGACAAGCAGGTTAAGGAAGATTGGAGGGAGCTAGCTGATGCTTTCTTAAAGCAATGTCACGGACCTGGAGATTGACTTGTCACTCCGTGACTTAGAAAATATCAAGCAGAAGCCGGAGGAAAATTTCAAGGAATATGTGGACTGCTGGAGGAGCCAGCTTCTGAAGATGCAGACCCGGCCCTCAGAAAAGGACCAGATCAAAATGATCATCAAGGGCACCAAGCCCTCTATTTATGGCAAACTGAGGAGAATGACTTCGATGATTACTGATTTTCGACAGCTGAGGGAGACAGTTATGGATATTGAGGAGGAGGAAGCCGAGAACAGAAAGTTTTATGGACAGAACAGAAGGAATATTGGGGGACATTCAGGGACTATGCCTGCTACTGCTGAGGTCACTGCCATTAAGAACAGACGATTTTCTAACCTTGGTAAGCCTCTTTCAAAGGTATTCGAAAAGCTGAAGGCGCAAGAACTCTTAAAACCTTTGGAACCTAGGCCCATCCCAAATCCTGTGCCACCTCACATGAACTTAAACTTATACTGTCACTTCCACCAAGAAAAAGGCCATGACACCGACAACTGCGCCCGCCTCAGACATGAAATCCAAAACCTCATCGATGCCCATACAATACCCGACTCAGAGAAAGAACAACCCAATACACACAGAAACCCCCTACCAAATTACCACTCCGCCCCACACCATGATAACCTTTTGCTTTCTTGAAACCTTTGACCTCCGAACCCTCAACCACCAAGCTTCTCATATGGGGATAAGGGATAACAATGGTGAAGAACCATGGGCTGAAGAAGAAGGCACTGTTGTTTCTCCTAGTTTATCTCGCACTTTTAATAAAGACATTGATTTTGTTTACCTGTTCGAACGTTTCCTCAACAATAATAAAGGCGATCATTTCATTTATCTGCCTAAGACTATTACTTTCAAACTTGCAACATGAGTGTGTTCAATCTTGGTAATGTGATGCTCCGAACGTAGGGAATCCTCAAAGGAAGCAAGCAGAAAAGATAAGTTAGCCATTCAGGAATTGGGAAATTGAGACAGTGGGACTGTTAGACTTGGAAAGAAATGGGTTCCTGGAACAAATCAGTGTAGACAGGTGGAAATGGTACATTCCCTAAGAGAAGAATGATCATCAATGGAATTGACAGAAGACCTAACCCAACGGGATAAGAAAACTCATGCATACATGCATACACGTAACATATTTTGCATTCTTTTTTGTGTTTTGTGTTTGTTTTGTGTTCACAGGGTTTTGATGAAAAGAGAGAAAGCGGCAAATGAAAGCCAGTCAGAAGCATCAATATTAGCATCAGTATCAGCGTGGGGGCGAGGCCCATATCAATATCAACATAGGGGCGAGGCCCATATCAGTATCAGTTTGAGGGCAAGGCCCACATCAGTATCAGTTCAGGGCCGAGGCCCACATTAGTATCAGCTTGGGGGCGAGTCCCACATCAGCATCAGTTTAGGGGGGGACCCACATCTGCATCAGTTTGGGGGCGAGGCCCATATCAGTGTCAGATCGAGGGCGAGGCCCATATCAGTTCAGAAAGAAAGCCTACATTCAGTTCAGTTCAGGAAGAAAGCCTCATATCAGTATAGTTTGAGAACAAAACTCGGGAGGAATAAAGCCTCATGCCAGTATAGCTGAGAACAAAGCTCAAGGGGAAGAAAGCCTCATATCAGTATAATTTGAGAACAAAGCTCAAGGGGAAGAAAGCTCATATCAGTATAATTTGAGAACAAAGCTCAAGGGGAAGAAAGCCTCATGTCAGTATAGTTTGAGAACAAAGCTCAAGGGGAAGAAAGCCTCATGTCAGTACAGTTCAGGAAGAAAGCCTACATTCAGTTCAAGAACAAAGCTCAAGGGGAACAAAGCCTCATGTCAAGTACAGTTCGGGAACAAAGCCCACACTCAGTGCAGTTCGGGAATAAAGCCCACATTCAGTACAGTTCAAGAAGAAAGCCTACATCCAGCAAACTCGGGAATAAAGCCCACATTCAGTTCAGTTCAGGAAAAAGCCTGCATTCAGCTCAGTACGGGAATAAAGCCCACATTCAGTGCAGTTCGGGAATAAAGCCCACATTCAGTACAGTTCAGGAAGAAAGCCTGCATTCAATTCAGTTCGGGAATAAAGCCCACATTCAGTACAGTTCAGGAATAAAGCCCACATTCAGTATAATTCGGGAATAAAGCCCCACATTCAGCATAACTAGGGAACAAAGCCCAGGGGAATAAAGCCTCATCTCAATGCAGTTTGGGAACAAAGCCCACAGTCCAGACAGTCAGGGGAATAAAGCCTCATCTCAACACAGTTCAGGAATAAAGCCTCATCTCAACAGTCCGGGAATAAAGCTCAGGAGGAATAAAGCCTCATCTCAACAGTTCGGGAATAAAGCTCGGGAGGAATAAAGCCTCATCTCAACAGTCCGGGAATAAAGCTCAGGAGGAATAAAGCCTCATCTCAACAGTTCGGGAATAAAGCTCGGGAGGATAAAGCCTCATCTCAACACAGTTCGAGAATGAACAAGCCGGGATGCACTCTAGGAATGGAAATACAGTTCAGGAATGAACAGGCCGAGAATGGCACTCCAAGAATGGAAGCACGGTTCGGGAATGAACCAGGGGTCGCAGCACCTCACCATCCAAATCAACTCAACTCAACACATGTGACGGTTCGAGAATGGACCACCTTACAATAACGGTTCGGGAATGGACCACATCACAACACGGTTCGGGAATGAACCAGGGGTCGCAGCACCTCACCACCCAAATCAACTCAAACACGTGGAAAGTCAAGTGGCAGTTGGCTAGCCAGGTAAGTGAAAATGCATTGCATAACTTTGATAGGATTGTTCAAAGTCACACACTGCACAAGTCCCATCAAAGTGGGGGCGACTGTAGGCATTGCATTTTCGCATGTGAAACCCGATGATGAGTCTCAATTGGAGGCACTACCTTTTTAGCTAAGGATATTGCGGGAAACGGAGGTCGGAAGGGGAAATCGGAAAAGTATGTCATCAAGTTCATTCCACAAGTTCACTGTCTTCGTTGGTGCTGCATTCGTTACTTCGTTCGAACCTCGTGCAGATTGCGGACGTTCGTGCCGCGTGCGAGGAGGCGTTAGAACGGGGCCGGTAATTCTGGTTTTGCTGCTAGCCCCACACCTCAGCCCATTTAGCCCCCCAAAGCCCATAAAACACATCCAAAATTAAATAAATAAATATTAAACATTAAATAAAATATTTAAATCATTTACCAATTAAATAAAACAAAAATAAAATCATGCCTAAAATAAATAAATCAAATGTATTATATACTAAAACTAAAAATAAGATTTGCCTAATTAAAATCAATCCTAACCAATAAAACCAATCAAATATTTGACTTCCTAATTCAATAAGATATACACCAATTTAATTAGTTGACTTCCTAAAATAAAATATTTTGTCCCCCCTCAATCTTGTGTATACCTTTCTCATCTCTCCTAATTTGGAAAGAGGATCTCTTCCTTGTGAGACAAGGTGAAACCCTAGACATCTTCTATATAAACAACCTCTAACCAAAGCCATCCTCTCTGAGACACAACCTAATCACGCCCAAGGCATAGAATTCACACCCAAACTCTCTCGAAATCTCTCTAGACTCTCTCTACACACCCGAGACTAAACAAAAGAAAAACACACTTGACATATACACAAAAAGAGAACAAAAGAGCCCCAACCATCTCCTCCATAGCCGAAAACCACCTCCGCAACCCCCCCCCCCACATCACCGAAACAGCCACCTACACAGCAGCCCTCCACCACCGAAAATTACCACAAAAAAGCCACACTATATTACACGCCCAAACAGCAGCAAAATCACCTTAACAGCAGCCCAAATCCTTAAAAAAACAGTAACATAAAAACTGCATAGATAATCTTAAAAATAATCACATAATTGCACTAAGAACCCACACAAACTTGGAATAGTTTATTGAAAACGTTAAAACAGGTGGCCCGTGCAGTGAGCAGCAAGACAGAAGCCGAATAGGAGCAGAACGGAGTTCGAACCGCAAGCAAAACAGCAAAGCAGTGAGCTAGGACGCTAAACCAGTGAACCAGAAAAGTTGCGGAGCTGTACCCCTTCCGATCTTCGTGGAACGCGAGTCCGAGAGACGGCTTAAAAGGTTAGACCTGAGGGTATCTTTCACACTTGTTTTCTTTTTTCCGCATTATTTATTAAGTATTACTTGTATGATTGTCATGTTGGAATGCATGTTGTGGTCTTTGAGTAGATAAACATGCATGAATTATGAAATGTAATATGTTGTGGGTATTGGATGAATGAGAGATGTGTCAACTCTCGCGGTATATCGGATGGAAACCCGGACATAAATTTCATAGCCGATTCCGAATGGACGGTAATATGATCTGTACTCGGGCCACAACTCCACGTACCGCTTGGGTAAACGGCACCATCTTTCTTTTGTTGTGTTGCTTTTGTTTATTTAGTTCTCTTTACTTGAATTCAATATGTTGTTTAGTTATGCATGATTCAACCAAGCGCATGGGCTTAGTGAGTTAGTCCAAAGGTCCTCCATTTGGGAGACAAAGAGCCGAAAAGGCCACCTTTGTGACACTACTTCGCCGCGCCGGTTGATGTGTGTTCGGTTGGATGCGAGATACGTTCAATCGGGCATACTTAATTTGATATTATTATCTTTTATGTATGGTTCAATCAAGCGCATGGGCTTAGTAAGTGGAATGAAAGATCCCTTATGGGGAGGGGTTAAAACCCGTTACCACGATGCTTTGCCGCGCCGGTTGATGTGTGTTCAGATTGGATGTAAGATGTGTTCAATCGGGCATACTTGGTTGATATGATTGGTTCTATTCTTGTATGTGTGATGTGACGCGCATGGGCTTAGTATGTTGGTCTAAAGGTCCTCTCTTTGAGAGATCAAGAGCCCCAAAAGGTCACCTTTACGGCAGTACTTCGCCGCGCCCTTTTATTTTGTGTTTATGTATTGCGTCCCATTTCATGCATCAGGTTTGTTCCCGTTCGAACGCGTTTACGAACGCAACTCGAACGCGCATGTGTTTTTGCCTTATCATGTGTCAGGTCTCATTTCCGTTCGAACGCGTTAACAAACGCCATACGAAAGTGAGCATTCTGTCTCATTTCCGTTCGAACGCGTTAACAAACGCCATACGAACGTGAGCATTTTGTCTCATTTCCGTTCGAACGCGTTAACAAACGCCATACGAACGCGAGCATTCTGTTTCATTTCCGTTCGAATGCATTTACGAACGCTACTCGAACGTGAGCATTCTGTTTCATTTCCGTTCGAACGCGTATACGAACGCTACACGAACGCGAACGCACTGAACTGAGTCCTCTTCATTAGATTTCATGCATAGTTTTCCTAGTAGCTATCTCCACATGTATAAATATAAATATGTTAATGTATTGCCATTCATATGCTTATGTCATGATAACATTTGAGTATTATTTCTTACGGTATATCGGATGGAAACTCAGACGTAAATTCCGTAGCCGATTCCGAATGGACGGTAGTGCGGTCTGTACTTGGGATACAATTCCACGTACCGCTTGGAAAAGTGCCCATATGTGTGCTTGTATGGTTAATATGTGTGCTTGTATGGTTAACATGTGTGCTTGTGTTTTCCTGAATGTAATATGCAAATGAAGTTGTATGTTCGTTGCTATTTTGATATATGTTAAGCATGCAATTTTAAACGTGAGATATATGTGAATGTGTACATAAGTTTTATCTTGAATATGAGAATTTAGAAGCATGATACTCTTGGAAATAAGTGTTACTTAAGCTTGATTAAATTATTACATAAATCCTTTCATTACAAGTGACATAAGTAAGGGACCATTCCGAACCCAACGGTTTGAGGTCTTCCCTTGCGAGGGGTGAGTGCGGCCTTAAATCTTTGTCCCGGTTCACACCGGGTGGCGACTCCATATTATTTAGTATTTCCCATCTAGTGCCGCGAGCCTAGGAACGGCGTCGCCCAGGTCCTGTTGTCCTACACGGGGAAAACTATGTTAAATGGAAAAGTGACATGAAATCTATTTTGGTATGCAAAGACCTTAAATTTGTCCTAATTGAGGAATGTCCTCCTGAGCCAGCACCAAATGCTGGTAGAGCTACACGTAATGCCTATAATAATCTGATTAAAGCTGATGAGAAAGCCCATAGCTATTTGATAGCATCCATGTTTGAGGTTTTTGTTGCACCGTATGAGCCTATGGCGACATCATCAATGATTATATAGTCATTACAGAACATGTTTGGGCAACCTTCAGACCGACAATAATATGAGGCAATAGTCTCTGTATTGACCGCTAGAATGAAGGAATAGACATCAGTTCGAGACCATGTGTTAAAGATGATATCTCATCTTAATATGGCTGAAACCCATGGTGCACGTATCAATGTGCAAAGCCAGGTGACAATGATCATGGAAACCTTTCCGAAGAGTTTCCTGCAGTTTAAAAGCAACTGTTCTATGAATAAGTTGACATGGTTTTTCTATTTCATTTGATAATAAATCAATTATTATTAATAGAAATGGATTAAATATATGCACGAGAAACTCTAAGAGTAATCTATATGTATTAAGACCGTTAATGCATGAATCATTGTTTAACACTGAAATGTTTAAAATTGAAAGATCTAAAACTAAACGGCAAAAGATTTCTCATGATGATACCTATTTATGGCACCTTAGACTTGGTCACATTAACCTTGACCAGATAGATAGACTAATTTAGAACAGAGTTTTAAATCAGTTAAAACTTGGTACTTTACTTGTCTGCGAATCTTATCTAGAAGGCAAAATGACTAAGAGACATTTTACTGGAAAATGGATAAGAGCTAAAGAAACACTTGAGCTAATACATTCAGACATTTGCGGACTGATGAATGTAAAAGCCTGAGGTGGTTATGAATAATTTGTCACTTTCATTGATGATTATTCCAGACATGGGTATGTTTACCTAATGCAACACAAGTCAGATACATTTGAAAAGTTCAAAGAATATCGTGATGAGGTTGAGAACCAGTTAGGTAAAAACATCAAAATTCTACGATCAGATCGTGGAGGAGAATACCTTGATAGAGATTTCGAGGAATTTTCAGTTGACCATGGAATTGTTTCACAGCTTATAGCGCCTGGAACACCACAACAAAATGGTCAGAAAGGAGAAATCAGACCCTACTAGACATGATGAGATCAATGTTTAGTTATAGCACTATACCTAGTTCATTCTGGGGGTATGCATTGCAAAATGTAATGTATATCTTGAATGTAGTTCATTCTAAGTCTGTTTCTAAGACTCTCTTAGAGTTGTGGAATGGTCGTAAAGCTAGTTTGCGACATTTCCGCATATGGGGATGTCCCACACATGTGCTAAAGAACAAGGCTACTAAGTTGGAACCACGTTCACAGGTGTGCCTATTTGTAGGCTATCCTAAGGAAACTAGGGGTGGATTCTTTTATAGTCCAGAAGATAATAAAATATTTGTGTCGACATATGCTATATTTCTTGAGGAGGACTATATGAGAGAGTTCAAACCTCGAAGTAAAGTGTTACTTGAGGAGTTACTTGCCGGTACGACCAGTACACCATTGTCAAATGTTGACAAAGACATTATACCTTATACATCTGAAAGTCAAATGCAAGTTTATCAGGATACCATACCACCTAGACATAACGGGAGGGTTGTAAGACAACTTGAACGCTATCTAAGAAATGGTGAGGTGCAAGTTATTGCATCTTGTGATGGTATAAATGATCTATTGACCTATCGTTGTGCAATGGAAGATACTGATAAAGAGGAATGGCTCAAAGCCATGAACCTCAAGATGGAGCCTATGTACTCTAACTCAGCCTGGGAACTTGTAGACCAACCTGATGGGGGTAAAACCCATAGGTTGCAAGTGGATCTACAAGAGAAAAAGAGGAATATATAGGAAAGTATAGATTTTCAAGGCTAGGCTAGTGGCAAAGGGTTATACCCAAAATGAGGGAGTTGATTATGAAGAAACTTTCTCGCCAGTAGCCATGCTAAAATCCATCAAGATTCTTCTTTCTATTGCCGCATATTATGACTATGAGATTTGGCAAATAGACGTCAAGACTGCATTCTTGAATGGCAATCTTGATGAGAGTATCTATATGGTACAACCAGAGGGGTTCATTACCCAAGGTCAAGAGCAAAAAGTTTGCAAGTTGTAAAGATCCATTTATGAACTTAAGCAAGTTTCTAGATCTTGGAACATAAGGTTTGATACTACGATCAAGTCTTATAACTTTAAGCAGAACATCGATGAGCCTTGTGTCTACAAGCGCATCATTGATGGTAATGTGGTTTTCCTTATGTTATACGTTGATGTAAAGATATTATCGGACATGAAAATCTGGCTAGCTAACTAATTCCAAATTAAATATTTGGGAGAGGCAAGTTATGTACTTGGGATCCAGATCATTCAGGATCGCAAGAAATGACTGTTAGCAATGTCTCAACCAACCTATATCGACAAGATCCTTGTGCGATTTGGTATGCAGAATTCCAAGAAAGGTAATTTACCTTTCAGGCATGGAATTCATTTGTCTAAGAATCCTAAGACACCTCAAGGAGTTGAGGATATGAGACATATACCATATGCTTCAGCAGTTGGAAGTCTTATGTATGCTATGTTATGCACAAGACCGTACATCTGTTTTGCAGTGGGAATGGTCAATAGGTTTCAATCCAACCCAAGATTAGATCATTGAGTTGCGGTGAAACATATTCTCAAGTATCTTCGGAGAATGATAAATTATATGCTTGTATATACAAGTCAGGATATGATTCTGAGAGGATATACTGACTCTGATTTTCAGACGGATGTCGATTCTAGGAAATCAACATCTGGATCAGTGTTCACCCTAAGTGGTGGGGCTATAGTATGGAGGATGATGAGTGGTAAATGTATCACTATTTCCTACTCATTTGACCTAATATTTTGTATAGTTTCTTGAGTTTTGTGAATATTTTGATGTGTTTTGTGTTATTTTATAGATAAATAAAGTTTCAGGACTATCTGGAAGAAATTCAGAGCCAAAACAGTGAAAAACAGACAAAAATGGCAAAACAGTCATTTGGGCGTCGCGACCGCTAACGTGCGCCAGAGTCTGCTAACATGCGCCGGGATACGTGGACCAATCAGAGAAGTTTTGCTAAAATGCGCCGTTTGTTAACGTACGCCGAATCTTCTAATGTGCGCCTACCACGTGTCAACATCACAGCAAATCAAGCTAACGTGCGCCGGACACGTGTCACCATCACATGCTGTCGACAATCCACATCGCCATGTCATCGCCACGTCAGCATAATCATTCAGCTACCGACACCGCCAGGACACATGTCACCAGATCCGGACTTGTCACTGCAATTCACGGCACGTCGCGAAGCGCAACCCTTGCGCGTCCCGACTCGCTAGGCTTATCAACGCCTATAAATTCAGGCCGAAATTTCAAATTTGAATTCATGTTTTCTTCTATGTATTTCCTTAATAATACTAAGAAGATTGTATCTTGTTTATTTATTTACAGTTTTCAGTAATTAATTTTTGCATTTGCACTTTCTTTTCTTTACTTTTCACTCTTTACTTTTCAACAATTTACTTTTACGCAATAGTACTTTCTTTTCTTTACTTTTCAGTCTTTACTTTTCAGCAATTTACTTTTACGCAATAGTACTTTCTTTTCTTTACTTTTTCAGTTTTTCCTTTTCAGTAATGAGGAGGTAACTCCCATTGCTGGGGTAAAAGTAAAGCTTTTATTACTAATAATTAGATCAATCTCCCTTAATTATAATATATAAACTATTTAAAACCTGACTTAATAAGGATACCGCCTTATGGTCGGTTGGACTTAATTTATAAATTGGTTTTAACCTTACTAAGCTTGGATACCACCTATATGGCATGTTGGTAATTAATTATAAATTTGACTTAATCAGGTTACCGCCTATATGACTGATTGATAATTATCACATAAAGTTTATATATTATAATAAGGGATATATCTAAAATAGTAGTGATAAAAGTGGATCATTTAACCTCAATATTTTCTTTTATTGTATTTTTATATTTTTAATTTCCAGCATTTAGTTTTCCGCTTTTACTTTCCGTCATTTACTTTTCAGCATTTACTTTATATCTTTTATTTTATTTAAGCTTTTACTAGCCTTAGATTGTCTAATATAATTAGATTAACTATAACAAACCTAATATAATTAGATTGTCTAATAATATACTCACATTATATTTATATGTTTTTAATATGATTAATAATAATTTTTGTCACAAATGAAAATAATATTAAATTAGTTTAATATTATGTTTTCTAATATTTTTTATTATGAGATAATTATTACATCATTAATAATTGTGAGATAATTATTACATCATCATTGATAATGCATAATTATGAGATAATTATGACATCATTATTTGATAATGGTAAATGCATTATCAAGACAAGCCTTAATGGTTTGCCAAATCATCCACCAAGTTTTTGTTAATTAATTTTGACCTAATTACCTAACTTGTTCCATTATCAAATGGATTTGGTTGACACTCCACTCAAGTGTTTTTGCCATTTAAAAAGTGAGTGGATGTTGGTGGTTGAAATTGGAAAGAATCAATTCTCTACACTCTCCACTCTCTACTATATAAATAGAGTGAATTTTGCAAAAACCATTTACACACAAAAAATTAGAGTTAGAGAGAAAATTCAAGCAAACACAAAAGTTGTGAGAGAATTTGAAAATCATGAATTTTTCTTAATTGCTAAGACATAAAAATTCTAACTGAGTTAGATATTGATCTAGATCATCTTTCCAAAATAATTTGTGACAATATCATTTCTCTAAATAGTTTAGAGTTTGATACTTCTCTAAATAGTTTAGAGGTTGATCTTTGTGAGTGAAGCTCACTTGTTGGTTTCGAGATATAGCTCGGAAGATTGAGTGGTTGATTCCACGGTAGAATCTTAAAGGAAATTCATCAAGTGTTTGGTGGAGTTCGACTTCAACAAAGGGAGAAGGCAAAGAAAATTTTAAAGATCTATACCAAAGCCGGTGCCCACAATAGCAACTTTCGCTGCGCTAAGGAAAAACCGTTTCCTACATTAACCACATATCCGATCAGATTTTATTTCCAGACATGTCTAGCTGGACATCTTTCGGGGATATAAGAAAGGTAGGCTTCTTCTCATTCCGTCATCGATGCCTATTTACAGTAAAAAAACCTACGCCCTGTAATCTTACTAAAAAATCTTCTCCGATAGATCTTTCACTGACAATGGCTTTCCCAGGACTTCTTACTCCTGACCGTGCACCTAAGGACCCACATTTACCTTTATCTCTATGCTGGACCTCCACTCCGGTTGCCAAAAATCATTCGGTATCAAGTACAGGGATCCCGTCCCCACTCTTCTGGCTTAGGCTGATCACGTCTGCTTCTTCATTGAATTGTTAAGTCTTATATTCCTTGCTTTTTCTTTGCGCGTTTCTAGATTTATACTATCAATTTATATCCGACGGGACTTTCAGTGAAGTCCGACTCTATATCCAACTAGACTTGCATTATATGTCTGACCTCCTTTACATATCCAGCCGGCCTCCATTTATTACTTGAAACGTTGCTTGATATTCTGCCAGTTTTTCCCCATATACGACCCCGTTCCTTATATATTCGGCTTGATTTGTTTCAAATATCCATCATGATTTATTGCATGTCCGACCGAACTTTGTTGAACACATAAAATGTCCGGCCACTTCACCATGTATTGTGGCCACTCCTTAGATTCTATTAGATCACTATTTTGTTGTTTCTCATGGCTTTACTAATTCTGATTCTTCATTTGTAGCTTGACGTTTCCCGTCTAAAAGCCGACAACAGTCCTGCCAAAGTAAGAAAGTGGTATAACGAGTTTTCCCCAGCCATGCAAGCCAGGATTACAGCCATTGGATTTGAGTCCTTCATCTACTGTATTTTTGCCCGAGCTAAGGAATATGACAGGAGGAGATCGCCGGCGCTGGTGGAGCACTGGATAGACTCTACTCATACCTTCCACCAGAGGACTTCGCTTATTTGACCTGTATTCTCTGTGAGGGTCGTCTGTTAGAGTTTGACTGCAGCATCTACATCCCCACGGGAGTAGGATTGAGGCTCTCCTACTCTGACAGTGATATACCGGGGGCTGGACTGGTGCTGTCGTAGTAGCTCTTACGTCCAAGGCTATGGCTTCTTATTGGAAGTATGTATCTTTGCTCTGTTTATTTCCTATTTCCATGTGGTTGATGTCTTTGGTTTTTTCTACTATCACAGGCTTGGAAATATAAGTTCGGCGTGCTGGCTTGACCTTTCCCTATTTCATGAGAAGAGGTGGTGTTTCCTAGTCTATCCCGCTGGGATGAGTCCACAGTTGGATCATCGGAGTCCCATAACATAGCTGTGCACATGGCTCATCTGAACGAGCTCAATTGGAGCATGGTGAGTTCTTTTTCATTTCTTTTTTTATTCTTCTTTTCAGTCTTCGACTAATATCCTCCTTGTTCTTTTTAGATTGATATAGCCTGGTGGAGGACCTCCATCGATGACTTTCCGGAGTCACTAGTTCTTCATTCTAGAAGAATAAATTGTGCTTGCTTCTTATGGGTACTGACTAGCGACTTTGTACCTAGGTGAGCGGGTGTACTTCTGGAATTTGGGCCTCCAGGTCCATAGAATTCCCACATTTCCACCTCTCTCCATGTTCTTCAGTCTTCAGATAGAGGGGGAAGGCCTGATGGTGGCCTGAATAGCCTCTCCTCCGATGACTTCCTATTGGAGGGCTCGTACCGTCAGTGGGCCCGCTCCACTCTCCTCGAATCTCTGCCATTGTTCGATCCTCACTGGGCCACCCAGGTGTGTATCGTTATACTGAATTCTTTCTTTCTAAGAATTGTTTTCTTTATGTTGACATGTCTCTTGATACAGGCCAGTAGGAGAGGTCGTGGGAGGCTCCGCACGCGTCCACCTTATGACATCAAAGAGGAAAAGGCTGAGATGCCGGCAGAGTCAGTACCATCTATTTCTCGATGATTTCAGGCCCGAGCTTATTCTTCTAGTCAGAGTCCTACTTCATCTTCAATGTCGACTCCTCCTAATGTTATTTATGGCACTGTAGGTTTCTGGCCGGACCCGACCTATATGGTCTGTGATGATGCTGGGGCGGATGTGATTAGGTCTATGTGCTAATAGAGGCGCTGACAGTCACCTCTTCGAACACCACACATGTGAGTTTCTCTGACTTTTTGTTCTCTTTTCTTTTATTGAGTTCTTGGTACTGATCAAATATGTTACATGTGCTTATTGACTTTGCAGATCATTGCTTCTGCATGGCGAATTAGCAAAGACGACACTGACTTCTCAGAGCTTCGCTCACCGGGTACCTATAGATAAGAGTTAGCATATATGCATGTATGCGTGTAAGCAAGATTTCCAAACTTTCCTTATGTGTTTCCAGTTGCAGGATCTCCCATGTCGATATGACTCATTGAGCTCGTGGTCTAGGTGATGAGAGGTCCGTATGAATAGGTTACATTCCCGAAATGCACCGAGGGAATCTAAGTCAGATCATTCAACATCTGAGGACAAGGTGGAAGATTTTGATGATGAGATGATGGAGGAGAAGACTGATGGGGATGGGTCATCCGAAGAGTATGATTACTTTTTTTTTTTAATTTCAAGACAATGACTGTAAACGAGCTTTCTTTATACAAACTTTTGAAGTTTATAAAAGACATCATTTTATTTTCATCTTCTGAATTCTTGCTTTTTACAAGGCTTTTTAGACTTGATCATTACATAAATACTACATTAATATTCCACAAGCCCCTAACTAAACTACATCATGCTTCTACATAAGATTTATATCTGGCAATATATGTCTATGTTTGGTCGGAGATGGGTAAAGAACATCCGAGCTATAGTACATACTTATCAAGATAATCTGATTGTGTCTCCTATATATCCAATCGGACATATTGTATAAGTCCGGTCGGACATCTCACGATGTCTTTTGGATTAGGGCCCCTCATGAGGTCAGGAATCTAGTTCTCATATGGCATAAACCTTCACAATGCTACATATATATGTCTCGCCCCCACTTTGTTTTCATCACTAAAAAGATTCTCTTCCATTCTTTCCCGTTTCTAAAGATCTTTCGAGGATTATTCTCTCCTTTTGGCCACCGATATAGAACATCCGGCTACCCTTTAACAAAGTCCGACCGAGCATTGGGTTCATATTCAACCTCCATTTTCTGTATCCAGCCACATCCCGATTCCTCCATCTTTTTCCATGGTTTTCACCCTGTAAGATCATGTCGTGTCCCTTATCCGTGGGGTGCCTAATTAGTCCCCCTCAAAATTGGCCCAACTTTCTACTATTCATTATCTTCATCGTGTCAAGGCGGATTATGTTTTTAGAAAGCTGCTTCATCATTCTGGGATACTGAAAATCATGTCTTTTGCTTCCACGACCATGAGTTATGCCATTTATATGAGGAATTTGCTGATGTTCTGGGCCTTCGATTTCCTCTTTCTACTTCTCCAACGATGACCTTCTATAGGAGTCAATACTCTCAAGAGGCTTCTGAAGCTTTTCTTTTTAGCCCCGACGAGATAGAGAAAAGAACACCCTGTCTCTCGTCCATTAAGTTGAAAGCACTACTAGATATTTCGTCTAACATGGAGGTCGGGTCCCACCGCTGGAGAAGCGTGGTCATGTTCTGCATCTTGGCCCTATATCTTTTGGCGGGTCGTGATAGCGAGAGAGGTGACTATCGACTGCTTCACAATCTTAGGGTATTATATATGGTTATGATCCATCTCATGTTATCTTGGCTAAGACTCTTAATGGCATGGATGAGGTCAAACAAAAACCTGCCAGCCGGTTTCTGGGGAGTCCCTTACTCCAACATGTACTTCCTAATTTTTTCCTAGGTTGTCCTTTCAGATTTTCAACCTACTAGGCTACTCTAATATTTGCTTGGACTGCATTTTTAGGTTTTTAACCCAGCAATCTAATACACCATTATTTTGTAGGTGCGGCTGGAAGAAACGTTAAAGCTCATTGCTCCCCCACCGATCTCTATCATTCCTTCATATGGTCCCTACATCATCTAGCACGTGCCATGGTGAAGAAGTACCTCCCTTATGATGCGTGGAAGGAGTGGCTTTTGTTGAACAATTGTGACCCATAACGTCACTATTTGTACAGATCATGGCGTTGTTGTACAAATTAACTATGTGACAAAGGAAATTGCACTCTTATCATTTGTGATTAGATCACCTAGATGTATAAATGATGAGAGGTCCCTATGATTTGTTCCTGGACGGAGAATGGTATGAGACAGTATCAGTCCACGAAGGATAAATCATTAAATATCCCTAGTCAGAGTATTATCGAGATTGGACATCGATAAATACGTAAAAGACTAGTATTACACTTGTGCGCGTTGTGAGGGCACAACGTCATAGTTCTCATATATTTGGGTATAGGATACTCATGCAAGTGTAATAGGAGGTTGTGTTTTACCGATGGTAAGGGAAACAGCTTCGCTCTGGATAGACCCCCTCGGAATTCCATTGGTAGTATGACTATGTGTCTATGGAAGTCCGAAATCAGGGTAGGTGTATTTGGTCTTAACCTGAGACTTGCACCGCTAATACTTGCGACAATCAATATACTTTGGTTGAGGTCGTCCAAGGCTTTAACAGGTTCTGTGTACGCCAATGCTGGGTATATTGAGAATCGTAGTGTGTTGGGTGTGATGTCAAGATGGAAGTGTCACTCCAGTCATATGGAGATGATGGTCACGTAGGATACGAGACTGGTTCTCTTAAATGTTGCAGCTATCGGGATAAAATGACAAGGTCAGGTTTATCCGATTATAGAGACTAGTCACCAGACATCCGATATGTGCTTCGTACGGGGCCCCAGGCCTAGCACGTGATCATTCGATACTGGACAGAAATATGCAATACTACGCCTGATACATATCCTTTATTCCTGTAAGGATGTTTCCGGAGAAATGGGTAGGCATGGCACTTTGCTAGAGGCCAACATTGTCTTGTAAATCGGTAAACGTAGTACGAGGTACTTACGTGTTCGGATAGTCCGACGACCGAATTTACTGCCAACATATTCGGGGATCTCATGGGTCGCTTCCCAAGATTCACCGATGACGTATGACTCGCACTCTAAATTAATCTGGGATTAATTAGAAGAGAGAGAAAATTAATCTTGGATTAATTGCGGAGATATTTTATCTGGGATAAAATATCAATTAAAGAGAGATAACGATTAATTTGGAATTAATCGAGAAATTAATATATTCGATATATTAAACGAAATTGGATTTCGACGCGGAATTAAAATTAGATTTTAATTCGGGCGAACGAATTAATTTAGAATTAATTCGTTAGCGACGTGAATAGTAATTATGCTAGCCATGATTATTTAATTAAATTAGATTTAATTATGTCGCAATGGAAAATTCGTTAATTTGGAATTAGCGAACCCGAGCCCGAGATTATTTGCGAGCGCATTCGCATTTTGAATTCGAGTTCGGCACGCAAGTCAAATCAAGCGTCAAATCGCTAGTCGCATCTAGCGTCACATCATTCGTCAATCAAGTGATGGATGTCTTTCACTTTGAGTGATTGATGCAAGTCACTATTCATGATTGATGGAAGTGATATGAGTGGTTGGTGCCATTTATGGCTTTAATGGTTTGCTTTTTGAAAGCCAAATTCATGTGAAATGAATTTGAAATTTAAATTAGTGTATAAGATACACAAATTTCACAAAACAAACACAACTCTCTCTCTCTCCATTCTCTTCTTCTCATTCACGCCCAAGGGGCCAAAATAAACCTTTTGGTTTGCTGTGAACTGCCGTGAGCAGTGGGAAGCATAGAGTGGGATTTTGTGGCAAAATCTCAAGTGCTAGCACACTTACGAGACATGCGAAAGTGATAGGGAAGTCCACCCATGAGCCGGGAACCATTCGACGAAGCTTGGAGCTTGAGGAAGGACCAAAATGGAGGCCAAACCAGTGAGGTGATCTGCTCACTGCCGTGACACTGCAAGGGCAGAAAGTTAATTTTTTTGTTACCTCTGCGTCGATCAACCGATCGATGTAAGTATTCCGTAACTTCTTCGATGTGTATTCGCACTTGATTCATGCTTATTATTGATCTTGGGACCTTAAATTTGGAAACCAACAATGGCATCTAGAGCAAGGTTTGAGCATGAAATTATTTAGGGCTTAAAATTTGGGTAAAATCATTTTGAGCATGATTTTGTGAAATTGGATGAATGAATATGCTTAAATGTATTTGAATTGAAGTTTGATTGGATCAATTTCAAGAAAATTGATTTGGAACAATTTTCCCCAATTTTGGTAGTGTTGGCCGAATTTTGCCACTATATTTTGTCTTGGTGATTTTTTGATTTTTGATTCATTGGATGAGTTAGAATCATTCGGGAATGTGATTTAATGTCGATTGTGGAATTAATTGGATTGAATTTGAATCGGACACAAATCCCCTCCCTTGGCCGAGACTTTGAGCATGTAATTATGGGTTTGATTTTAATCAAAATGTGTTGGACATGTGATGATGAAAATGAGCATGATTAATTGGGCTAATTAGTGTTTTGAAAATATTGAATTGGTTAATTAATTGTGATATACACTTTAGTGTAATTAAATTGGGAATTGGATTTTGTGATTTAATTATATTTGGGCCTTAAAATTGGATTTGGGCTTTTAGTGTTGTAATTGGGCTTGTTGGGCTTTGTTGTACAAAGTTGGGTTTAGGCAAAATTGGTTGGATCCAATTGGGCCCAAAACTGCTTCCATAAAGCCCAAATGCGACTTAATGGACCTTTAAAGTTTAATTGAGCCTAAATTGATTTCTGGGCTTATGGGGTAACTCCCGGATTGGATTTTGGTTATTCGGTTTGACCCGAGTTTACCAAAGTCCACGCCTCAAGAAATTAATTAAAGGCCCATTGGACTTTAATTGAATTGACGTTGGACGTTTATCGGGCTTTGAGACCCGTAGCGATTAAATTTGGAATTTAAGTCGTAAAGGTTCGTAATTAAAGTGTAGTATTTAATTTGAAATTAAATAGTGAATTAGAATTAAATACAAATTGAATTGGATTTAATTATGTAATTTAATTTAATTCGAGAATTCGTACTTTGAGTATTTATTCGCAAAACGAGTTTGACTCGCGCAAAATCAAATCGTTGTTTGAACATTGGATGATCACTAATTATCAGATTAATTAATTTGATTATATTGATTGATAACATGCTTGTGTGAATACATGGTTGCGATGCATGAATAATGTATATCAGATGGATATTAGATGGGTGAGACAATTTTAGAAATTATTGTAATAAATTCGATTTATTAATTGGACCTGCGTGTCCAGCCTTATTACCTCTCTATTCTTTGTATTCTCTTCTCACCTATTCCCATCAATGTAAATGAGGTTTCTTTAGAAGTGTAGTGTAACGGGTAGAAGTGATACTTGTGCTAGCGGGAGAGAGAAAGGGAGAGATTTGATCTAGGATCAATGTGTAAAGTATCCATCCGCATATCATTATTATTTTACATACGCGCTTTATTATGTGTTTAGAATGCATGTTTAAGGGTGTATGATGATGAGACCTTAACAAAGATAATAAATTGGTTGCCAATTTGCACACGAAAAACCCTCGCAAAATATTAAGCGTCTTTCCTTCCATTGAGTGATTCTCACTCAAGATCCGAGACTGGCATTGGCTTGTTGGCCAAAGTCAAGGCCTTTGTCCGTCGAGGATGTGTTTGAATCACGAGAGCTTTGTTCTATATCATTGTCTTGTCCAAGTTGTGGTTTGTTGGCCAAAGTCAAGACCACTTCTTGTCCATCGACATTGATTACGAAGCTTTCCATGGTCAATGGGTCGCGCTTGACTGGGATCGCTAAGTTTGTTGTTCCAAAGCCAAGACTTAGTTGATTCGGAGGAAAAAAGTTAGGTAATACATTGGATGTATTGGCATATATAAGATATATGTTTCGGACTTGGATGTCCCCTACCGGATCTAGGAATTGGATTAGATCCAATTGATCTTAGAGATCTACCTAGTTAATTATCATACAATTTGTTGGCCAAAGTCAAGATTGTGTGATATTTAACGGATCCTAGCCCACTAGGAAACGCGGTTTCCCGAGTACTCGACAGAGGGTTAGAGGCTTGCCGAAAAATAGTGGGAGGCAAGAATTGAATTTGCAATATTCTTTTAATTACTTGCCATACGCGCTCAAACAAATATCACTCGTCGTCAAATAAATTAAATGTTAGTTGGACTAATATTTAAATGTTGTTTTAATTAATAGTTGGACTATATTCAAACTATTCATTTATAGTTGATTTTATAATTGGATTATAGTAATCAATATAATTGATTTTAATCTATTAAATTATAGTTGATTAAATAGTTGGACTATTGTAATCATTATAATAAATAGTACATAAATCATTGATTAAGTAGTTGGACTATTAGAATCAAGATAAAATTGAAAGATTAGCATTTAAAACATGATCCTAGGGAAAATGTATTTAAATGGTTTAATTTTCAAATTGGGAATAAAATTTCAGGATGGTCCTGGAAAATAATAAATTACTTTATTTGATAAAATAACATATTATGCCTAAGCCCGGAGTTAAGCAAATAGTCGAGCATAATCTTTGGAAGATCATGTGATGATAACTTAAGTGCTTAATCCATTAAGCTTGTCGCAGTTGACTCCTTAATTTCTGAATCAGAACTAAGGATTAGATCCTTAAAGTATGATAAAGAAATTGAAGGATCTTCATAAATCTATCTTTAGATTTTAGAAGTACTAAAATTGCAATTGATAACTCTTGGAGAGTTAATGACTATTCTCAAGGAGATAAAGTCAAAGTTTGCAATTAAGGCAAGTAGCGCAAGGCGTACCTTACTTCGATATTCTAGAAGGCCAAGGCTTGGCCAAAGGCTTCTGGAGTGTTGAAACTGGCAAAGGCAAAATCATTATAATCTTCTGGGAAGATAAATGACATATCTCAAAATGTCTGCCTAAATTGTGGCAAACGGGATCGCGGAAGCGTGACTGCCGTTTGGACAAAGCAGACATGGAGGAATTGAAGAACGAGCAAGGCTCTGACTTCAAATATGTTTGTCAAGATTATGTTCACTACTAATATTAAAATTAGATTTTAATACTAAGTGTGGTACATAAATATATACTGATGTTCAGAATCTATTTTGAACAGGATACTGACTTCAATCGAGATTTATCTGCGAATTGTAAACGGGACGAAAAGTCGCTGTTTTAACCGTAGATACCTGAGTTTAGGAACTACCCTCGGGTGTGTACCTAAGTTAGGAAACTGTTATAATGTAACTAGTTTGACTAGATACATTATCTCTATATCAGTGTTTAACCCGCTGTGGGTGAACCTTTATATTCTAGAACACTAAAGTGTTTTATTATATAAAGATGATATTAAGATAAACACATTAGATGTGAATAACATAATTTATATTTTGAATATAAATAAATCTTAAACATATAACATGACAAACAATTAGCTCAAACTGATTTGATCAGAAGAAACATATCGTGGCATTGTTGTCTGGGACACAATAAAACAAGAATCGTATATCCACACTTTTGAAGAGTGGATACTAGGACAAATTTGATTCTATTCAAATAAAGTCTACGAATCTAGTTTATTGGGCAAAGTGCCTAAAACACTATTTACTTGGTAAAAGTGTAAAAGCCACCTGTCTGTTAGCCCTAGTTCATAGTGAAGCAAGTAGGCCCATGTCTAGCTAGGCTAGATGTGGATGTGAATATTTCGTGACCTTTACGGATGTGGCATCGCGTAATGGTTGTGTGTTTCTTTTGAAGAACACAAATCGGAAACTTTTATAGTTTCGACACGAAATAGACAAACAGATCGGCTATAGTATTATACCGTCACGGTAAGACCGTAACGGAAAATACTTAAGCAATAAGTTTCTTATATACTTGAAAGAGTAAAGTATTCTTTCAAATGAGGACTCCTCCCGGAACACGTCAGTTTGACGGTGTGTCCGAACTGAGTAACCGAATTTCGTTAGACATGATAAGGTTAATCATGAGTCGCTCTGAGCTATCATTTCCTTCAACGGATAAGCTTTAAACAGTGTAAAACTTATGTAGAATAAGGTTCCATAAAAATCTATTTGACAGATTTCATATAAGATATGAACGGGAAAGAAACCGGGTTTCACATTCCTGTAAATTTGGGTATGCTAGGCATGTGCTTGGATGATACCAAACTAGAACCCAAATTGGATAAGTGCCAATTGTAGGTTATCCTAGGGATACCAAAAGTATTGTACTTATACATCTCACCAGAGAACAATTAGATTGTTGCTCACCATGCGGTTTTCCTGAGAGGAATACCGATATGCAGTGGTAAGTGGGAGGATAGAAAAACTCGATGAAAATCGGAGTGATACTATTCAAGGCACCGATCCTAATGGAACACAAATAGTTCATCAAGGATGAAACTAAACCATTAATCTTCGAATACACAAGAACCACGTTTGTCGGAGAGAGTCAGAAAACAACCTGGGGTATGGGTTTCTGATCTCACCTCATAAAGATGTCTATCTTATTGAGGTATACCAACTGACTACGTATGAGGAAGTGATACAAGGTATCGACTCCCTTATTATGACAAAGTGTCATGAGTCCGAAATAGATTCCATGTATATCAACTTAGTTTGGATACTAGTTGATGTACCGCAAGGCATTGTGCCTATAGGTACTATATAAGTCTTCAAGGAAGACGTACATGGATGGAAACATACCAACGTACTAAGCTAGGCTTGTAGCGGAAAAGTATCGTTATCAACATTGTGTTGATTACGATTCAACCTTTTACATGTTGCCACGGTAAATCCATTTGGATAATGCTTGCTAACGCTGCATGTTTCATTTATGAAATATGACAGCTGAACGGGAAAATCACTTTCCTGAAAAGGAAACCTTTTGGAGGATGTTTAAAACATCCTGTCGATTTTGTCGTACCAAAACTAGAAAACAAGGTTTTCGGGTTAATCGATCCATGTTTAGATTGAAGCAAGCATTAGGTTCTTGGAATTATCGTTTTGATGTAATCATAATTGATTATGATTTGATTCAAAACGAAAAGATTCTTGTGTATATAAGAGGGTTAGTGGGAGCGCACTGAAAGTGGTTGTCCTATAAAATAATGATGATACGTCATTTCTTGGAAATGATATTCCCATAAAAACAATCGGTGAAAGCTTGGCTTTCATGAAAAACTCTCCATGGAATCGTACATTGAAAAATGTACGCTGCCTGGTGTCTCATACGCTTTGAGCATATGAAGTCACAAACAGGCCAATCCGAGTGATAGTCACTGGATTGAAGTTAAGAACATCCGTTAGTATCTGAGAGATCTAAGGATGCTGTCTTAATCTGTGGAGATGAAGAACTTGAAGTGACTGGGATCACTGTAGCAAGTTTCCTAAACCGATAAAATGACTTTAAGTCACAAACAGTACTATACAGTTTGAATAACGGAACAGTGAGCTGGAAATCTTCCAAGCAAGATACTGTTACCGTATAAACAATAAATGCGGGTTATTTCTACAGCTGAGGCGGCAATAGAAGCCATTTGGGTCGATAACAAATCTAATTAAATTAGATATAGTTATGTTAGCAGCTGAGCTAGGCGTCAGCACAGACTAAAGAATTAATGGTCTCATCAACGATCCAGATAAATACTTCGACTACTCATCTGATTCGTTCGGATCATATATCGTGGCGATGTGATGATCGAATAAATCGCATCAGATAATAATTATGCAAATCCGCTGACGAAAGCATTTTTCAGTAGTTTGAGCCCACCGTACATAATTCGGGGGTCAGAAACTCGAGTGACTGGCTATAGGCCAGGTGGGAGATTGTTGGACAATTATGACCCATAGCGTCACTATTTGTACAAATCATGGTGTTGTTGTACAAATTAACTATGTGACAAAAGAGATTGCACTCTTATCATTTGTGATTAGATCACCTAGATGTATAAATGATGAGAGGTCCCTATGATTTGTTCCTGGATGGAGAATGATATGAGACAATATCAGTCCACGAAGGATAAATAATTAAATATCCCTAGTTAGAGTATTATCGAGATTGGACATCGATAAATACGTAAAAGACTAGTATTAGACTTGTGCGCGTTGTGAGGGCACAACGACATAGTTCTCATATATTTGGGTATATGATACTCATGCAAGTGTAATAGGAGGTTGTGTTTTACCGATGGTATGGGAAACAGCTTCACTCTAGATAGACCCCCTCAGAATTCCATTGGTAGTATGACTATGTGTCTATGGAAGTCCGAAATAAGGGTAGGTGTATTTGGTCTTAACCTGAGACTTGCACCGCTAATACTTGCGACAATCAATATACTTTGGTTGAGGTCGTCCAGGGCTTTAACAGGTTCTGTGTACGCCAATGCTGGGTATATTGAGAATCGTAGTGTGTTGGGTGTGATGTCAAGATAGAAGTGTCACTCCAGTCATATGGAGATGATGGTCACGTAGGATACGAGACTGGTTCTCTTAAATGCTGCAGCTATCGGGATAAAATGAAAAAGTCAGGTTTATCCGATTATATAGACTAGTAACCAGACATCCGACATATGCTTCGTACGGGGCAGACACAATTCCAGCCCCAAGCCTAGCACGTGATCATTCGATACTGGACATAAATACGCAATACTACGCCTGATACAGATCCTTTATTCCTATTAGGATGTTTCCGGAGAATTGGGTAGGCATGGCGCTTTGCTAGAGGCCAACATTGTCTTGTAAATCAGTATAAATGTAGTACGAGGTACTTACGTGTTCGGATAGTCCGACGACCGAATTTACTGCCAACATATCCGGGGATCTCATGGGTCGCTTCCCAAAGATTCACCGATGACGTATGACTCGCACTCTAAATTAATCTGGGATTAATTAGAAGAGAGAGAAAATTAATCTTGGATTAATTGCGGAGATATTTTATCTGGGATAAAATATCAATTAAAGAGAGATAACGATTAATTTGGAATTAATCGAGAAATTAATATATTCGATATATTAAACGAAATTGGATTTCGACGCGGAATTAAAATTAGATTTTAATTCGGGTGAACGAATTAATTTAGAATTAATTCGTTAGCGACGTGAATAGTAATTATGATAGGCATGATTATTTAATTAAATTAGATTTAATTACGTCGCAACGAAAAATTCGTTAATTTGGAATTAGCGAACCCGAGCCCGAGATTATTTGCGAGCGCATTCACATTTCGAATTCGAGTGCGGCATGCAAGTCAAATCAAGCGTCAAATCGCTAGTCGCATCTAGCGTCACATCATTCATCAATCAAGTGATGGATGTCTTTCTCTTTGAGTGATTGACGCAAGTCACTATTCATGATTGATGGAAGTGATGTGAGTGGTTGGTGCCATTTATGGATTTAATGGTTTGCTTTTTGAAAGCCAAATTCATGTGAAATGAATTTGAAATTTAAATTAGTGTATAAGATACACAAATTTCACAAACCAAACACAACTCTCTCTCTCCATTCTCTTCTTCTCATTCACGTCCAAGGGGCCAAAATAAACCTTCTGGTTTGCTGTGAACTGCCGTGAGCAGTGGGAAGCATAGAGTGGGATTTTGTGGTAAAATCTCAAGTGCTAGCACACTTACGAGACATGCGAAGGTGATAGGGAAGTCCACCCATGAGCCGGGAACCATTCGACGAAGCTTGGAGCTTGAGGAAGGACCAAAATGGAGGCCAAACCAGTGAGGTGATATGCTCACTGTCGTGACCCTGTAAGGGTAGAAAGTTAATTTTTTTGTTACCTCCGCGTCGCTCAACCTATCGATGTAAGTATTCTGCAACTTCTTCGATGTGTATTCGCACTTGATTCATGCTTATTATTGATATTGGGACCTTAAATTTGGAAACCAACAGCTTTAGTAAGTATATGACTCAGAGATTTTGTGGATGTGCAATTTTTTGTGTCTCAATCATGTCACCAAAGACTTCTTTGGTCATTGTGTCCCTCTCTCAGGTCTCCATACCAACTCATTTTACTTTCCACCCAGACTCTGTTGGCAGTATGGGCATCCTCTATATATTTCCTCTGAGAGTAGACCCGGCCAAGGTTCCGATTCTGAACCGGAACCAGAACCGAACCGGTTGGAACCGGACGGTTCCGGTTTCAGAATCGAAATTTACTGGTTCGGTTAGGGTTCTTACCCCAACCGAACCGGTAGGAACTGCTGGAACTGAATGGTTCCAATCGGAACCGTTTGGTTCCGGTTGGAATCGAGTTGGAACCCGTACCTCCCCAACGGCTAGTAGCCGTTGGGCGGTTCCCTGCCCCAATGATAAAAAAATTGAGGATTTCCCAAATTACCCCTAATAGCATTAATAAAATGGCTAATTTTAAGGGCATTTTAGGTATCACAAAAATATTCTAAAAATGTATAAATATGGGTCATTTTTCATTATTTCAACACACCAAGTTCTCAATTCTCAATTCTCTCAATTCCTATAATTCTCTCATTCTCAATTCTCTCATCTATAATTACAATTTATAATTCTCAATTCTCTAATTCTTTAAAATTTCTTAAACAACAAATGACAAGCTCATATGAGAACACAATGTCAAATATGCCAACCCAAGAGAGCGGCCCTAGTATCGGTTCACGGAGAAGAGAAGTTAAGTCTCATTCCTCGGATGTTTTCAAAATTCATTTTCATTTAGTCGATACTGGAAATGAAGGTCCAAGAGCAGTAGGCAACCATTGTGGGGTTTCTTACAAATTTACTGGTGGATACAGCATTATGCACAAGCACCTTGAAAAGACATCATGCCGTTGAGCTTGGACTTGATACGATGCAAACTCAAATGTTTAGGTACACATCATCTAATAGAGGTACGAGTTCTTTAGATTTATTTAAATATTTTGATGCTAAAAATAGAGAAGAATTTGCTAAATTAACTTGTATGACACATCTTTTTTTAAGTTTTGGTGAAAAACTTGCTTTTAGTAATTACGTTCAAAATGCTTTAAATCATGTTGCTTGTAGAATGACTCGAAATACAACAAAACATCAAAATTTTAAATTATACAAAGATGGTAAAATTATTTTAAATGAAATATTTAGAGATATTAAAGGTCATCTTTCTATTTGTTCTGATATTTGGAGTGACCATTGGCGAACACACACATACATGGGTGTGACTTGTCATTGGATTGATGCATCATAGAACATGCAAAAACGACTTATTGCATTTAGAGTTTTTGATGAACAACATACTGCACAAAATATTTATAGAATGATGAAAGAAATTTTTGATGAATATGACTTATTAGGTAAAATTTTAACAATTGGATTTGATAATGCATCTGCAAATACTGCATCAATCACTGATTTAATAGAAATAAGCGAACCAAATTTAGGGGTCGATTTTTTCATGTTCGTTGCACATGTCATGTCCTTAATTTATGTGTTCAAGATGGTCTGGAAAAATTATCACCTTTCGTTGATCCTATTAAGAAATCATTTAATTGTATTTAGTCATATTCTCAAGTTAGAAGAGAATGAGCCAAGTTTTGTAAATTAAATGGTATTAAACCGATAAAATTTTCACGAGATGTTCCAACACTTTGGAATTCAACTTATTTTCTTTTATGTCAAGCTTTGCAATACAAAGATGTATTATGTAGTTTTTTTTCTCAACATATTCAACATATGACACTTTTTCCTAGTCAATGGGAAATTTGTGATAAGAGTTTAGATATTTTAAAAATTTTAATGATGCTATAAATATTTTTTGCGGAGTTTATTATCATGCAGCACATTTATTTATTCTTGAAAGTTAGAATATTATTAGTACTCTCGATGAGCGTGTTGAAAGTCCTAATCCTAATGATATTGTTTTGTTTGAAACTATTAATGTTATGAAACGACAATGATTGCATTATTTTAGAGAATTCATTTACTTTATCTTATTGTTGCTGTTTTTTATCATAGATTTAAATTAGAAGGTTTGAATAGTGTTTTACAAGCTTACTATGGATATTTAGGAATAGATGAAATTGATATTATAAGAATAATAGCTAAAATAAAAATTGATTTAATAGAGTTATTTAATGATTATATTATAAGATATAACTTACAATCAGTAGGACAATCTAGTAGTAGCGAACCTGTAATGCAAACAAGACTTAGCGCATGTGATCATTGGTTATTACAACGAAATAAAAAACATAGGGATCCCACGACTAATAACCCGAAATTAGGTAATTATTCATCTATAAATTTCAAGTTTTCAACTGAAAGTTTAGTTAGTAAAAATTTTCAAATCCTTGAATGGTGGAACCGACATCAAAATGTATATAATTTATTATCAATTATTGCTAAAGAGATATTGGCAGCACTTGTTTCCACCGTTGTGTTTTAGCAAGCCTTCAGTATGAGAGGCAATATATTGGAAGTTAAACGGTCTTCATTACATCCAAGCACTCTAGAAGCAACAGCATGTGTGGATGATTGGACCCGAGCTGATCTGAGGCAACAAGAAGATGTCCCCAATGAATTTGAAGACTTGTTCGATAATGCATCTGCAAGTGCAAGCGGAACTGGAGCTGAAGGATCAACAGACACTAATAATGATGATTGATAATTAAAGAATTATAAAATTACAATGAAAAAATATCTTAAAATTATAATGGAACTACGTGAGCTTTGATTCCTCTCACCCCTGGAGGATACGTATGCAACTTAAGTTTTTAAAAATTTAAGTTCAAGCTCCTTAATTTAATAACTTAATTTTTAATTTTTTACACAAGAATTTTATTTGTAATTTAATGTAAGTTTATTATATAAATTCAAATTCATAATTTTAAATTAATTTTTCAATCTAAAATTTTTTATTTTAAAAAAAACTAAATAGAATCGAAACCGGCACCGAACGGTTCGATTTCGGTTCCGGTTCCACTTAAGTGTGGAACCGGAACCGAACCAGAGTTAACCGGTCCGGGAACCGACCGAGTCTACTTGAGAGGCATATTTTCCAAGGTGGCCATATGTCTTGCCGCTTTTTAGATCATTTTCGTGAAAAGTGGGCTCAGCGGCGTATCTAGACTGTCATTACCCATAATATTCCAGTGCATCAAATAGGCATGTATCCCTGGTTGGTCCTCATACTTCGGGTCATGCATTAAAGAAGCAAAGATGATGATCTCTTTTTAGCTGGAACATTGCATTTCATGAATATTTGAACTTTTATTTCAATAAAAATATTAGTATTCTTTCTTAGTACGTGGAAATATATTAGTTGTTTTACTATAAAGGATACCCATGTCGTTAGCTGTCCCTTTCGGGTTTTCAAACTAATTATTTTTCACTAACTTATCCCTAATTTTTACCTAAATCGTTTTCGATCTAGTGGGATGTGCTCTAACTTTTGCTTAGACTTTACGTTGCGGATTTTAAACCTAAAGAGCTTTTTTCTTTTTCTTTTTCTCTTTTTTATTTTATTTTTATGCATAGTATTTCTTCAGCCGGTCTATGTTGATAGGCTTTGTGAACTTGTTCCCTTCTACGTCTGACAATCGAACCACTCTATTTTTCAGGATCTTTTTCACCATATATGGCTCTTTCCAGCTGGGCCTGAACTTTCCCCTCGAGTCTATTACTAGTGGTCTTGACTGTTTCAGTACCAAGTCATCTTCTTTAATCTTGCTGGGTCAGACTCTTTTATTGAAGGCCCTAACTATCATTTTCCGGTACAATTGAGTATCGTACAACGCTTTCATTCTTTTCTCGTCGAGTAGAACTAACTGTTCAAATCTTCTTATGGCCTATTCTTGTTCGAGTAAGTCTTATTTGATCATAACCCATATTGATAGTACTTCAATTTCTACAGGCAGTACAACCTCTATTCCATATACCAGATAATAAGGTGTAGCTCATGTTGTTGTTTTGACTGAAGTCCTATACCCCTATAATGCAAACGAAAACTTGTCTGCCCAGTATTTATCGGTTTCTATAATCTTGGCCATAATCTTCTTCAGAATCTTGTTAAAGGCCTCTACTGTTTAGTTGGCCTGTGGTATGTATAGTGAAGACTTATAGTTTCCGATCATGTGTTTCTGTAACATGACTTTGGTCTCCCATTGAAACTATACCTCGTTGTCTGTCACCATATGGTGTGGCATCCTATACTGATAGATGATATTTTGGGCTATGAACTTAGCCATCTGCTTAGCTGTGACATTAGAAAATGGGTCGGCTTTTACCCACTTAGAGAAGTAATCCACGACCACTACTATGAATCGATGCTTGTTAGAGGCCTGTGGCTTGATTTCACCAATCATGTCGATACCCCATGCTGAAAATGGCCAAGGCTCTGACAGCCTGTGCAACTCTATTAGTGATAAGTGATTTAAGTTTCCGTGGGCTTGACAGCCGTGACATCGTTTCACCAATTCCGCACAGCCTACTTCCATAGTTAACTAGTAAAACCCTTGTCTTACAATCTTCTTTGATAAGTTAAGCCCACTCATATGTGGTCCGTACACCCCGACATGGACTTCCTCCATCATATTTTTGTCTTCTTCTTCTCTTAGACACCTTAACTATTCCCTATTAGACTACCGCTTGTATAAGTTCTCTCTTAGGCTTATAAACTGATAAGTTAGCTTCTGGATTGTTACTTTGTTCTTTTTACAAGCCCCTTCAGAAAATTCCCCGTGATCAAGGAAGTTCTTAATGTCGTGGTACCAGAGCCTTCTGTCATTGACCGCAATGTCCATAACCTTCTCTATTTGATAACTAGGCGTGCTGGCTGTAGTCAATATTAGCGGTTCATGGTAAGCTTTTCTAGATTCTCCCAAATTCAAGCCAAGGTAGCGAGAGCATCTATCATTGGTTGTGTCTCTAGGCAAGTGTCGAAACGTGCAGTTCGGGATGTTCCACATCAAAACCCTGAGATGGAACATAATAGCTTCAACTTGTCCTCTTTCAACTCTCATTCCCCTCGTATCTGTCGAATTACTAACATCGAGTCCTTGTAGGCTGTAGATTTCCCATAATTCGTCCCTAGATATATTATTGTTTCAATCCCAAAGATACATGCTTCATACTCGACTGTGTTTTTGGTGACCGAGAAGGTTAGCCTCTTGGCCATAGGTAAAGTTTCTCCTCCAGAGGGTTATCAGAAAAATCCCAATCTCCGCGCCTTTATAATTTACTGCTCCATCAAAATACATCTTCTATCAGTAGAATGCTATTGCCTTAACTTCCTCATAAGGGAACTCAAACTCATACCGATCTCCTTCGATTGGTTGTTGCGTCAAGAATTCAGACATGTCACACCATTTTATTATTTTCTTAGTGATGTAGTCAATATTGAATTTGGTTAACAAGACCAAGCATCTTCCTAACTTTCTGACCAGGAAGCGTACTGACTACAAGTATCTTAATAGATTCTCCTTGGTGACCACCTGTATTTTATAGGATTAGAAATAGTGTCACAGTTTTCGAGAAGCCCATACTACTAACAAATAGATTTTCTTTACTTTCTGGTAGCGTGTCTCATACGGTAGCATCTTATTGCTAAGATAATAGATTGTATGTTCCACCCCAATATCACTTTCTTGTACCAACATCGTCCCCAGAGCTTCAGATTCTACAGCTAAGTATAGAACTAAGGGTTTACCAGTTCATGAAGGTTTCAAGACTGGCAGATTAGTCAGATACTTCTTAATTTTATTAAAAGCTTATCGGCACTGCTCGTTCCATTTCACCAGTTGATCCTTCCTGAGCAACTTGAAAATCAGCTCACAGATCGATGTCAGTTTGGCTATGAATTGATTGATGTACTGTATTTTTCCCAGAAAGCCCTTACCTCATTTTCCATTTTGGTTGTGGGAATTTCCGTTATCGCTTTAATCTTCCTAAGATCCACCTATATTCTTATCATGCCCACTGTATATCCTAGTAAGTTTTCAGATGTAACTCCGAATATACACTTCTTGGGATTGAGTTTGAGATTATACTTGTCCACCCCTTGCAGGAATTTCTCCAATGTGACAAAGTGTTCTTCCATGGTTTCTGACTTAACCATCATGTCATCGACATAGATTTCAACTTATTTATGTATTAAGTCATGAAATAGTGTGGTGACAATCTGCTGATAGGTAGCCCCTGCATTCTTTAATCCGAAGGGTATTACATTATAGCGATACGTTCCCCACTCCGTAATGAATTTTGTCTTATATTTGTCTTATTCTGACATGGATATCTGATTATACCTAGAAAACCCATCTGCAAATGAATACATGACTGACAAGGCCGCACTGTCCACCAAGAGATATATGTGTGGTAGGGGAAGTCGTCTTTTAGGCAAGCCTTGTTGTTGTCTCTAAAGTCCACACACATCCTTACCATTTTATTCTTCTTCGACACTAGTTTAATATTGGCCAACCATTCTAGGTACTTGACTTCTTCCAGGAGTCCCACATCTAACTGTTTCTTCACATCTTCTCTAATTTCCTCTACTCATTCAGGTCTCATTTCTTGGAGTTTCTGCTTCATAGATCTCTTACTTGAGTACGTTAGTATCACGTGTTGGGCTATGCTTCTGTCGACTCAAGGCATGTTTTCATATATCCAGGCAAATACCATTACATATTTTATTAGCAAGCTCTCCAAATCTTTCATCTTTTCAGGGGTAACCACACTAGCAATTAATATATTCTTTAGTTTTAATTGAATTAATGTCAAATATGTTCATGTCATACATGTCATGATGTGTGCAAAAGATAAAGAGTCAAGCAAGTAGGCAAAGTCATTTATCTTATTCATATTTAGGTAAAAATACATTTTCATAATTCTCTTCTCCCTTGGTTGCCTCTGAATCTTCCAATATCAGCTATTCAAACTGGAATAGTTCTCCTTCTCGTTTGATTTATGTCTTCTTTTGTGACTTTGAACCCTTTTATTCCTTTATCACCGTGCTTCTCTCCCAGTCCACCACATCAATAAATATTTCTAAGCCAGTCACAGTGATACCAATGACTTTGCATGATTCTGGAGTTTCATAATACCTAGCTTTCATAAAAACGTATGTCAACTTTATCATTTTTCTTGGGTTTTGTATATTCTCCATCGGAACGGTACCCCAACCTTCTCTTAGTAGTCTACATCTTGAAGTTTGGCGACGTGCTTACACCTTGGCCTCGGGCTCCAAGTTCGATATTGGGTTTATATTTAATCTTTTCCATGATCCGTATCACCTTGGGATCTACCCATTCCTCAAAGTTTGGTACAACTTGGAACCTTTTAAACGACATGACTTCTAGGGTGGCCATAATATTACTTGCTTCAGCCCCTATGGTGACGATTTCTTCTTCATGCGGGAATTTGATTACTTGGTGCAGTGTTGAAAGTACCCATATGAGCTTATGAAACCATGGTCTCCTCATGAGAAAAGAAAATATAGCAGAGATGCTCAACATTGTGAATTTAACCTCATCTTCGATTGTCATGTCAGAAGGGATCAAGTCTTATGGTTAGATGCCTAACCTAGGCGGTTTTTTAGCGATTAGCAATTAATACAGGACACATTATCCACCATTACACAAGAGGTCATTTTATCTCAAACCTCGGCCCTAATGAACATGGATCGTTATAATTTCTTCCCTATATTTGAAGCTCATCCTCGGAGAAGGGTATAACTTGTTTACTTTCTTTCTGGATGGATCCGATGACTGCGTTAGATCTGCGTCGGCTAGTACCATTATATTTCCCAAAGCTTCTACTATAACCCTTCTCTGCTCTTGGGATAAACATAATAATTCCCATATACTGACTTGTGCTCGAGTTTTCTTTAGTTGTTGGAGCATAGTATTTTATTATTTCTCTTCTCCACTTCTTTCATTTTATCTGTCTCATACTCATTCTTTCTATTTAGTGGCATCATTGCAGAATCGGCCACTCCGGGTCATTCTCTTGTTCTTCATCACTGCTGGAGAAGTATTCTTAGAACATGTTACATTCTTTATTGATGAGCGGAAAATATATCAATATTTACCGCCCCTTTTAATTAATATTTTGTTTAGTTTCTCGGGTTTGATGAACGTTTTGATATGTTTTAGTTTATTTTACAGATAAAATAATATTGGGACTCAATGAAATCATTTAGGACGAAATGTTGGTCAAATAAGGGCAAAACTTGGACTTGACATATTAATTTTGGAGATTGGAAACTTAAAAGGGCGTTCTAACGAAGTGCAGTTTCGTAAATTCCAATTTTGTGCAACTGTCATATTTTGGGCATACCTTTTTATTCCAATATCGGATTGAGCTGATTCAAGATCCAGATTAAAGAAGACTCAAAGATCTACAACTGTGAAGAACAAAATAATTTTGAATTCTGAAGATTTCATGACTGAAATTGATGAAACATCCAGAAGTGTGTTATGCGTAATTATTAAAGTCATTTTCAAAGCAAATAAATAAATAATAAAAATAGTCAAACTCCCACCAAACATGATAGAAATTAATAATGGATTTGGTGGAGTAATTAATAATGGATTTGGTGGATGATTTGATGGAGGTAAAATTTTGCCTATAAATACCAAGTCATTTCATTTGTAAATTCATACTTTCTTCTTTGAAATTCCTTAAGAATAACTAAGAAGATTGTATCTTGTTTGTTTATTTACAGCTTTCAGTAATTAATTTCCGCTTTCGCACTTTCTTTTCTTTACTTTTCGATTTTTACTTTCCGCAATTTACTTTTACACACAATACTTTCCTTTATTTACTTTTTCAGTTTTTACTTTTCAAGCAATGAGGAGGTAACTCCCCCTTACTGGGGTAAAATGTAAAGCTTTTATTATTGCTATTTAGATTAAATCTCCCCTAATTATAATATAATAACTATTTAAAATCTGACTTAACGAGGATACCGCCATATTGGTCAGTTGGTAATTAATTATAAATTGGTTTTAACCTGACTAAGCATGGATACCGCCAGGTTGGTCGGTTGGTAATTAATTATTAATTTGACTTAATCAGGATACCGCCTATATGGCTGGTTGGTAATTATCACGCAAAGTTAATATATTATATTAAGGGAGATATCTAAAATAGTAGTAATAAAAGTGGATCCATTTACCTCAGCATTTTCTTTATTTACTTTCAGCATTTACTTTCCAGTAATTAATTTCCAACATTTACTTTATGCCTTTTCTTTTATTTATGTTTTTACTACCCGTAAATATGTGTCGTAACTAAGCCGGTTATCTTGGGTTGTGATGAAATCCAATATCACTGGTTTATAATGGGTTAAATTACAGTTTGGGTAATATAAAGGTTTATTTATTGAGCCTTAATCCGAAAGCTTTTTATTAACTGGCCATTAATAAAATTGAACTGGTAAACTTAAAATGAACTTGGAAAAGAGATTTTAGGTTAAAAACCTTAGACTCAATAACCCACGATCTTCCTTGAGGATAGATAACCCTTTAAAAGATTTCCTTTCAGGATAGGAATATACCTGTCGGGCGGGGGTAGCCATAATTGGAACTTAATCTTAATGAATTCAGATAACTTGGTTAACATATGAATATGATTAATTGGGTTATACTGGGTATTTTTATTTGACCATCAGAAGAGGCTTTTACATAATTTCGTGTTCCAGGTTAATAAACCAATATATTACACAAACGTAAAATAACCACTTCATCTTTTAAAAAGATATTAGAAGGATTCACAACCCTCGATAGTTTTATATATTTGAATTTTCTTCAATCTACTTTCAAGAAATTTATTTACTTATTTTAATTTTAAAGTCACCACCCAATCAAACAATTAATCCATTAGATACTTGTAAACATTTAACTTCATAAATTTTTAACAAAAGGTTTTAAGTCCTCGTGGGATCGATACTTTTTATACTACATGAACGATAAGTGCGCTTGCATTATACGCGTGTGATTACGTCGGTCAAGTTTTTGGCGCCGTTGCCGAGGACTTATTTTTCTTGAGTTATTAATTTTGAAGCTATCTAATTTACTTGTATCTAATTTTCTTTATTTTTATCTGTAATTTTTATTTCTTTCTTTCCTTTTTCAAGTGGTTGACATGGAACATTATTGGAGATTGAAAGATACGAGTTTTACTAGAAGAATACACACCCCACATCAGGGAGAAACAGTCCGGTTTTCTGAGGCCTGTTGTCCAGCCCAATAATTATCACTAGATGTCAAGCAATATGACATTTGCTCAACATAATGCAATGTGGAGATGTGAGATATGCGATGGTAACCACCCGAGCGATCAATGCATATACCTTTCAGAGTGGCGGGATTATCGGAATCATTCAAGGTACGAAGAACCATCACATTTTCCATCTTATCCACCATCCATCTACGATCTTCATCAAGAACCAGAACCATCATAGGAATATCAGTTGATTCACATGCTCAAAGATTGGCCCGAGGAACGGGAAGCTTAATTTGATACACAAATTCAGAGTCAAACGATGTCTATACAGAGGATGACAGATCAAGTTAGACAATTAATAGATAACCTGAATCACATATCTCACAGAGAAAATTCAAATAATACTGAAGAAGCCTTCGAATATCCTGAGATTTATCATGACATCATAATAGAAGACGAGGCTGAGCAATATCAAGAATCAGAGGTATCAATTCAGGAGCCCGAACCAACGAAGTCTCAATTTGATTTTTATTATTCATCAGACTCTGACGAGGATGAAGAAGCTGAGCTATTTACACCAACTGCACCAACAAAGGAGGATCAAACTTTCTATCCTCAAAATGAAGATCTTGGAGCATGCATGGCGCAAATGTTTGAGGAAGATCTACCTGAGCCAGTCATATCAACCACAGAGGATGAAAACCTAAAATCAGACATATCTTTACATACTCAAATTGACAATTATGGAGCATGCATTTCACAGATGACAGATGAAGAGACGAATGAGGAAATTTTAAAATACATCTGTGAATAAAAGGTGGAGCAAGAAGAAGAGAAAATCGAGGATAAAATGTCTGACCATATTGAATATCTTGGGCATTCAAGAGAAACATAACTGTTTTGGGGAGTACAATTCAAAGATATCGCCCAGAAGCTTGATAGAATGGAACTTCCATTCCAAGTCAAGCACCATACGAGACCTTCTGATTTTCTTTCTTTCTTTCTTTTCAGGAACCACTGGAGCGACAAAGATTAAAAAGTTGGCACAAGCACTGAATGAGACAAATTTCTTTTTGCCACCTTACCGTTGGAAGAGACCCTTCAAAAGCAACGCTCATGGGATTGTCTTTAATCGGACATCCAAAACTACGCTGAAACCTCATTGACAAATGGATTTCAGTCACGTCTGACTGAAGATGAAAAATTTAGCGCTAGTAGGGAGGCAACCCATGCAATTTATTGTAATTTCTATATATACATGTTGTAGAGTTGTTAATTTTGTGTGATATTTTCAGGGAAAAGCACAAATGGAGCATTTAAGCCAAAAGCAAGATAATAGGAAAGGTGTTTGGCAATCACAAAAATGAAAGTTAATTCATTAGTTATGGCTGAGTAAGGAATGGATTCTTGAAATGCAGCCTAATGAATTTATACCAAGCGAGTGGCGTATTGCGTACACAACTCTGTTGCCATAATAATTGCTTGATTTGTTTTTCTTTTGTAATTATCTTTATTTTCACCGACAGGATCCAGACCTTTTTGACCTTTCATGTTTTCTTTTATTATTTTGCTAACAATCGTCATTTGGAAGATACTTGTGCTATTATTACTCACCTTTTTCAGGTACTATAAATTCAACTCATCATTGCACTTTTGAAGGCATCTAGAACTGAGAAAGAAATACATAAAAATGGAAGCAACTTCTAGAAGATGAGTTGTAAACATCTGTGTGTTTTGCGGTATTAGTGTTGGTACTAAGCCACAATACATAGAGGCATCACAGGAATTGGGTCGAGTCTTAGCTGAAAGGAATATGCACTTAGTATATGGCGGTGGCAATCTTGGATTAATGGGGATCATTTCAAAGGCCGTACATGATGGAGGCAGTCAAGTTCTGGGAATCATCCCAGAACCCTTGGCAGATTCAGATCTTATAGGATCATCAAACGGAGAAGAACTGATTGTGCCAAGTATATCTGAACGACTGGTGGAAATGATTAACCGTGCTGATGCTTTTTTTGATTTGCCAGGTGGTTTGGGTACGTTGGAGGAGATTTTTACAGTGCTATCTTGGGCAAACTTGAACACACACCAGAAACCAATTGGATTGTTCAACGCATATGGATTTTATGATTTTCTTTGTGTATTTCTTGATGATGCCCAGAGAAATGGGTTCGTGTCAAAACCTTTAAAAGATTCATCTTCACTGCCAGAACTGCCCATGATTTAATTGACCAAATCTTAGCATATGAACCATAAATTGACCATATCATTTCCAAGATAAAATGGTCTGATGATGATCGTGGTAAGAAACGTCGAATAAATCTGGATCTCAACATTTACTTTCCTTTCTAGATGTAGAATTTTAGCTAACCATGTACTATCTTCTGACCTCAGCTTCTGGGGACAATGTCTCATTTAGGTTTGGGGGTGGGGATAGTTTATTAGTATCTTGTTTGTATGTTATTTGTATGTTGTTTTTAACCCAAAATTTTTCGAAAAATACAAAAAAAATTGAAAAATCTTACAAAAAATTCAAAAAAAAATATTGTGTTTCTGTGTTTTTAATTGATTAATCGGGTGAAATTGATTTGAGATAGCTGTGTAAGGAGTTTCCACTCTTGAGACGTATCTCAAACCTATTTCGGAACAAGTTAATTTTTGTTTATTTCCTTTTGAATTATTTAATTTGTGAATTCTCTATCAATTGACTAAAAATGAATCTTCATATGCTCAGTTGACAGGTATTGTCAACATACATGGTAACATACGGACATGAGTTGTAATTGACAAGCTTCTAATATTCAGTGCTCTAGTTTAATTGGAAGAAGCATCCATAAAAGCGATGGGATAAAAAAAACGTCTGAGATCCGAGTTATATGTCCGTAGGGGTGTTTCAACACCTAGTTCCCTAAAACCAACTGGTTTGGGAGCCACTGACTCAAAGCTTGGTATATGGATCAAAGATGTACAATTATATATATATATATATATATATATATATATATATATTATATATCTGGGATCCAGATATGGTATCAGACTAGGTGTGGTTGGATGTGATATATTGAAAAGATTATATGGTTTCTTTCTTTTAAATTATCTCCTGTGTGTTTGTTGAAATTTTTTACTGGTTGTAAGTCCCGTCTAGGATAGGATTCCGCTTAGGGCAGTAAACCCATACCTGTAGGCAAACTCATAAGTCTTAGTTTAAAAGCTTAGTTACTCATGGAATCTCTACTCTGTAGAACCTCCTCTTTGTCTAGCTCTTCTACTGAAAGGACTAGTACTTCAAAGAATATAGTAAACTCTGAGGAATTTATAATTGAAGATTTTGATAAAGCCATTGACTGCTGGAAATTGCCAAAGATTTCTAAAGACATGATTTATAAAACCAAAAAGCTTGATTTTCTAAAAACAGATTATATCATAAAGACTGAAGAACGTGATATTACTCTTACGAAACCTTTTGAGACAATTAAATTATTTTCTGAACATGCTTTAAAACATCTAAAAGATAAAAATTTAATTATGTGCATGTTGGTTTAATCCAAGTAGGAATAAAGCCCCTCACTAAAGAAGGTTTAGATACCTCCATCTTAGCTGTTCTAAGAGATGGTAGATTCATCTCTTTTGATGATTCTTTACTCAGCAGTATTGAATCAAGTCTCTGTAAAGGTCCTATTTCCTTTGACTGTTACCCAACATCACAGTCTCCTTGCAAGATAAAAATATCCTCAAAAGCATGATTCTTCAAATCAAAACCCATAATTACCATATGTTTGAAGGATCAATCCCTGTTGCCTTGATCTACAAGATCTCTTACAAAGCTATGCATTCTGCGTTTAATACGCAACATAAACTCCAGTCAAAAAAGGATGAAACTCTTCTTTTGCAGACTGACCTTTCAAAATCAAACATTGTCTTTCCTAGACCCATCCAATGGAAAGATATCAACCTTCCTGATGAATGGATTCTAGAAGGAGCCACTGAACCAGTGATTCCAAGACAACTTGAGCCAAACACAGAGTTACAAAATGTGACTCAGTATTCTGATGGAAAAGTCAGACTATCTTTCAGAAGAAATACTTCATCTAGGTTCTGTAATTTAGAATCTGTCTCTAGTATTCCCTCCCTTGAAAGAAATTCTCTAAAATCCCGAACCTGTCATACAAAGATCAACCTAGGTTTTCCACCTCGGATATCCCTAGTTCTTCTATACGTTCTGTTGATTATACTACTAGTATCCCTCACCCTATCTACACTAGTACTCAACATGAACAAAGTAAAGATGAGAAGGACCCTTCTCCCCCAACTTCTCCAACATTTTCTGCTGTCACGGAAAATGTCATAAATGTCCTGCAAAAAGATTTCAAAATGGATAAAGCTTCTTTGCACAAAGATTTTATTCTGATTTGAATAAGAAAAAAGACTTTGGTTTTTTAAACACTTTCTAAACCAAAGAAAACAAGTTCAAGAAATCTACTATGATTTTATAAACTTGCATAAAGTCCACATTACGTTTTTTGATTGGTTTGAAATGTATGCTTCTGAAAATGACATTTCTTACCCTTTTAAAGAATCAAATCCCATTACCATTAGAAAGAAAATTTCACAATGGAATCTTTCTAATAGTGATAGAACCATTGAATCTGAACACCCTCCCTTGAGAAATATAACTATAGATCATGGTGAACCTTCAGTTCAGATTAAAGCCTCACCTTTAAAGATACATAGAGCCAATGACACTGATAAAGACTTAGATAGTATTATCCAACAGAATAATTTCTGTAATACTAATCTAAATACAATAGGAAAACAGTTGACTAGACTAGAAAGTCAAATCCAACAATCTACAATCACTGTTTCCCCTTTAAAGACTATTAAAATTGACGAAGACAAGAAACTTAAAAAGCCTATTTTTGAACCATTCCAGGTTTCTAAAGATAGTCAGAAGCTTGTCCAAGAATCAAAATCTGATTTTGTTAGAGCTATTAAAGAACAATTGGATAGGATAGAAACATCATCTTCCTCTTCAAAAAAGAAAATAGATATTGCACTAGATACTCCCCAATCTAGTAGTAGAATAGGAGTTCTAGATTTAGATAACTCTTCTATAGCCTTTTCAGACATAGAAGCCTTTCAAGAAAAATCCAAACCTGTCTCTAAAGTCAACAAAGTTCATTGGGAATTAGCACTTCCTACTACTTCTCCTCCTGATCTAGCCATTGATAATAGGCCTAGTGCAATAAGCCAGTCCCGGTTTAATGCATCTTCTGTCTATGAATGGAATATAGATGGAATGTCTGAATATAATATTCTTAGCCTATTACAACAAATGACCATGGCAGCAAATGCCTATAAAACCCAAACAGGAACCTCTGATAAAGCTATTGCAGAGATTCTCGTTGCTGGTTTTACCGGTCAACTTAAAGGATGGTGGGATCATCTTCTCACCAGACAACAACAGTTAGATGTCTTGAATGCTATTCAAACAGATGAAGACAATGTTCCTATTCTGGATGAATATAACAGTCATATTCAAGATGCTGTTGCTACCTTAATTTTGACCATTTCTCTCCATTTCATAGGTGACCCCTCTCACCTACGTGATAAAAATGCTGAGTTACTACACAACTTAAGATGTAGAAAGCTTAGTGATTTCCAAAGTTATAAAACCACCTTCTTTACACGACTCTTTCTAAGAGACGATGCTAATAATATAACTTGGAAAGAGAAATTCCTTGCTGGTTTACCTACCCTTCTAGGTGAAAAAGTTAGAAATTCCATTAAAGCCCTCTATGACAACCTCATCCCTTATGATAGACTTACTTATGGTGAGTTAGTTAGTTTCATCAATAAGGAAGGTTTAAAGATTTGCCAAGACTTGAAATTACAGAAACGCCTAAAATGGAGCTTAGGAAATCTAAGCAAGAACTAGGTAGCTTTTGTAAACAGTTCAACTATGATCCTTTCAAAACTAGTACCTCCAAAGATTGTGAAGGAAAATGTTCTTCAAAACCTTACAAAAAGAATTACGGTTCTAGAAAGTTTAAAAGATCTTATCCTAGTCCTAAAGAAAATTTCTATAAGAAGCCTTCAAAGCCTTATAAGAAGTCCAATAGAAAACCTTACACTTCTAAACCAAAAGCCCCTTTCAATTATAAGGAAGCTACTTGTTATAAATGTGGAAAGAAGGACATACTGCAAAATTTTGTAGAATGAACAAAAACTTCATGAACTTGATCTCAGTGAAGAAATTCTTTCCAAAATAACAAATCTTCTTATTGAGTCGTCTGAGTCTGAATCTTCAGTAACAGGAAATTCTGAACCTTTACAAGTAGATGAGTTAGTTGACTCAGATACTTCTAGTCAAAGCAATAGTGATTCAGACACAGATTCTTACTTAAAGAATAAGAAAACTTAATGTTTTAACTAAAGAACAAGAGACTTTTCTTGATATTGTAAAACATATTTCAAATCCTGATTTACAAAGAGAATATCTTGATAAACTTCTAAAAACTTTTGACAAAGGTGAATCTTCCAAAACTCCTGTTTTAAAACAGAATACTTATGATCTTACTCAGATCCTAAGTAAGAAGAAAAATAAAAAAGATACACTCAGTTTTCAAGACCTTCAAAAAGAAATTCAGGAAATAAAGTTTGAAATAAAAGATCTAAAAGAAAAACAGAAAAATGATTCTGAAACCATCCAACTTCTTCTTAAAAGTCAGTTAGAAGGAAACTCAGAAAAAGATCCAGATTCTGGAAATGATGAAACTGGGATCCAAAATATTGATAGTAAAGAACCGATTCCAAATGATTTTCTTTTTGTTCTAAAACAAGTGACAACAAGAAAATATTTAATTTGGATTACTTTAATCCTCTCATCAGATTTCCAAATTGACACAGTTGCCTTGTTTGACACAGGTGCTGATTTAAATTGCATAAAAGAAGTTATTATTCCTTATAGATTTCATAAAAAAAACACATGAAAGACTTTCTGCCGCAAATAATTCAAAATTAAAAATTTCTTCCAAAGTAGATGCTTCAATTCCTAATGATGGTTTTGAATTCAGGACTTCCTTTCTGTTAACAAATGATATACATCATGCTGTTATCCTTGGAACTCCTTTCATAAACCTCATTACTCCTTACACCCGTTAATTATGATGGTATAACCTTTAAAGCAAAAAATAAAAGATTACAGTTTTCCTTTATTGAAAAACCCAAAACGAGAAACTTGAATATTGTAAAAGCTTGTTCTGTTTACCAGAACCATGTTAGTGTTTTGTTAAAGAAAAAACAAAATGACTTACTTTATTTAAAAAGGATTTAAATTTTGAAAGACTTGAAAAACAATTACAAAACTGATTTTGTAAAACAAAAGATTAATGATTTCAAAGTTTTAATTGAGAAAGAAATCTGTGCTGATCTACCTTCTGCTTTTTGGAGTAGGAAGCAACATTTGATAGATCTTCCTTATGAGTCCTCTTTTGATGAAAAACAAATCCCTACAAAAGCTAGACCTATTCAGATGAATATGGACTTAGAAAACATTGTAAGAATGAGATTGAAGACTTAGAATCCAAAGGTTTAATTGTTAAGTCTAGATCCCCTTGGTCTTGCGCCGCTTTATATGTAAATAAAAATTCTGAAATAGAAAGAGGTACACACCAGACTTGTGATAAACTACAAGCCTTTAAACAAAGCCCTAAAATGGATTAGGTATCCCATACCTAACAAAAAAGATTTGCTTCAAAAACTTCACTCTGCCTTCATATTTTCAAAATTTGATATGAAGTCTGGTTTTTGGCAAATTCAAATTCATCCTAAAGACCGTTATAAGACTGCTTTTACTGTTCCATTTGGACAATTTGAATGGACAGTTATGCCATTTGGTCTAAAGAATGCACCTTCTGAATTTCCAAGAATTATGAATGACATCTATAACCCTTACTCAGAATTTTGCATAGTTTACATTGATGATGTATTAATCTTCTCAAAAGACATTGATCAACATTTCAAACATTTGAAGACTTTTTATTTTGCCACTAGGAAAGCTGGTCTAGCTGTTTCTAGTACCAAGATTTCTTTGTTTCAGACTAAGGTTAGATTCCTAGGACATTACATTTCCAAAGGAACAATTACACCCATTGAAAGATCTTTAGCTTTTGCTGATAAATTTCCTGATAAAATCACTGATAAAACACAACTCCAAAGATTTCTAGGAAGTTTTAATTATGTTCTAGATTTTTGTCCTAATATCAATAAGATTGCAAAGCTCTTACATGATAGGTTAAAGAAAGTTCCTGTCCCTTGGACTGATGAACACACCAAAGCTATTAGATTAATAAAAGATACCGTTAAAGAAATCCCCTGTTTATATTTAGCTAACCCTAGTTTACCAAAAGTTGTTGAAACTGATGCGTCTGACTTAGGGTATGGTGGTATTTTAAGCAAGTTGAGAATAATAAAGAACAAATTGTACAATATGTTTCTGCCCACTGGAATGATTGTCAGAAAATTATTCTACTATTAAAAAAGAAATATTATCCATTGTTCTATGCATTTCAAAATTTCAAAGTGATTTGCTAAATCAAAAATTTATGCTAAGAATTGATTGTAAAGCTGCCAAAATATTTCTAGAAAAGGATGTTCATAATATTTGCATCAAAACAGATTCTTGCACGGGCAAGCAATTTTAAGTGTTTTTGATTTTGAAATTGAATTTATTAAAGGAGATAAAAATATGTTCCAGATTTTCTATAGAGAATTTCTTCAAAAACAGATAATGCCACCTGTAGGACACACAACCTGGGCGACGCCGTTCCTAGGCTCGCGACCTAGTTGGGAAAGATTACATAACATGGAGTCGCCACCCGGTGTGAACCGGGACAAAGATTTAAGCCGCACTCACCCCTCGCAAGGAAGACCTCAAACTGTTGGGTTCGGAATGGTCCCTTACTTATGTCACTTGTAATGAAAGGATTTATATAATAATTTAAACAAGCTGAAGTAACAATTATTTCTAGAGGTATCATGCTTCTAAATTCACATTTATAAATTAAAATATGCGCCTAAATATACATATATTTCATATATAAGATTGCATGCTTAACATATCAAGATAGCAACTAACATACATCTTTACTTGCATATCATATTCAGGAAAACACAAGCACACATATTAACCATACAAGCACACATGGTAACCATACAAGCACACGTATGGGCACTTTTCCAAGTGGTACGTGGAATTGTAGCCCAAGTACAGACCGCACTACCGTCCATTCGGAATCGGCTACGGAATTTACGTCTGGGTTTCCATCCGATATACCGCAAGAAATAATACTCAAATGTTATCATGACACGAGCATATGAATGGTAATACATTGACACATTTGCATAAGAAAGATCAACCAATAGGCAATTATGCATGAATATAATAAGACAGACTCAGTTCAGTGTGTGCACGTTCGTGTAGCGTTCGTAAACGCGTTCGAACGGAAATGAAACAGAATGCTCACGTTCGAGTAGCGTTCGTAAACGCGTTCGAACGGAAATGAAACAGAATGCTCACGTTCGAGTAGCGTTCGTAAACGCGTTCGAACGGAAATGAAACAGAATGCTCACGTTCGTATGGCGTTTGTTAACGCGTTCGAACGGAAATGAAACAGAATACTCACGTTCGAGTAGCGTTCGTAAACGCGTTCGAACGGAAAGGAGACCTGATGCATGATAAGGCAAAATGTATGCGTTCGAGTTGCGTTTGCAAACGCGTTCGAACGGACACGGACCTGATGCATGAAATAGGATGCAATACAGAAAATAAAAGGGCGCGGCGAAGCACTGCCGTAAAGGTGACCTTTTGGGGCTCTTGATCTCTCAAAGAGAGGACCTTTAGACCAACATACTAAGCCCATGCGCGTCACATCACACATACAAGAATAGAACCAATCATATCAACCAAGTATGCCCGATTGAACATATCTTACATCCAATCTGAACACACATCAACCGGCGCGGCAAAGCATCGTGGTAAAGGGCTTTTAGCCCTCCCCATAGGGGATCTCACAACACACTTACTAAGCCCATGCGCTCGATTGACTTATACATACGAAATAAAGATAACAATATCAAACTAAGTATGCCCGATTGAACGTATCTCGCGTCCAACCGAACATACATCATCAACCGACGCGGCGAAGTAGTGTCACGAAGGTGGCCTTTTCGGCTCTTTGTCTCCTAAATGGAGGACCTTTGGACTAACTCACTAAGCCCATGCGCTTGGTTGAATCATGCATAACTAACGACATATTGAGTTTAGGTAAAACAAACTAAATAAACAAGAACAACACAACAAAAGAAAGATGGTGTCGTTTACCCAAGCGGTACGTGGAATTGTGGCCCGAGTACAGATCATATTACCGTCCATTCGGAATCGGCTATGAAATTTATGTCCGGGTTTCCATCCGATATACCGCGAGAGTTGACACATCTCTCATTCATCCAATACCCACAACATACATCATACACACAACGGATACCACAAATACAGAAAATATAATCAAAATAAATGACTAGAAAATAAAATGAGAATAAGTGTGAAAGATACCCTCAGGTCTAACCTTTTAAGCCGTCTCTCGGACTCACGTTCCACGAAGATCGAAGGGGATAAAGCTCCGCAACTTTTTCTGGTCCGCTGGTTCAACGTCCTAGCTCACTGTTTCGCTGCTTTGCTTACGATTCGAACTCCGTTCTGCTCCTATTCGGCTCCTGTTTTGCTGCTCACTGCACGGGCTACCTGTTTCAATGTTTTCAAAGAACTATTCCAAGTTGTGTGGGTTCTTAGTGCAATTAAATATGATTATTTTTAAGATTGTCTATGTAGTTTTAATGTTACTGTTTTTTAAAGATTTGGGCTGCTGTGTTTGTGATTTTCGGTGATGTATGGAGGTTTAGAGGGGCTGGTTTTCGGTGGTGATTAGGGTTGTTTTGGTGCTTGTTAGTTCGTGATGTGAGGGTGGTTATTTGTGATAGATTCGGCTATGGAGGAGATGGTTGAGGTTCTTTTTTTCTCTTTTGTGTGTGTAGGAAGTGTTTTTCTCTTTTTTGTCTGTTTGGTCTTGGGTGTGTAGAGAGAGTCTAGAGAGATTTTGAGAGAGTTTGGGTGTGAATTCTATGTGTCAAGCCGACAGGGCTTTGGTGAGGGGTTGTTTTATATAGAGAAGGGTTAGGGTTGACAAGAGAAGGGATTTTGTGCATTTATTAGGATATGATTTAGTGTTTAGCAAGGAAAGTCAAGATTGAGGGGGGACAAATTTGGTTTAGATTAGGAAGTCAATACTTTTAATTGGTGGATATCTTATTGAATTAGGAAGTCAAATATATGATTGGCTTTAATTGGTTAAGATTGATTAATTAGGCAAATCTATTTTTAGTTTTAGTATATAATATATTTGATTCATTTATATTAGGCATGATTTTATTTTATGTTTATTTAATTGGTAAATGATTTAAATTTTTATTTTAATGTTTAATATTTAATTAATATTTATTTATTTAATTTGGGATGTGTTTTATGGGCTTTGGGGAGCTAAATGGGCTGGGCGTGTGAGCTAGCAGCAAAACCAGAATTACCGACACCGCGCCGTCGAACGCTCCCTCGAACGCTGCACGAACGCCCGCAATCTGTTTTCCGTTCGAACGAAGTAACGAACGCAGCACCAACGAAGACAGTGAGCTTGTTTATTCTGAATTCCCCCTTCCGATATCCGTTTCCCGCGGCTTTCATGACTCAAAAGGTAGTGCCTCCAAATGAGACTCATCATCGGGTTTCACATGCGAAAATGCAATGCCTACAGTCGCCCCCACTTTGATGGGACTTGTGCAGTGTGTGACTTTGAACAATCCTATCAAAGTTATGCAATGCATTTTACTTACCTGGCTAGTTAGCTGTCTCGAGCTGAGCTGATACTGGCAGTGGACCTCGATCCTGAGACGCATCTCGATGCTGCTGATGATGTGGGCCTCGAACCTGGGACGCATCCCAATAGCTGCAACCGACAACGGGGGCCTCGACCCTGGGACGCATCCCAATACCGCTGACAAAATATGGGCCTCGACCCTGGGACGCATCCCGAAAACGATGATGCAGTGGACCTCGATCCTGGGACGCATCCCAATAGCTGCAACCGACAACGGGGGCCTCGACCCTGGGACGCATCCCAATACCGCTGACAAAATGTGGGCCTCGACCCTGAGACGCATCCCGAAAATGATGATGCAGTGGACCTCGATCCTGGGACGCATCCCAATAGCTGCAACCGACAACGGGGGCCTCGACCCTGGGACGCATCCCAATACCGCTGACAAAAATGTGGGCCTCGACCCTGGGACGCATCCCAAAAATGATGATGTGGTGCTTCGCTCCTCAGCCGATATGGGCTTCGCCCCCAAGCTGGTACAATGTGGAACCTCGCTCCTCAGCCGATATGGGCTTCGCCCTCCGAGACCCATACCCGGAACTTAACTTCATTGGGACCTTAATCTTCAGATTACTGCCCATATCAAATGCTGTGCCTTTACCATCTCTGATTGGCTTACTGCTCGCTCTTTTCCGTCTTCAACACCTGTTTACACAAAACAGAACAAACACAAAAATATGCAATTAGGTTACGTGTATGCATGTATGCAGGAGTTTTCTTATTCCGTTGGTTAGGTCTTCCGCTGGCGACCAAGTCTTCTTAAGCAAAGTACAACTTCAACCTGTCGACATTGATTGGTTCTGTGAATTCATTTCCTTCCAAGTCTGATAGCTTCACTGCTCCATTTCCCATGACTTTCTGAACGATGTAAGGTCCTTCCCAGTTAGGCCTGAATTCCCTCTCGGGTCCGTCGTCGACGGCCTCGACTGCTTAAGTACCAAATCACCCTTTCTGATCTTTGTGGGACGCACTTTCTTGTTGAATGCCCGGGATAGTCTCTTCTGATACAACTGCATGTGATACAAAGACTTCGTTCTCTTCTCATCCAATAGTACCAACTGATCAAATCTCTGTGCGGCCCATTCCTGTTCCGGTAATTCTGCCTCTGCTAATACCCTCAGGGACTGTATCTCCACTTCTACTGGCAATATTGCTTCCATTCCGTAGACCAAGGAGTAAGGTGTTGCACATGTTGCCGTCCTTACTGATGTTCTGTACCCCCACAAAGCATACGGTAACTTCTCGGCCCAATCTCTACAATTTTCTGTCATCTTGGCTAGAATTGTCTTTATAGTCTTGTTGGCTGCCTCAACTGCCCCATTTGCCTGCGGCCTGTACGGTGATGACTTGTGGTGGCCTATCCCATGCCTCTGTAACATTGCCTTTGTCTCTCCTTGAACTGGACCCCGTTGTCTGTCACTACATGATGCGGCATACCATACCGACAGATGAGGTTCCGAGCTATGAACCTTGCCATCTGCTTCGCTTGTAACATTACGGAAGGATTCGGCTTCCACCCACTTGAGAAGTAATCTACTGCCACCACTATGAAGCGATGCCCATTAGATGCATTTGGTCGAATTTCTCCAATCATATCAATTCCCCATGCTGAGAAAGGCCACGGCTCTGACAACCCGTGCAATTCTGTGTGCGGTAAGTGATTCAAATTACCGTGTGCTTGACAGTCATGACAGTGCTTTACCATCCTTGCGCAGTCTGTCTCCATAGTCGACAACTATAAA